>CM033472.1:240169163-240496684 GCA_019447015.1 Hymenochirus boettgeri
ACTGTTAGATAGGAAACAGCCCGGTTATAATAGATAACAAACAGAGGAAATAGTCAGAGGGTATAATGAGACATACAGAGGTATTAAAGCGATAGACACACTGTCTCCCTCATCGATCCGCCCCGCGGTCTCCTCGATCGGACCCCGCGGATCTCCTCGCACAGGCCCGCTGGTCCAATCGCTCGGAACCGCGGTCCCCCAGCTCGGACAGCCCCCTGTGGTTCTCCACCTCGCTCGAACAGAGTGCCCACTCGCCAGGCACCGCGGGTCCCCTAGCTCGGCCCCGCGGTCCAATCGACAGGACCGAGGGTCTACTCGAACGGACCCCGAGGTCACCCATCGATCGGAACACTGTATATACCAAGCCGGTTATAATAGATAGGAACAGAGGTACAATACTGTAGATAGGACAGGGTTATAATAGATACAAACAGAGGTATAATAGATACAGAGGTATAATAGATACATACAGAGGTATAATAGATAGGAACACTGGTATAAATAATAGATACATACAGAGGTATAATAGATAGGAACACTGGTATAAATAATAGATACGAACAGAGGTATAATAGATAGGAACAGAGGTATAATAGAAAGGAACAGAGGTACAATAGATAGGAACAGAGGTATAATAGATAGGAACACTGGTATAAATAATAGATACGAACAGAGGTACAATAGACAGGAACAGAGGTACAATAGATAGGAACAGAGGTACAATAGAAAGGAACAGAGGTATAATAGAAAGGAACAGAGGTACAATAGATAGGAACAAAGGTATAATAGATAGGAACAGAGGTACAATACTGTAGATAGGAACAGGGTTATAATAGATACAAACAGAGGTATAATAGATACAGAGGTATAATAGATACATACAGAGGTATAATAGATACCTCTGTTCCTTATTGCCTTCCCATTGTACCTCTGTCTACTATGATTTCACTATATATTTACTCTGAATCATTATTCCAGTGTACTATTAGATACTCGTTCCTATCAATTGTACCTCTTTTCCTTTCTATTATACCTCTGTTCCTATCTATTATACCTCTGTTCGTATATATTATTTTACCAGTGTGTTCCTATCTATTATACTCTGTATGTAATCTATTACCTCTGTATCTATTATACCTCTGTTTTGTATCTATTATAACCCTGTTCCTATCTACAGTATGGTACCTCTGTTTCCTTCTATTATACCTTTGTTCCTATCTATTTACCTCTGTTCCTTTCTTTATACCTCGTTCCTTTCAATTGTACCTCGTTCCTATCTATTGTACCTCTGTTCCATATCTTTGTACCACTCTGTTCCTAACTATTGTATCTTGTTCCTATCTATTGTACCTCTTTTCCTAACTATTGTACTTCTGTTCCTACTATTGTACCTCTTGTTCCTAACTATTGTACCTCTGTTCCTATCTATTGTACCTCTGTTCCTAACTATTGTACTTCTTTCCTATCTATTTGATACTCTGTTCCTAACTATTGTACTTCTGTTCCTACTATTGTACCTCTGTTCCTAACTATTGTACCTCTGTTCCTAACTATTGTACTTCTGTTCCTAACTATTGTACTTCTGTTCCTAACTATTGTACCTCTGTTCCTAACTATTGTACCTCTGTTCCTAACTATTGTACCTCTGTTCCTAACTATTGTACCTCTGTTCCTAACTATTGTCCCTCTGTACACTATGTCCTCTGTTCCTATAGTTTTACTTGTTCCTAACTATTGTACCTCTGTTCCTATCTATTGTACCTCTGTTCCTATCTATTGTACCTTTGTTCCTAACTATTGTACTTCTGTTCCTCTGTTGTACCTCTGTTCCTAACTATTGTACCTCTGTTCCTACTATTGTACTTCTGTTCCTATCTATTGTACCTCTGTTTCCTATCTATTTGTACCTCTGTTCCTATGTATTGTACCTCTGTTCCTATCTATTGTACCTCTGTTCCTATCTATTGTACCTCTGTCCTATCTGTTGTACCTCTGTTCCTATTTTACTTCTGTTCCTATCTATTATACCTTTGTTCCTATCTATTATCATTTGTTCCTACAGTAATCTATTGTACCTCTATGTTTTTACGGTATTATACCACTCTGTTCCTTAGGCTGGGTACCCACCAGAAGAAATTTTGGCCGACCTGATTCATTGCACTTTCGTTTGGCCGAAAATATCTCCTGGTGTGGGGCGGCCGGCCGTGACCGACCTCGATCAGACGTGCAGGGAAAATCCCAATTGATCGTGCGGTTCCCTATGACCGCATGGTGGATCATTCACAAATTCTGCCACCCGAATTGCCGCTACTGAGGGACATTTGTCCCTGCCGAGCGTTCGCTCGGTACAAATATTCCCTCTATGTATACCCAGCCTTATATGTTCCTGTTTCTACAGGATCTACTGTACCCTGTGTGACTCTTATACAATGTGGACTTGCCCTAAGTATTACACAATAGTCCTCCCATTAGCATCTCAGCAGGGTTATATAATTAGATTCAGATGTCTCTGTGTGGTTTTCCACAGATAATGAAGCATTGATCAGACCTGCTATACGTACTGTAAGCAAACAAATGGTCAGGAATTCCGTCATACAGAACAGTGACACATGGTATCACAGTATCACAGCTGCTACTCCTACCAGTATTTACCAGCACTTTCCTACCAACCAGTAGAGACTGAGATAAATCATTGAAGGAATTTAAAGAGAGATCATATATTATGGTTCATCTTGTTGGTGTATAGTAAGTGCTACTTTACAGTATGTACAGACTACATAGGTAATTCTTGTCTACAATGGTGGTTGAACTATTTTTTGCAGACAACATATACCCAACAATGGCCACACAGACAGACTGTTTGCTGATCAGCTTGTTCTAAGCATTGGTTTCTAGATGATCACTTACCTGGTGGCATCTGTACTGCCTACACAGAGGCCTCTAACCTTCTTTACTCCACCACCATTGCAGTAAATATAATATTATTATATACTGTTCAGGTGATCTGTGGGGCTGGTACTAAATTATCCACAGACTGGTTCATGGCCCAGAGTTGGGGACCTCTGGACTAGAGGATTATTATTATACGGTAGATTATATAGCGCCAACATCTTCCATAGCACTTTACAATTACATGTATACATTCACATCAGACTCTGCACTGAAGAGCTTACAATCTTAGCTCATTTATTTGACACTACAACCTATCAGTGTGTCTTTAGATTGTGGGGGAAACCGGAGTGCCCGGAGGAAACCAACCCAAGCACGGGAAGACACAACAACCCCTTGCAGATGTGTCCAAGGGTGGATCAAACTCAGGACTTCAGTGCTGCAAGGCATCAGTGCTAACCAATGAGCTACTGTGGTTAGCATCACTGAGCACGGTGGCCTGTAGTCCTCCATTTCTATGGTCAATTGAAGATTATCCTCCTAATCAGTAAAATTCTGTCATATCAATACAAATTTTACATTCAGTTCTTACCTGAGTCTATTTTAGTCCATGTAAGGAACTTGCTAGGTTCCCAGTCTAACCAGAAGGGACTAGATACCAAGTACAGGCAAGTTGTGCATTGAGGTAAACAAATTTGAGATGCCTGCAAGCACGACCGTCTTACAAGCAGGATTGGATTCACTAGCGCTGCTCCATTCTAGGGATTTCTAGTGAAGAGTTTGCTCTGTGCAATTAAAATGTAGCATAAACCTGTATATTTCTAAATATAATCATTGTATATACAGATAACACAAATAATCTTTTATTATAATTTTTTTTGGTGGTATCGTCATGAGGGTCTTGTGGAATAATTAGAGTGAATCATTTTAACCTGATATAATTGTTTCCCCCGGGTACAGGTACCTATATTACGACCATGGTACGATTGGCAGCACGGTGGCTCAGTGGTTGCAGTCCTGAGTTCGATTCCACCCTTGGACACATCTGCAAGGAGTTTTGTTTTCTCCTTGTGCTTGCGTGGGTTTCCTCCGCCACTCCTTTTCCCCCCACAATCATAAGACATACTGATAGGTTGTATTTGTCAAATAAATGTGCTTAGATTGTAAGCTGTTCGGGGGCAGGGCCCGGCCGATTTATACTTTCTCCCCTGGGCCAGCTAACTTTTACTGCCTGTGCCCCCCCCCCCCCCACCATACGTGGTCATTCATTGGCTAAGCAAAACAGCAATCGCTGCCTATTAACACATTTAACAGAAGCCGCTAAGGATCTGCTGTGTGCCAACTAATGTGCATTGTGTAAATTTAATATGGGGATGCAATGCTGCTTAATTAAAACATATTTGATTTTATTTTGCTGCCCCTGGTGGCTGTGCCGCCCTAGGCCACGGCCTAGGTGCCTAGTGGGAAATCCGGCCCTGCAGGGCCTGATGTGAATGTATACATGTAATTGTAAAGCCCTGCGGAAGATGTTAGCGCTATTTAAATCCAAAATAATAATATGTGTGTCATGCTTAATTGGGCATTCACATATTTATAGTAATTGACAACAAGGCCAAATGTTGTGTATTTGTTTAATAAAATTTGGGAATAACCCCTTAAGAGATCCCTATGGCTAAGGGCATTGGGCCCGAAACCCATCATGGACCGTTTTTGGTGGGCATGGTTTAAATAACATTATAGAGAAAAGAATGGAATTTCCCCAGTTATTTTTATAGTGGGAATAATTTAGCTTCACTCTTCAGTGCAAGAAAGAATTGTCTCCCTGTAGTAAGTTCCTCTTACCTTATGGAAAGGAAATGCTCCTACATATTGTGCAATATAAACCCTGGTATTGGGGATTAAGGTAGATTACCTAGTTATGTTGGTGCTAATTGTGCTGTAGCGTAGCTACTAATGTCCCAGAGGCGTAATGACTTGATCACACACCCCCTGTGCATCTGTACAGTGATTTCTGGGTTGGTGCTTTGCATCTTTGGCATTGTGGGTATAAAGTTGGTTGCACATTTCCCTATAATTTTGTACTTCAGGACCTTGATTTACAATAACTGATTCATTCTGGGGGGGTGTACTGCTTATGTAGCCACAGAAAGTCAGATGAGGATCATCTATAACTGCTCTCTAGGGGTTATGTACAAGTACGTGCCTTTTCATATGCTGTTTATACACAGTCTGCTGGCACCTCTGCCTTTCTCTAAACCTCTGTCTTGCCATTAGTAATTCTGACATAACGAGCCTTGAATTTCTAGCTGATAACAGCTGTATTTTGTAATAGGTCTTTGCAGCGGCGTGCTGAGTAATCTGCTATGTGATACGTTTCTGTAACCTTCCATACACAGTGTGTTACCGTTATGCTGGTAGGAATGACTCACCATCCAGTCTTTGCAAGGGGTCCTACACTACGTGAACTGAGCCTGTGCATCATTTCCTCTGGATTACTGATCAGCACATTTTGTTCTTTTTTGGAATATGTAACCATGTCATATTGAAAATTCATTTTGCCTTTAGGCTAATTTGAGATTTGTCCCTGGGGATCAGCCAATCATTACTTTGCCTGTAGAATTCTCTCTAAGTGTCTGATTAGTGCATTTCCAAGCAATCCCAAGCGGCCGAATGTTCACCAAAAAGTACCTGGGGCAGTGCAGCAGAATTGGTACTTTCTACCTCCTAACATAACTTCTATGAGGAGCGGCAGCACAAAGGAACCTTTTGCCAGGCTTCCTGAGTGCTTCAACACTAACCTGTCAGGTGAAAACTGCGTCTGCTGTAGCTCCTCAGTCACACAATATTGGGAGGTAGGAATATCGATCGTACCTCCCCCCCGGGTACTTTTCAGTTTATAAAGTTAATTTTTACAGTATAGTTGTCCTTTAACTTTCCATAGGTCAGGCTAAATAAAGAATGTTTAAGACAGAATTAATTACCTGCATCTTTAGTATTGGGCCTACATAGTGAGAGATGGTGGATAATGCAGGTGTTGTGGTAGGTTTCTGTTTGACGTCTGTTCACAGATGAATCATCCTATGGGATTACAACCATTCTCATTGTCTAGTTAGTTCTAAGGCTACGTTCACACTAGAAACTGACAAACGTACAGCATGTGTTTCTGTCAGTTTGTATCCATTTTTTCACAATGTGTATTCCTAGATTTCTTCTTTAGAAAATGCATAAAAACGGACGAAATGCTGCATGCAGTGCGCTTTTTAACGGACTGGACTGGAACGGATTATAACGCAGCAATATGAACGATATTAGAAATCCTATGGGGTTTTTACTGTCTTTCCATTTTTTTAAACGCACCTGCGTTTAAAAAACTGATACAAACTGATGTAGTGTGAACGAGCCCTAAACCTCCAGACTTGTTATTTTAGATTCTGCATTTACCTCTCCCCCTCCTCTTTGAAACTGATAGTAGATTAGTTGGTGTGAGTGTGGGTGTGTCAGACTGTTTGTGTTTCTTGTGTCTGAACATCTTAAGCCATGTGTTTGAACTGTTAAAACTAGACATATATTGTGTACAGATTTCAATACTCCAACCAACAATCTAGCATGTGTATAGTATCCCCATCCATAACATGGTTTAGAGATCCTGGTCTGGATTTGTAACAATATTTTGGTAATGACTCCTTGGTAATGGTTCTCCAGTACTATGGGGATTCTCTCCCATGGAACAAACAGCTGCTCAGCAACTTCAGAGCAGCTTGTCTGTACAGAGAATGGAATCCTAAAGCCGGGTACACAGTACAGCACAGAACTTTAAGATTCCCCTACAACACAGTCCTGAGTGTTCTCCCTATTTAAGCATAGGGAGAACATTTGGGACTGCAAATCTCCTTCCCCACTGCCGACACTCTATACTTTACTACAGGGAGACGGCCGCGACGAGGGAAATTTTTGGGCAGTTCCGAGTGATCCCGAGGCAGACGGTGAATATTTGTTGCCTCGGGACCTCTTGAACTGCAGTACACACATTACCGATAAAGGGCCTATCCCAGCTTTAGATAAAGTGGTAACAAAATACCAATGACATTATCTGTTCTGTTACCTAGCAGTACATATGTATTGTCTAAGCAATTTAACACTTCATTAAAGTCTGCCATGGGCTTTGGAGCTTTAAAGTACAAAGCACCTTGTAAAACACATTAGTTGAACAATCCAAATCTGACTCCAGTGTGTGTTTTACTATATATATATACCTTATTATTATATATCCTTTAATTATATATGCTGAGAACATATCCCCTGTGCCACAGCGTATTAGCCACCAATGGCGCTTATCAGAGCATCACTGCTGGGTCATGCCATCGTATCTGTATCCTTTGCGGTGAACTTTTCTGAGATCAGCTTGTGCCGTCACAAAAATGAGGAAACTGAATCAGATGGTCTTATTGTAAAGGAAAATGTGGTTTTTCAAAAGTTGCCTATTCATCTTAACATTTTGCTATGTTAAGAACAAATCTCCCTCTAAGTTTTAGCTCATGTGCAGGCAAATAGCTCTTCAGATTTAAAGTAGTGCCTTACCGAAACTCTAGCAGTAGCGCCTTACCGAAACTTTGCCAGTAGCGCTTACCGAAACTCTACCAGTAGCGCCTTACCGAAACTCTACCAGTAGCGCCTTACCGAAACTTTGCCAGTACGCCTTACCAAAACTCTGCCAGTTGCGCCTTACCAAAACTCTACCGTAGCGCTTACCAAACTCTACCAGTACGCCTTACCAAAGCTCTACCAGTAGCGCCTTACCAAAGCTCTACCAGTAGCGCCTTACCAAAACTCTACCAGTAGCGCCTTACCAAAACTCTACCAGTACGCCTTAACCAAAACTCTACCAGAGCTCTACCAAACTCTACATAACGAGTTACCAAACTTAACTGGGAATGTTAGAGAGAAGTATACAAAGTTTAAAGGGACACTATACTATGCACTAACTGACTGATCTCTGACCCCTCACACATTTAGTGCCCCTGAGGGCTAGGCCACACTAGCCCATTTTACATGCGACCTGATTGCGCATTTAGAGCGCACAGAATGTTGGCCTATTGGTCGTGGCCACATTATGTGCGATGGCGGTCCGCTTTTCGGGAACATTCGATCACCATTTTTTTTGCGAATTGCTGCCTTCGCAGCACTAGTCCTAGTGGGGCCTCACCCTGACACACTGTCTGTTACAAAGATGAGTTAATGTTAATTAGGGGAGGCAAACTGGGGAGGAAGGTGTCAAATTATTGCACCAGTATAGTGTCCCTTTAAAAAATTAGAGGCAACACTGATTGAGCAATCGATGAGTCATTTAGATTTTGGGGGGCTATACAGAGTGCTAGAGATTCCGTTAGAGAAATACAGGTTCCCCACTGGCAGTTTTAATATTCTCAGACAGGATACTAAGTGGAAGGCATGTGTCAGAGACGGATCAGACTGGTTTAAATATCCCAGGAAAACCCTGCAATCTAACCTGTGTGGAATGTATCCATTGATTAGTCAGCATGTGAGAAAGGGCTGAAATTAGGCAAGCAAGGTGTGGTCCATAGAACTAACTACAGTAGGCTATTATCTGTAGCATTTTACAGCTCCAGTGGTGGATTGTTTACATACCGTAGTTTTGTTTTCAATCAAAAACAATAGCATCAATTTAACATGTGACTAATATAGAAGCTACGGTATTCCATGAACTGATAGAAGTTACTGTATAAGAATACACATTCATACACTCCTATTAACGAGTCATTTAGTAACATGCTATTTGTGGCCATTAAAAACCATCTGTTTGTCCGTATGCTGATGGGTAAAATGCTTTTCAGCGTGGGTCAATGAATGGAGTACCCCAAGCAGTGGCTTAACTAGGATTTACTGGCCCCCCAGCAAAACTATGATGGGCCCCTATCAGTGCATCACCCCCAGTGGTTTTCTGCCCTGTGTCTATTTAAATAGATTTGTTTTCAATGGTCACTTTTCTATCCTTATCCTCCTTGGCCTCTCCTCTGCTTTCGACACGTTGATCATTCCCTCCTAAGGCAGATACTTCACTCTTGGGCATTTCGAATCAAGTGGCATCCTGGTTTCTTCCTATCTTTCTAACCAAACTTACTCTGTATCTACTGCTAATAATACCTCTTCCCCTGTTCCTCTTAGTGGCGGGGGTGCCGCAGGGTCTGTTCTTGGACATGTTCTCCCTCTACACTATTTCCATTAGCTCCTTTGGCTTCAAGTATCATTTATTGCGAGACTACCAAATCTACTTGTCCACACCCACGCTAACTCCTGACATCCAATCACGTGCCCGCCTCCTTTCCATCTCCTCCTTGGATATCTTAATTCTACCTCAGATTAAATCTTTCTAAAACTAAGCTGATCATTTTCCCACCTAAACCTAGTCCTGTCCCATCTTTCTCTATCAATACCCCCATTTTCCCTATCCAATCTGCACGCTGCCAAGGGGTAATTATTGACTCCTCTCTCCTCCTTTCCTAACCACATTTACTATGTTGTGAAAACCTGCCACTGCCACTTCCTTTCCGCAATATAGCCAAAATCTGTAGGTTCCTTTCTCTCTCGACCACCGCTAAGCTTATTGCACCCTAACCACCGACCACCTATCGCGCCTGGACTATTCCATCCTACTACTTACTAGTCTCTGCTTCCATTCGCTCCCCACCTCTCTCCCCTTCTGTGTGTACTGAACTCTGCCACACTTACTGTTTCGCTCTCTAATAAACAGAATCCCAAATCTGTACCGGACACAACCTGGCTCCCCGTTAAACAGCGCATTATATACAAAATCCTTCTCCTAACATCTAAATCCCTAACACCTCCGTATATTTCCTCTCTAGTCTCCCCATATGTTCCTGCCCTACCCTCCACTCAAATCTTCCTCTCCCCTTAAACCTTTCTCTCTTGTGGTCTGGCTCCGTCCTCTGGAATTCTATTCCCTCTCTCTACATACAAGAAACCTCAATTAGCAGGTATAAATCTAGCCTTATATCCTACCTATCTGGTAACCAGCACAGTATAGGTATCTATATATCTATATATGATAAATCTACCCTTACATCCTACCTATCTGGTAACCAGCACAGTAATATGGTATCTATATATCTATATATAATAAATCTACCCTTACATCCTACCTATCTGGTAACCACACAGTATATGGTATCTATATCTATATATGATAAATCTACCCTTACATCCACCTATCTGGTAACCAGCACAGTAATGGTATCTATAATCTATATATGATAAATCTACCCTTACACTCCTACCTATCTGGTAACCCAGCCTATATGATATCTATATATCTATATATAAATCTAATCTACCCTTACATCCTACCTATCTGGTAACTGCACATCTATATGGTATCTATATATGATAAATCTACACCCTTACATCCTACCTATCTGGTAACCAGCACAGTAATATGGTATCTATATATCTATATATGATAAATCTACCCTTACATCCTACAACTGGTAACCACACAGTATATGGTATCTATATATCTATATATGATAATCTACCCTTACATCCTACCTATCTGGTAACCAGCACAGTATATGGTATCTATATATCTATATTATAAATCTACCCTTACATCCTACCTATCCGTAACCAGCACAGTTATGTTATCTATATATCTAATATGATAAATCTACCCTTACATCCTACCTATCTGGTAACCAGCACAGTATATGGTATCTATATATCTATATATGATAATCTACCCTTACATCCTACCTATCTAATTGTTTTATTGCACGCATATGTCTCACTCCTACAGTATACCCGTTCCATTGTATCTGTTGTCCCACATAACTAGTTGTAAGTCTATGGGGCAGGGACCTCCTTTCCTCTTGTGGCAAAGCTCTAGCACGTCTATTTATAAAATGTATATATTTATGTACTGAACTATCTATGTATTTATCCCCCTTGTATGACTTTATTGTATTTTATACTGTAACAGCGCTGCTTCCCCCAAGTGGTGCTTTATAATAAACTAACATACTTGCTGTTAAAGTTCAAAGCATTAGACATCTACCCTCAATAACCTATATATATATATATATATATATATATATATAAAATAACAGATAATAAAAACAATGCCCTGTCCTGAAGAGCTCACAACTTTTATCTTCTTAAAGAAAAGAGGGAGGAGCTTGAAACTGTCAGTTATTGCATGACAAAAATCTCCTAAACGATTACCAGAGTTAAATATTTTCTATTCACTGTGTTGCCTTGCCCTGCGTGTGGAGCTTGCAATCTATTTCTCTCAAATGTGAACAGCTCATTTTTAATATTAATAGTATGTGATCTGTCACAAACTGAATGAGGTAATCAATGAAAGATTTCCACTGAGCTCTATCATGGTTAATAATGTGTTAGCTGTCTTGTTAAAAGTTTAACAGTCTAACCAGCCTGCAGGTTGGCATGGAATCTCGGAATTGTTGATAGCTGTGTGACCTGTCACTTACCTACTGCAGGAGTTAACAGGAGAGCAGATATTTTCTATTCATTTCCTTTTGCTGCTAAAGAATTCCGATATTTAAAAGAAAGCAGGTCGATGTGTATTTTGTGCTTTGGTGATTACATTGAAAGAAAGGCAAATGTAAAAAGGTGTCACTTTGGAAGGAAAGTCTCTTGGCATTGCTAAGCTCGCTATAGGCGTCTATCGTGCTATTGATAGGAAGGCTGGATCAGCCTGTCCTCATACTAGCAGTGATGTCACTGATGTGTCAGAAGTGGGATGGGTATTGGGGAGTGCACTGAAACTGGAGTTTCCTCACCTTTTAGTATCTCAGTGCTCACTAGGAGGCTGAGGAAGGAACACCACCCTGCCCGGTTTTGTGGATTTACAATGAAATCTAATACAGCACAAGAAGCATGAAAAGTAATAAGGAAATAAGGGTATGTGATCTGGGGGATGGTTCTCCCTGGGGGGAAAGCACTGATCTGTGCTGCCTGTTTATAACAGAAAATATTGTTTCTTGGAAACATTACTACATATCAGGGGTTATATCTCATTGTTCGCTGGATTTTTTTTTAAATGTTCCAAGTTTTTCCAATCCAACATTTAATGACAATATTCCCAACATGGATCTGAATGAAATTGAAAATGAATTTTCCCCCCTGTATCACTGGGAATGTTAGTGCATGGATTCCAATTCCTAAATTAATACCTTGCACATGGACAGACAAAGGTATCTGTCAATTAGCGTGAGTCAGGCTGAATGCAAATCTATTGACAGAATATCTTGTTTCAATCAAATGTGAAATGTGCTGGGCGTTAGCTAATTTGAATGAGTTGACAAAGACATGTGAACTGTGTGGATGTATTGGTGTCAGTGTTATAGAGATCTCTGGCAATTGTGTGCCTCACAGATCTGTCATAGTTCCAACGCAATATCGTGTTGTGTGTGGGGGGGGGGATTCCTTCTTCCATGGGGTTACTAGGGGGTCCTAAGATATAGGGACTGTAATAGATCTACCCCATGTGATGAATTCATAGACTTATTCATGGATCTATCGGTTATGTTTTGTATGAATTTATGTAATTTTAAGAGACTGAGAAAAGCAATAGACACAATACAGGTGCTATGCAGAGGGGACCCCAAGATTTAAGGGTTCCCAAGGTATAGGAAGAATTACCCCTGTAAATACAATCATTGCTATGTAATAAATACCCAGTTCACGTTCCAATGTACACAGACTGTTAGGAAAGGACTAAATACTTTCACTGCCCTAATGAAGATGAAATTCTGTGTTCTCTTGCTGGGTTTTATTGGAATCCAGCGATGTTCACGCTGTGAGTTTTAGCGTCTATTTTAGGAAGCCTTTCAGCTGTTAATATCCAGGATCCCTACAGTTTGGCAGAATTCTCTGCTAGAATGATTAACGGTATAATTGATAATTCTTGGTTATGAAAAGTGATCGAATATTTACAGTACTGTAACTTTGTTTTTTTTTGCCCTAGTTATTTCAGTGGAAGCAGCTTGAAAACTTGTATTTTAGAGAGAAGAAATTTGCTGTAGAAGTTCACGATCCCCGCAGGTGAGTTTGCACAACAGGTGTGTGGACAGAACAGGAAATACACTCGCTCTTCTTTCTCAAGTTTACACCTTGGTTTGACCTTTCTGTCCAGTAAATCTGTCTGTACATATATTCATCCGCTAAAGAACAAATTCATTCTTCTGTTGGGCTAATGTCAGACCAGAACAAGCTAGGCATGGAATTGTTCCTTTTATAAAGATGTGTGTTGGTCTTTACACACACAGTGGTCTATAGATATTAGTGTTTGTTTTTTAATTCAAATTGCTCTCAAATTTTACAGCTTGTTTTGCTCTGGTAGTAAGTGGTAGCAATGTTCTGTTTGGCATTGCTGTAGCCCCCGGCGCGTATGTCTGACAGGTCCCCGGACCTTGTCTTCTATGCGCATGCGCGAATCTATGCGCATAGAAGACAAGGTCCCGGGACCGTCAGACCAAGCGCCGGGGGAGCGGCGAGCGGGTAAGTTTCTTATCTTCTCCCTGGGTCCTGTTTGTTCTATTGAAGAACGGAAGTAAGGCACAGCTCTTTTACCTCCCGTTCATAGAACTGGATTCCCAAATGTTGAAAATACAGGTGGAGATACCCTTTAAGGGTTTGTTCACATTAAAGTGCAGCAGAACAACGCATTTGCCATTGCGTGCTTGTTCCACTGCATTAACGCATGCCCTTATTTCATTGGCAAACGCTGTGCGTTAACGCACCAAATTGCTGCATGCAGTGTGTCATTGCAGCACTTTAATTCATTTTATTGCTCTGCATGTGAACAAGCACGAATTCTTTGTGAGTATGGATATTTTGTTATCTGTGTGGAAAGGTTCCAGTATTGAGCTATAGGTCTAGTAAAGCCTTATAATGTCACAGGTCGTTTAGATGCAGAATCTCCAGATAAAGGTTCTTTTATAGGAGTTGCTCCGGAACACCAGCTCTGCTTTGGCTCCAGGGACTGTCTAGCTCCATCAAGCTCCACTCTGGTTTCATGCCCCGAATAGAGCCAAGGAGATTTGCTAGGACAGTTGAGATAAAAACTTTGGAATTTATTATCTTGAACTGTACAACACACTTATATGTGTTTTCAGCTGATCATAAGGCAGCAGTGTTATTACCTGAAAGGGGGTGACTATCACCTGTAAAGATATAAGTTTATAAAGAATAATGTACAGGATATTTATGCTCTTGTGTATTCTATCAATATTTATGGGCAGCACCTTGGCTTAGTCATTAACAATCCTCCCCTGGCCTTTTCTCCTATGCATGTGTGAGATAAGGGGATTAGATTGTAAAGCTCTGTGGGGCAGGGCTAGGCATTTGATTTAATCATTTAAAGCGGTGTTATAATATTCAGCTCTCTATAAGAAAATAAAGGCAGATATAGGATTCAATTCCCGCTGGAGGCAAATACACTTGTATCCCAGCTAATCTTTCTCCCATTTACACTTGTTTTGGAATTTGACAGAATCTCCGTATCAAGGCGAACCTTCGGACAGACCGGGCTGGTAATACAGACTGGTAGCAAGCCATTCCTCATCAAAAATCCATCTGGGTGATGGCAATTAGTCAACAACCAATTCTACTTGGACAGAAAGCAAGCAAGGTGTGTTCTGTACTTGGAGCTATCCCGAATTCCTTCTCGTTTCAGGAATTTGAGATCTTTAAGAGCCTGTTGGATTCTGAGTTTATGTAGATTTTCAAAGAATTCAGTCAGTGACTGCTGATCAAATTGAAATAAATGAGGAACCGTGGGTAACATTAAATCAAAAAGTTAAAGGGGAAGTTCAGTAAAAAAAAATGCATTCTTTTAAATTATCTGGCTATTTCACATACCTAGGTGTGCACAACACAGTCTTTCATTTTTGAAAAATTAATTGATTTCAATGCACTTTGCTGGGGTCAGTAGTGAGCTGCAATTTTCAGCTTATTCTTCCCAGGATTTACACTTGTTCCTAACAGTAATTTCTTCTGATTGGCTGTTGGATTGGTCAAACATGCTCAGATCTCTACTGAGCAACTGGATTAACCCGTGACAGAGTCCATCATTGACATTATTAGGGGTCCTGCAAACAGGAATCAGTAATATGGAAGCATTTGTTTTAACCACAAATCACTTGATGGGCATATTATGGTCATTGAAATGCATTTATGTTGAGCTTCCCCTTAAAAGTAATCTGCAGATTCATTGTTGTCTCTTTCCTTCCCTTTTCTAAAATCCATTTGGACTTTCAGCTCTTGCCATTTGCTGTGTAGGGATGCGACACCCTGCTGTACACACTCATTGTATGGTAAACACATTTTAGCAGCAAATGTGAATTTTTTGCTTCTCCATCAGTAGATTTCACACTTCCACTATTTACACAGGCAGATCTGGAAACCTCATTACTGCTCACAGGGCTCAATAGGTCAACTGCTTGTAAACCTCTCAGAGCCAGTATGTAAACTTTTTCGAATGGGGATCATGGCAGTGTGAATCTCAGCTTCAATTGTTTGGCATCCAGTATCCACTGGCTGAAAGAGCATGCTGGAATTTAAGTTAATGGCAGCTGGTCAGACGCAGGCTGCCATTCTTACCAGCTATCATAACATTGTCTGTGGGTGATTGAATGATGTTTTGTACCTTAAAGATTAAAGAAAAACCAAAAATGAGAATTCCCAATGCCCCTTCATGTGTGTGAAATAATTCCCCTTGATAGCGTGAATCCGTTCACACATTTCCTATCATATCCATATAATACAATAGTTAGGAACAGAGGTACAATAGTTAGGAACAGAGGTACAATAGATAGGAACAAAGGTATAATAGATAGGAACAGAGGTACAATACTGTAGATAGGAACAGGGTTATAATAGATACAAACAGAGGTATAATAGATACAGAGGTATAATAGATACAGAGGTATAATAGATACAAACAGAGGTATAATAGATAGGAACACTGGTATAAATAATAGATACGAACAAAGGTATAATAGATACGAACTGAGCAAAACTGCAGTTTTTATTAAACATTCCTAACAATGTATATAAAGAATACTGTACCTATTACTTATAATATATAATAATATAATTTGACACTAGATGAAGTGGGTTTACTCTTTGTCATGCCACCAAAAAACAAACCAGTAGAATAGGGGAGTCTATCCCCTTTGTGTATGTAACTCCCAGAGGTTCCCGGGAGCAGAGGGGTTAAGCTACAGAGCTGTCAGGATTTAACAAATGTCAGTGTTCTGATTGGAGATTCCCCACACCCAGAGAGAGTCCTGATTTTGGCAGACTAATGGGTGTCAGCACTTGTTGAGGCAGAATCCCGACAGCCTGTAGGTACAGTACTGGATAAGCTGTCACAGGGCGCTATCTGTCTCTTGATCGGGTCAGCAGTAGCAGAACATATGCTGAGCCTCTTTACACAACAACCAGGATGAATTATTCTGCTGAACACAGATCTAGCGTTAGAGACCAAATGCTGATAATATTACAGTGTACACGTAATATAAAGGCTGTATTGCTTTAAAGGGCAGCTTTGCTGTGAAATAAACACTTAAGTGTACACATAAGCAGATATTTTGGGCTGGCCAGCCGTAAGATTTTTTTGCCTGTCAACAGATGTTGGTTGTTCTTGCATCTAGATTGGACATGTTGGTAAGTCACAGGCAATTGCATGGTTTCCTATGGCCACTTTTGCCGCAACGGATGGCATTTCCACACTGGTCTAAAATGGTGAACGATTGGCCAGGCTGAAAAATCTGGATGTGTGCACTTAACCTTAGTATCATGTAGGCTTTGCATATTCAGACAATCTGCAGTTTTTTAACAGTAGCAGTATTTCATTTAAGACTGAACAGATGAAATAAAATGGATGTACACAATAAGTAATCACAGTATAGTTATTCTAGTATATATAAAAGTTATTTTATTCAGGAAGCTGGTATCATCGTCAGAATGCAAAGAGGCACTATTGCTTTTACCTTGCCAATCAGGGCGACTAGTCTGTTAAACTTTACTTTGAGGCTTGGAGGTCAGAACAATTGATACTACCTCCCAATATCATTTTGTTAAGGAGCACCAGTACATACAAGTTCTCCTTTAAGGCCTGCTCTTCAGATGTTAGCATCTAGAAAGTGAAAAGTTCCAATCTTAGAAAACATTCAGTTGATTGCTAGGGGGAGCACGTTGATGCCTCTGGTGCTGATCTCCTTGCAGACATGTGAAAATGATAGGGAAACACTAATGAAGGATTAAAATGTACTGCAACATGGTTCAGATCATACTGGATCCTTTCTCGACCAAGGGATTGGGCGATCTGGAAGTGACATTAGGACAAGCAGATCTCTCTTGTATACACTGTAATGGAAGCAGCACCCCTGGCAGGATGGGGAACAAAGTTTGTGCATTATTTAGGAGCAGCAGGCAGGGGGAGGAACATGGAATAGTCAGATGGAGTTGGAGAAATAACATTGCAGCACTCTGGATTGCTGCTTTAATCCACAGTCCAGCTGGTGTGCGTTACCCTCATTTAAACATAGTTTTCTCTGATGCTGCATTATACCACATTTCTGACTATAAACACAAGAGACTGGACACAACAGACTAATGTACACCAGACAGACAGGAGACAACACAAACCTTATACAAGTGTCAAAAATTGCAGCACTATAACACCTACTACAATCATTATCCCTTTGAGAGGTGACGGCACACATCATCCACTGTTTTTAATGGACAAGACAGCCTGTTTGGAGTCTGCCGCCAGCTAGTGACTGGCCAATGCAAAATATAACACACAAGAGCTTTTAAAGGGGCAGTTTAGTGGAAATTATCAATATTTGTTAAATTGTTAGTTTGTGTAATGCCTTCTTAGTTATTCTACATATTCTCTCTATTCATACCCTTTGCTGTTCCCTGCTATCAACATTAGTGAGCTGCCATTTCAGGTTCTAATGGTCCTTCTTTTTCCCAGGATGCACCACATCCTTGGAATGTTCTTTACAGTAATTTCTACTGATTGGCTGTTGGATGGGTCAAACATGCTCAGATCTCTACTAAGCAACTGAATCAACCCAGGCGCTGGGTCAAGGGCAAAACCATAACAGTCTCTATTAGGGGTCCTGCAAACAGGAAGTCAGTATTTTGTTGCATTTATTTATACACAGACACATGGCTGAATGGGCAGATTAAGGTCATTGGGATGAAAAAATACTGCCCTTATTCTGAAAAGCATATGTATTTGCACTGAACTTCCCCTTTAATATCCTGTAAATTTTATAGTTCTAAACAATGCGTAATTATGTCATCAGTGTAGTGTCACATGATACACAAAATTGTGTATCTGACATATCTGAACTACGGTACTTATTCTAGATGAAACCATATCACAGCCATGTTAAGTGTCTGTACCCTAAATATGTGCCCTGGTGTAAAAATAGTAGATGGCGCTGTGCATTTCAGGGGTCATATCAGTATGGCTAAACCAACTGGTAGTCCATTGGTCCAGTGGTACTGTCAATATTTTAAACCAACCCACTACATGGCATCTATGGTTGCAACTTCATGGCATACTTTAAATTTCTGCAAATATTTTGTCTCGATGGACTGAAATATTAACCTGTGTGTACCAGCCCTTAGTTCACAGCAGATGGAGGACTGTATGTTTGATACCCCGATAGGGACCCTTAGCTTTCCTGCATTACCTATGACCCCCTCTCTTTAGTTCCAGTATGAAGATAAAATAATAGGCAGCTGGGGAACACAGTAAAGGAGGGGGGGGGGTTTCTTAGTGAGATTTCTCTTTAGATCCACAAATTCATTCCCTTTCATCATATACTTGTCAGCACAAGGGAACAGGAAACCGATTTCTAACAAGACGGCAAATTCTTTGCTTTCTGAACTCAGTTCCTCATTTGCCATAAAGAGAACCTTATTGTTTCCGAGCATTTTACATGAAATACATTCACCGCCCGTCTCACTAAAAGCCCCTTTGTATATTTAATAATGATGGCCAGGTTATGGTTTATCTAGTGGTAAAGAATGCAAAGGGAATGATGCAGTTAAAGGTGCAAATGTTTACCTGTGCTTCAGCGCCCAATCAGATGTTATCTATCTGCAATGACTGTACTCTAAAGGTCTATGAATAAAACTGAATCTTTCTGATGAATGATTTAATCTGGGGTTCATTGTTATATCGATTTGCAATGACCCAGTACAAAGCTAACATCTGGTTGGTTGCTGCAAATTAATAGCACAAGCAAACCTTTGTGCCTCTTATTGCTTCTGCCCTAAAGTATATTGTATCTGTACATTATTCTACATTATTCATAGGAATCGAAGCCCCCATTGATTTCTGAAGAAAAAGCGGATTCATAGTGTTCCAACACATAGGAGCCCCTGGAAGACCCCTGTTCACTCGAGGCTGTCACACACGTGGCAAGTGCTCGCCAAGACCGAGCATCAAACAGATAGTGATGGGACCTGTTGGAAAATATTTCCATTCGTGGCTGACAGATGTTAAGCAGATTTCAAGCTGTCTGACAGTCAATACGACTGGCAGTGAATCAGGAACACTAGACTGAATGGGATCTGATTCCAATAATCCACCTTATTTACCCTTCAGTCCAACTAATTGAGCAATGATGTACATGACCATTGAATCCATGCAGGGGATGACTGCCTTGCATGGTGACAATACACCCCAGCTAATCAATCTCTGCAGTGAATGACAAGGCAATGTCCGACGTATTGACGGGATGAGAGAGACAGAAGAGCTGCAGGAATGCGGATTCTTTGGAGAGTTAATAAGGGAGATTTGCTCCGGTCTCCCTGAGAATTAGTTATTTTTTCATTGTTAGGTCAGAGAGCGGATACACACAGGTATGGGATGGTAATTGGTAGTTACCAGAAGTCAAATGGTACATGTTTCTATGAACAAATGATATGTTAAGAATCACTGGGCCTTCCAGCAAAGCTATGATTGGGCGCCTATCCGTGCTTCATCCACAGTGGTTTTCTAGGAGGAGGCAATATCTTTCATAGGAAAAATAATAAAATGGGGGCCCCCTTGCTCCCCCAGTAGTTACCCCCCTGGATCTCAATCAATCGATGGATGCACACTTTTGTAGCGATATATATAGAGACGCTATCAATATCTATTGCCCCTTTGAGGCAATGCACCGAGCCGATAGCAGCTCTCTATACATCGCGAAATAACCCACTCTGCACTAAAGAGCCACTATTGGCTCGGTACTTTGGTTGTGTGACCCTGTTTTTGAACACTGTTCCAGACACCGTTATTTCAGTTTTAAAGCTCCGTAAACCCTTTGTACAACAGTTAACATGGTTTTAAGACAGAAATAGCCGATAGCGTCTATTGTGGGGTTACATTACATTTAATTGGAACTTCAGTAAATACTACGATCATTTAAACAATCGACTTAAAACGAGTTTCCCAATTGTAATTACGATCGATATTAGGATGTAATATTGCATAAGAAGATCAAAAATATGTACAATTTTGAGATAGCTGATATACAGATATAGATAGATAGATGGTTAGATAGATACTATCACTAAGTTATAGAACGATTGGTACTGTCAGTTGGGAATAAAAAGGGACATGAACAATATTTTTGTCTGACCAATCCTCATGCATACAGAAATACACATAATTGACCATGATTGGCCGGTATGTCTACATATCTAAAACAACCAATTTTGATGAAACAAATTGTCAATAAAAATCAACCATCCAATCAAATTATCGGATTCGGATCATATATAGAAAATCTGCCTACATGCACCAGGTCATCTCTGTATTATGGAAAATGTATCCATTCATTTACCCCAACCCCCCACAAAATCTGAAAAATCTATAATGTGACCCAAACCGACTCCTTTACTGAATAGAGAAACACAGGTACATCTGAATAATCACATGTTTAGCTTTCAGCTGATTAGAAGGATCTCTCCCCCGCTGAGCTCAGTAGGACTGTGCTTTGTTGTTTAGACTGAATACGCCCATACGCCCAGTTGTATCTCAATAGGATAAGACACAATCTCCTGGTATTTTATTCCATTAGCATGTTTAGGTAAGGAAAAGGATGTTGGGTGCATTAATAATAAAAAAAAACAGAACTTAGCCCATGTCACATTGATCCCAGCTGCACCAAGACTTCACCACTGCTAGGGTCCTAAAGAGGCAATTGGATATTTTCCTATACAGGAGAGGCCAAAGCCTGATCCTAGATAATAGACTAATGCGATATGGATTGATGGAGAGTGCGGGGTGATGAGAGGTAGGGGAACTTTCTGGCTATTAAGACTGAGACTATTTTGCACCAAAGCCTACACAATTCAGTTCACACCACTGGATATTAAATGACACACCATGGGAATGCAATGCTAAAATATTTATAAACATGGGCAATGTATCGTTGTATTCTAATAGCACACAATATTATGTTTCTCCTAAAGGATAGAGCTTTTCTATTACTATAACCAGCAGCTTTCCAAATAGCCATTTGGATTATGTTGTATTATGACATTTAAACACCATGTGTGTCCTTTGGTTAATGAATCCAGTGCATTATGGGGTTGGTGTATGGACCAGTTTTCCTTTAGGGCTAGGCCACACTAGCGTGTTTCTTACTTAACGTTTTCGCGTCTAAGAAATGCATGCCAGGGTAAAACTAGTGTAGCCTCACCCTTGGATATGGGTATGAAGTGTAGCCTCACCCTTGGATATGGGTATGAAGTGTAGCCTCACCCTTGGATATGGGTATGAAGTGTAGCCTCACCCTTGGATATGGGTATGAAGTGTAGCCTCACCCTTGGATGATGGTTAAGAAGGTTCGCCTCACCCTTGGATGTGGTATGAAGTGTAACCTCAACTTGGGATGGGGTATGAAGTGTAGCCTATCCTTGGATATGGGTATGAAGTGTTGACTGGATTGTGGGTATGAAGTGTAGCCTCATCTTGGATATGGGTATGAAGAGTGTAGCCTAACTTTGATATGGGTATGAAGTGTTAGCTCTCACCTGGGATATGGGTATGAAGTGTAGCTCATCCTTGGATATGGGTGATAAGTGTAGCCTTAACTTTGGATATGGGTATGAAGTGTAGCCTCACCCTTGGATATGGGTATGAAGTGTAGCCTTAACTTTGGATATGGGTATGAAGTGTAGCCTCACCCTTGGATATGGGTATGAAGTGTAGCCTCACCCTTGGATATGGGTATGAAGTGTAGCCTCATCGTTGGATATGGGTATGAAGTGTAGCCTCACCCTTGGATATGGGTATGAAGTGTAGCCTCAACTTTGGATATGGGTATGAAGTGTAGCCGCATCCTTGGATATGGGTATGAAGTGTAGCCTCACCCTTGGATATGGGTATGAAGTGTAGCCTCACCCTTGGATATGGGTATGAAGTGTAGCCTCACCCTTGGATATGGGTATGAAGTGTACCTCACCCTTGGTTATGGTATGAAGTGTTGCCTCACCCTTGGTTATGGGGTATGAAGTGAGCCTCACCCTTGTTATGGGTTGAAGTGTAGCCTCACCCTTGGTTATGGGTATGAAGTGTAGCTCACCCTTGGTTAGGGTATGAGGAACCTCACCCTTGGATATGGGTATGAAGTGTAGCTCACCCTTGGATATGTGTATAAAGTGTAGCCTCACCCTTGGATATGGTATGAAGTGAGCCTCCACCCTTGGATATGGGTATGAAGTGTAGCCTCACCTTGGATAGGGTATGAAGTGTAGCCTCACCCTTGGATATGGGTATGAAGTGTAGCCTCATCCTTGGATTAGGGTATGAGTGTGTCTCACCCTTGGATATGGGATATGAAGTGTAGTCTCACCTTGGATATGGATATGAAGTGTAGCCTCATCTTGGAGATTGGTATGAAGTGTAGCCTTCACTTGGTATGGGTATGAGTGTAGCCTCACCCTTGGATATGGGTATGAAGTGTAGCCTCACCTTGGATATGGGTATAAGGTAGCCTACCCTTGGATATGGGTATGAAGTGTAGCCTCACCCTTGGATATGGGTATGAAGTGGAGCTCCAACCCTTGGATATGGGTTGAAGTGTAGCCTCACCCGGATATGGGTGATGAAGTGTAGCCTCACCCTTGGATATGGGTATGAAGTGTAGCCTACCCTTGGATATGGGTATGAAGTGTAGCCTCACCCTTGGATATGGGTATGAAGTGTAGCCTCACCCTGGATATGGGTATGAGTGTAGCCTCACCCTTGGATATGGGTATGAAGTGTAGCTCACCCTTGGATATGGGTATGAAGTGTAGCCTCACTTGGATATGGGTATGAAGTGTAGCTCATCCTGGATATGGGTATGAGTGTACCTCACCCTTGGATATGGGTATGAAGTGTAGCCTCATCTGGATATGGGTATGAAGTGTAGCCTCACCCTTGGATATGGGTATGAAGTGTAGCCTAATCTTGGATATGGGTATGAAGTGTAGTCTCACCCATTGGATATGGGTATGAAGTGTAGCCTCAAACTTGGATATGGGTATGAAGTGTAGCGCAACTTTGGATATGGGTATGAAGTGTAGCCTCACTTGGATATGGGTATGAAGTGTAGCCTCAACTTGGATATGGGTATGAAGTGTAGCCTCACCCTTGGATATGGGTATGAAGTGTAGCCTCACCCTTGGATATGGGTATGAAGTGTAGCCTCACCCTTGGATATGGGTATGAAGTGTAGCCGCTCCTTGGATATGGGTATGAAGTGTAGCATCAACCCGGGATATGGGTATGAAGTGTAGCCTCACCCTGGATATGGGATAGTGTACTCACCCTTGGATAGGGTATGAGTGTAGCCTCACCCTTGGATATGGGTTATGAAGTGTAGCCTCACACTTGGATATGGGTATGAAGTGTAACTCACCCTTGGATATGGGTATGAAGGTAGCCTCACCCTTGGATATGGGTATAAGTGTAGCTCATCCTGGATATGGGTATGAAGTGTAGCTCACCCTTGGATATGGGTATGAAGTGTAGCCTCAACTTTGGATATGGGTATGAAGTGTAGCCTCACCCCTGGATATGGGTATGAAGTGTAGCCTCACCCTTGGATATGGGTATGAAGGGTAGCTCACCCTGGATAGGGTATGAAGTGTACTCACCTTGGAATGGGTATGAAGTGTAGCCCACTTGGATATGGGTATGAAGTGTAGCCTCACCCTTGGATATGGTATGAAGTGTTGCCTCACCCTTGGATATGGGGTATGAAGTGTAGCCTCACCCTTGGATATGGGTATGAAGTGTAGCCTCACCCTGGATATGGGTTGAAGTGTAGCCCCACTTGGATATGGGTATGAAGTGTAGCCTCACCTTGGATATGGGTATGAAGTATCCCTCACCCTTGGATATGGGTTGAAGTGTAGCCTCACCCTTGGATATGGGTATGAAGTGGAGCCTCCATCCTGGATATGGGTTATGAAGTGTAGCCTCAACTTGGGATATGGGTATGAAGTGTAGCCTCACCCTTGGAATGGGTATGAAGTGTAGCCTCAACTTGGGATATGGGTATGAAGTGTAGCCTCACCCTTGGAATGGGTATGAAGTGTAGCCCATCCTTGGATAGGGGTTATGAAGTGTAGCCTAACCCTTGGATATGGGTGTGAAGTGTAGCCTCACCCTGGATATGGGGATGAAGTGTAGCCTACCCTGGATATGGATGAGTGTGGCTCACCTGGATTGGGTATGAAGTGTAGCCTCACCCTGGAGTATGGTTATGAAGTGTAGCCTCACCCTGGTTATGGTAGAAGTGTAGCTCACCTTGGATATGGGTATGAAAGTGACCTCACCTTGGATATGGGTATGAAGTGGCCTCACCTTGGATATGTGTATAAAGTGTAGCCTCACCTGGTATATGGGTATGAAGGTAAACTCACCCTTGGATATGGGTATGAAGTGTAGCCTCACCCTTGGATGTGGGTATGAAGTGTAACCTCAACTTTGGATGTGGGTATGAAGTGTAGCCTCATCCTTGGATATGGGTATGAAGTGTAGCCTCACCCTTGGATGTGGGTATGAAGTGTAGCCTCATCCTTGGATATGGGTATGAAGTGTAGCCTTAACTTTGGATATGGGTATGAAGTGTAGCCTCACCCTTGGATATGGGTATGAAGTGTAGCCTCACCCTTGGATATGGGTATGAAGTGTAGCCTCAACCCTTGGTATGGGTATGAAGTGTAGCTCAACTTGGATAGGGTATGAAGTGTGCCTCATCCTTGGATATGGGTATGAAGTGTAAGCCTTCACCTTGGATATGGGTATGAAGTGTAGCCTCACCCTGATATGGGTATGAAGTGTAGCCTCACCCTTGGATATGGGTATGAAGTGTAGCCTCACCCTTGGTTATGTGTATGAAGTGTTGGCCTCACCCTTGGTATGGGATGAAGTGACTCACCCTTGGTTATGGGTTGAAGTGTAGCCTCACCCTTGGATATGGGTATGAAGTGTAGCTCACCCTTGGTATAGGGTATGAAGGTGTAACCTCACCCTTGGATATGGGTATGAAGTGTAGCTCACCCTTGGATATGTGTATAAAGTGTAGCCTCACCCTTGGATATGGTATGAAGTGTAGCCTCACCCTTGGATATGGTATGAGTGTAGCCTTACTTGGATAGGGTATGAAGGTAGCCTCACCCTTGGATATGGGTATGAAGTGTAGCCCATCCTTGGATAGGGTATGAGTGTGTCTCACCCTTGGATATGGTATGAAGTGTAGCTCACCTGGATATGGATATGAAGTGTAGCCTCATCTTGGAGATATGGTATGAAGTGTAGCCTCACTTGGATATGGGTATGAGTGTAGCCTCACCCTTGGATATGGGTATGAAGTGTAGCCTCACCTTGGATATGGGTATAAGGTAGCCTACCCTTGGTATGGGTATGAAGTGTAGCCTCACCCTTGGATATGGGTATGAATGGAGCTCCAACCTTGGATATGGGTATGAAGTGTAGCCTCACCCGGATTATGGGTATGAAGTGTAGCCTCACCCTTGGATATGGGTATGAAGTGTAGCCTACCCTTGGATATGGGTATGAAGTGTAGCCTCACCCTTGGATAGGGTATGAAGTGTAGCCTCACCCTGGATCATGGGTATGAGTGTAGCCTCACCCTTGGATATGGGTATGAAGTGTAGTCTCACCCTTGGATATGGGTATGAAGTGTAGCCTCACTTGGATATGGGTATGAAGTGTAGCTCATCCTTGGATATGGGTATGATGTTGTGACTCACCCTTGGATATGGGTATGAAGTGTAGCCTCATACTGGGATTGGGTATGAAGTGTAGCCTCACCCTTGGTATGGGTATGAAGTGTAGCCTCAATCTTGGATATGGGTATGAAGTGTAGTCTCACCCTTGGATATGGGATATGAAGTGTAGCCTCAACTTGGATATGGGTATGAAGGTAGCCAACTTTGGATATGGGTATGAAGTGTAGCCTCAACTTGGATATGGGTATGAAGTGTAGCCTCAAACTTGGATATGGGTATGAAGTGTAGCCTCACCCTTGGATATGGGTATGAAGTGTAGCCTCACCCTTGGATAGGGTATGAAGTGTAGCCTCACCCTTGGATATGGGTATGAAGTGTAGCCGCTCCTTGGATATGGGTATGAAGTGTAGCCTCACCCGGATATGGGTATGAAGTGTAGCCTCACCCTGGATATGGATAGTGTACCTCACCCTTGGATAGGGTATGAAGTGTAGCCTCACCCTTGGATATGGGTATGAAGTGTAGCCTCACCTTGGATATGGGTATGAAGTGAAACCTCACCCTTGGATATGGGTATGAAGTGTAAGCCTCACCCTTGGATATGGGTATGAAGTGTAGCCTCATCCTGGATATGGGTATGAAGTGTAGTCTCACCCTTGGATATGGGTATGAAGTGTAGCCTCAACTTTGGATATGGGTATGAAGTGTAGCCTCACCCTTGGATATGGGTATGAAGTGTAGCCTCACCCTTGGATATGGGTATGAAGTGGTAGCTCACCCTGGATATGGGTATGAAGTGTAACTCACCCTTGGATATGGGTATGAAGTGTAGCCGCACTTGGATATGGGTATGAAGTGTAGCCTCACCCTTGGATATGGTATGAAGTGTTTGCCTCACCCTTGGATATGGGTATGAAGTGTAGCCTCACCCTTGGATATGGGTATGAAGTGTAGCCTCACCCTGGATATGGGTTAGAAGTGTAGCCGCATCCTTGGATATGGGTATGAAGTGTAGCCTCACCCTTGGATATGGGTATGAAGTGTACCTCACCCTTGGATATGGGTTAGAAGTGTAGCCTCACCCTTGGATATGGGTATAAGTGGTAGCCTCCATCCTGGATATGGGTATGAAGTGTAGCCTCAACTTGGATATGGGTATGAAGTGTAGCCTCACCCTTGGACATGGGTATGAAGTGTAGCCTCAACTTGGATATGGGTATGAAGTGTAGCCTCACCCTTGGATATGGGTATGAAGTGTAGCCGCATCCTTGGATAGGGTATGAAGTGTAGCCTACCCTTGGATATGGGGTGAAGTGTAGCCTCACCCTGGATATGGGATGAAGTGTAGCCTCACCCTTGGATATGGTATGAAGTGTGTCACCTTGGATTGGGTATGAAGTGTAGCCTCACCCTGGAGTATGGTATATGAAGTGTAGCCTCACCCTGGTATGGGTATGAAGTGTAGCTCACCTTGGATATGGGTATGAAGTGGAACCTCACCTTGGAATGGGTATGAAGTGGCCTCACCCTGGATATGTGATTAAGTGTAGCCTCACCCTGGTTATGGGTATGAAGGTAAACTCACCCTTGGATATGGGTATGAAGTGTAGCCTCACCCTTGGATATGTGTATAAAGTGTAGCCTCACCCTTGGATATGGGTATGAAGTGTAGCCTCATCCTTGGATATGGGTATGAAGTGTAGCCTCACCCTTGGATATGGGTATGAAGTGTAGCCTCACCCTTGGATATGGGTATGAAGTGTAGCCTCACCCGGATATGGGGATAGAAGTGTAGCCTCACCCTTGGATGGTGGTATGAAGTGTAGCCTCAACTTGGGATGTGGGTATGAAGTGTTAGCCTCACCCTTGGATATGGGTATGAAGTGTAGCCTTAACTTGGATGTGGTGGTATGAAGTGTAGCCTCATCCTTGGATGGGTTATGAAGTGTAGCCACCTTGGATGTGGGTGATGACTGTGTAGCCTCAACTTTGGATGTGGTATGAAGTGTGCCTCATCACTTGGAATGGGTATGAAGTGTAGCCTCATCCTTGGATATGGGTATGAAGTGTAGCCTTAACTTTGGATATGGGTATGAAGTGTAGCCTCAATTCATCCACATGGTATATCTGTAATATTCATTCATCCAGGTCATGGTATATCTGTAATATTCATTCATCCAGGTCAGGGTATATCTGTAATATTCATGAATTAAGGAGACAGGGTAAAGTGATAAAAAATAGTGTCAATGTCTGTAGTCTCCCTTCCTCAGGGTTGGCACTAGGATCCAGTAGCAACGCTGAAGCAATAGATTCTCTAGAGAGCACAACGTGGTAGATGTGGTAGTCTTAGACATAATAGTACTTGTATTTTATGAGCTGAACACCTCTGCTTTGTGACTTGACTCTTGGAGGTAGAATTCCCTCAGATGAGCACCTGACTAGGGATGGCCTGCAAAGGATTGTGTAAAAAGGTTTCTCTTAATCATCAAATTTCACTTTATTTTGTCTTGAAAATATGACTTTCATTCATCAGTGGGACTTGCCTTCTATTTATGTCATTAGAATCTGTTACTCTCTTAATAAAAATATTCACAGTTCACGGCTGATAACATTAATCTGCGAAAAGTAATACCCTAGTCACATATCCACCAAGGGCATATTTGCTAATCAATATCATTAAGGGGCACAACTGGTGGTCAATAGCCTTAAAAATCTCACCTACCGTGTATCTAGATTTCTCTATGTTTCACTAGCTGTATCCTTAGGAATCAGAAGGAATGTACATTCGTCCAAACAAGCAGCATTCACCTGATGAAAGGTTTATAAACCTGAAACGTTGGGTTCACCATGTCACATAAACAAGTTACAAACACAAGTTGTTGGAATGCTAAAAATACATTTAATTACACTTTCCCCAAGGCTTTAGAAACAGACTGAACCTAAACGCATAAAAGACTGTAGAGTTAAAGGGATGTTACACATATGAAAAATCAATTCAAAGTGCGAGGGTGGTAGAAGCATCCTTTTATTGTAGGAAAATCTGGAAAACAACAGGAACGCTCTTTGTCCTGCACAAGGTAACTGGTGCAACAGACAGTTTCTAAAATCTTAACCAATACTTTTAACACATATATTTCAGTTAACTGTAACATCATATAAACTATATTACCAACAATATATCCTCTTACACACCCACACTTAATGGAGACTGCATGAGAGATAGCCAGCTTACCGTACTCTGTCAGAATGGAGCAATAATTATATTAGGGCATGTCCATCCCTAAAACTAGAATTTATTTTTGGGATGGACTGGCCCCACTGTGTAGTGTAGAAAAATCCTTACCTTACATCCTTGTCCAAATGGTTGTCCTGTAATGTCCCTCCAAATTCCAGAAAACTGACCACAGAGCCTGGCCGAGTCCATATAAGACTCTGCCTCGTCTCTCCTCTCCTCCGGAAAAATTTGCACATGCTCAGTCAGCCCCCCCCCCCTCTCCCTCCCACTAGCTACAACCCCCTTTTCTGTAGTGTAGGCTCCCCCCCCACCCCAACGCCATAGTAATTTCTCTAAAAACTTCCCCAATCATTACTTAGTTTGCCTCTCTCCTCTGACGTTCTGTGCAGCCAGAAGCCGCGTCCGCGTGATCACCAATCACGGACGCGGCTGCCGGTCCGGGCCCCTGCTTGCAGTTTCATGACAGATCGTCGAAGGAGAAGGCAAGTAAGTAGTGATCGGGAAGTTTTTAGAGAAATTACTATGGCGTTTGGGTTGGGAGCCCTACACTACAGAAAAAAATTATAAACGGGGTGGACATGCCCTTTAAATATCTGGTTAATTATACATTTAATAATGTATCAGTTAAGAGTTTGGGGCAGCTAACCAACTTTGACCATTTTTTCTTTTAAGGGTGGACATGTACTTCATAGCTGCCACAAACCCCCCAAAACTAATATATAACTTTACCTGTAAACACATTCAAATATGGTTTCCTGGTGTCCATTGCTGTAATTTATACTTCTGTTAAACTGGGTACACACCATTAGATGAATCTTTCTGACAAAGGACTGTCAGTCAGATGAATGGTCACCTGACCAATAGTACTTTTTTTCAACCTGATCGACCTTTAACACTGAACTATCAGTCGATTGGTGTGAAAAATTGCATGGTGTGTACACAGCCTTATAAGATACAGTAACAACGAACTCAAATCCTGTATGGTTGGTTTGATTTATTATCTTATCATACAGTAAGGTATACAGAAATGTGAAATAATAATGCATAGTGAGGGTCTGGCACATTTAGGGTACGTACTGGCACCATGCCGGTTTACGTTCAGTAGAACCTGCTAATGACCAAAATAACATAGTAGGACAGGACCATGGGAATACAAAGCACTTTGCAGCTTTGATACCTGGTATCTCAACTACTTCCGATATACAGGAAATACAAGATATACAGACTAATACAAATGGCAGAACATTTTATACATTTATTGCTTCGGTAATTGCCAAGACTTTGAAAGATAAAGAAAGAACTCGGCACCACATTGCTCCTGTGAAAATATTGTTCTCATTTGTCATATGTTAGTTTGGTTGACAGCTGACCTTGATGGGTAAAGGTCTTTAGGTTTGTTTTTTGTTTTTTTTAATCAATGGGCTATTATATTCAACTAGTTATGTGTTTATATATTTACAAATCTGGGTCGTATACCAGCACTGAGATCACCACTAATTGAACCCTCCAGCTGACATGTTAATCCTATGGAACCCAATCCTAAACCCAGAGTCAGTACAACATTAGCTTAGCAGAAGAATGTAATTATGACACAGAGAAGAGGAAATTTACTATATCTGATTTACAGCAAGTTACCAAGGAACTGGACTCCCCTAGTGTGCATATGATTCATGTCCCAGAAATCATAGAAGAGGGGCAGCTTGCAAATCAACATGCAGATCTTGTCATTCTGATCGTATTAATAGGGATATGTACTAAGGTTCAGCCAATCACTACAGCCTGTGATATCACAAGTGAAACGATCCCGGACAAGAAAGTATAAAACTGAAGATATGACCAAATCAGCTGATAGTATTGCAACCATATAATTGGTAGAGCACTGCTGAAATCTGACAGGGTAATGCCATCACCTATCAGCTGATAGTATCGCAACCATATATTGGTAAAGCACTGCTGCAATCTGACAGGGTAAGTGCAATCACCAATCAGCTGATAGTATTGCAACCATATAATTGGTAAAGCACTGCTGCAATCTGACAGGGTAAGTGCCATCACCTATCAGCTGATAGTATCGCAACCATATAATTGGTAAAGCACTGCTGCAATCTGACAGGGTAAGTGCAATCACCAATCAGCTGATAGTATTGCAAACATATATTGGTAGAGCACGCTGAAATCTGACAGGGTAAAGCTGGGTACACACGATTAGATATTTCGGTCGATCGGACCGAAATTATCGCATTCGAATGTGCCCATGTCGATCGACCGTTCGTCCAAATCGGACGAAAGGACGATCGGACAGGGTGGAAAACCTCGTCCGATCGTGCAGTCCTCTATGGACCGCATGATCGGTCGCGGTGACTATCGGACGCGGCTGCTTTTGCCGCGACCGACAGTCCTTCCTCCTGGCCGACCGTTCGAAAGTATCGAACGGTCGGTCAGGAGAAAAATCGCTAGGTGTGTACCTAGCTTAAAGGTTCGTACACATGTCCAATTTGGAAGTGAGCAACGACCCCCGACGACATACATCCGCACGTCGAATGGCCTTTTTTTTATCAACAAAAAAAAAAGTGATCTCTGAACAGCCCCCGACCGAATGAATACACATGCGTGATTCTCAGCCAAAATGGACGTTCGTCACGTGATGTGTCAGGGGTCATTACTCACTGCACACATCGGATGTGTGTACGAGCCTTAAATGTAATCACCTATCAGCTGATAGTATTGCAACCATATATTGTTAGAGCACTCCTGCAACCACCTATCAGCTGATTTTATTGGCCTGTGTGGACCCTATACACCCAGGACAGACCCTCCAATAATATTTCCAGCCACACACAGATACAAAAAGTCTCAAGTTCAAATGGGTCCTGGTTACTTTTTTACTAAAGGCCATCACAGTACCAGACGCTAATGATGGGAATGTGGAGAATCATTAACAGCCCCTGTGTGTGACCTTCCCATCTCTATTTGCTCAGTCAGTCATTAATAATTGGTCTATCCAACTCAAGTCCAACAGCTTTCACTAGAAGGTTTCCTAGGAGTAACCGAGCACAAGTGAACTCAGGTAACACAACACCAGACCAGGCTAAAACTCCACTATGAAAGGGAAGAGGCCTGACTGACTGATGAGGCCTCATAGAGTGAAGATTACGAACCAGTCATAGAGACAGAAGATAAATATTGTATATTGTAAGAATACAATATTTCGAAATTTTTCGAAATAACCTGGTTTGGATCCGGCGTAAGTTCCAAAGTCGAACTCTAATTGAAACTTTTAAATTCAAATTTGAAAATTTGATAATGAAACTTGAATATTTTTTTAAAAGTCCGCCTTTAATTTGGATTTTCGAAATGTAGGAATTTCTATGGATTTCTCTCTCTAATGGGAATCACAAGATAATGTTGGTCAATATCCCAGATATCAGTTGCAGCATCAAAACTGTGACTATCATTTACCAACTGCAGTGGATTAGATAGGCCCTCCCCACATAAAACAGTTTGGTCAAGTCCACCCTACTAAGAAAAAATTTACCTCAAGTAGTTCAGCCCCACAAACTCTATTTTCGTTTTACTTAAACCTGGTAGCACCGTTGAAAGGATTTAGTAAAACGAAAATGGGGTTTGTGGGGCTAAACTATGGGAGGTACATTTTTTCTTAGGAGGGTGGACATGCCGCAGGGGACCTGGATGGGGATCCCTTTGGCTCTGCCCCCATAGCAACTGTGATACCTACGCCCCTGCCCACAGGCTGGATGATCGATCAGGCAAAATTTAGGTACAGATGGGAGAATCCCTTCTTGTATGTACATCGGTTGGGGTCGATGATCTGACCTGCTGTATAGCGGTCGGGCGCTGTGGAGGAATCTTCCCTTCTGTACCTAGTTTAAGATTTCATTTCAGGTTACAGGACTCAGTCTTTTCAGGGGATACAATAATGACTGATCGGGTTACGAGAGTTGTGCCAGGTATTTGGGAAAAGGCAAACAATTGTATCTTTGTAGTGAATAAACCAATCCCTTTATATGTAACCCAGTTTGGGCTCGGAGATAATGCAATGTTCTGTCTTTAACCAGCCCCGGTGCAGGGTGGTAATAAACGCACGGGACAACTGTTAATTAACTCTGTTTTGTGCCCTGCAGGGCTCATTCTTCTTTGGGCTAAAAACTATTTTCAGCTTTCCAAGGCAAGATTCTCCCAATCCCCCCTACTGTCTGTAGAGTATTTCACCCCCCTTACACATGGTACGTGGCTGCCCTTGGGACATTCAAAGAAAAACCTTGGCAGCCATGCTGACTATTAACAACCAACATTAGACATGAACACATGAAACATGCATCAGTGATTAATTACCTGCTGTAGTTTCCTCTGGCCTCCTGCAATTCGGGAAAAATAGAAAGAAAGACAAACAAGTTTAGAATCAATATCTCAACTAAGTGTGTATGCTGAGACCACAACAAACAAGTCAATGGGGCCTGTCCTGGGATATTTATCTATTGTATAGAGAACGTTATTAGATAAAGCACAGTCAGGATATTAATCTTCATACAAGCAATTTAACAAGGACTCGTAATACACTTTAATGATTTACCTCTGTTATAAAAGCACCCATGGTGAGGACCTTCTCCACAGTTTTGTTACTTGTTCAGTGCGAAGATGTGCTCTTCCAGATTTGTGTCTTACCATTGGTCATTCCAAGACTATGAAAGGGGGCGGGGCCAAAAGTCACTAAAATCTGACCTTTGGAGCTTTGGTATGGGGGATCTAAGATAAACCCAGGGGTGGGACCATAGCAGTTTTAGAGATTTGAGGTTATTTTGTGAAGTATGATAGCCCTCTAACATTATAATCAGTAGTAATGTATGGACACCTAAACAAAGCTCGGGACTCTTTTCCAGGAAACCTTTCAAGTGAGGAGAAAAATTATATTTTAAAGCTTTTTGCAACCAATATTTTACCAGGTCATGGTATACCAGGTCATGGTAATATCTGTAATATTCATTCATCCAGGTCATGGTATATCTGCAATATTTCATTCATCCAGGTCATGTATATTCTGCAATATTCATTCATCCAGGTCATGGTATATACTGTAATATTCATTCATCCAGGTCATGGTATATCTGTAATATTCATTCATCCAGGTCATGGTAATATCTTGCAATATTCATTCATCCAGGTCAGGACCCCCCTTTCTTCCTCTCCCCTGCCTTCTGCCTACTCCCCGTTTTTTCCTCTTTTCGCTTGCTTTCTTAATGATCTCTCCCCGCTGAGCTAGTAGGACTGTGCTTGTGTTTAGACTGAATACGCCCTACGCCCGTTGTATCTCAATGGATAGACACAATCTCCTGTTTTTTTCCATTAGCATGTTTAGGTAAGGAAAAGGATGTTGGGTGCATTAAAATAAAAAAAAAACAGAACTTAGCCCATGTCACATTGATCCCAGCTGCCACCAAGACTTCACCATGCTAGGGTCCTAAAGAGGCAATTGGATATTTTCTATACAGGAGAGCCAAAGCCTGATCCTAGATAATAGACTAATGCGATATGGATTGATGGAGAGTGCGGGGTGATGAGAGGTAGGGGAACTTTCTGGCTATTAAGACTGAGACTATTTTGCACCAAAGCCTACCAATTCAGTTCACACCACTGGATATTAAATGACACACCATGGGAATGCAATGCTAAAATATTTATAAACATGGGCAATGTATCGTTGTATTCTAATAGCACACAATATTATGTTTCTCCTAAAGGATAGAGCTTTTCTATTACTATAACAGCAGCTTTCCAAATAGCCATTTGGATTATGTTGTATTATGACATTTAAAACACATGTGTGTCCTTTGGTTAATGAATCCAGTGCATTATGGGGTTGGTGTATGGACCAGTTTTCCTTTAGGGCTAGGCCACACTAGCGTGTTTCTTACTTAACGTTTTCGCGTCTAAGAAATGCATGCCAGGGTAAAACTAGTGTAGCCTCACCCGATATGGGTATGAAGTGTAGCCTCACCTTGGATATGGGTATGAAGTGTAGCCTCACCCTTGGATATGGGTATGAAGTGTTTGCCTCCACCCTTGGATATGGGTATGAAGTGTTGCCTCACCCTTGGATAGGTATGAAGTGTAGCCTCACCTTGGTTATGGGTATGAAGTGTAGCCTCACCCTGGATATGGGTATGAAGTGTAGCCTCACCCTTGGATGTGGGTATGAAGTGTAAACCTCAACTTTGGATGTGGGTATGAAGTGTAGCCTCATCCTTGGATATGGGTATGAAGTGTTGCCTCACCCTTGGATGTGGGTATGAAGTGTAGCCTCATCCTTGGATATGGGTATGAAGTGTAGCCTTAACTTTGGATATGGGTATGAAGTGTAGCCTCACCCTTGGATATGGGTATGAAGTGTAGCCTCATCCTTGGATATGGGTATGAAGTGTAGCCTAACTTTGGATATGGGTAGTGAAGGGTAGCCTCACCCTGGATATGGGTATGAAGTGTAGCCTTAACTTGGATATGGGTATGAAGTGTAGCCCACCTTGGATATGGTATGAAGGTTAGCCTCACCCTTGGATATGGGTATGAAGTGTAGCCTCATCGTTGGATATGGGTATGAAGTGTAGCCTCACCCTTGGATATGGGTATGAAGTGTAGCCTCAACTTTGGATATGGGTATGAAGTGTAGCCGCATCCTTGGATATGGGTATGAAGTGTAGCCTACCCTTGGATATGGGTATGAAGTGTAGCCTCACCTTGGATATGGGTATGAAGTGTAGCCTCAACCTTGGGATATGGGTATGAAGTGTAGCCTCACACCTTGGTTATGGGTATGAAGTGTTGCCTCACCTTGGTTATGGGTGATGAAGTGTAGCCTCACCCTTGGTTATGGTTGGGTGCCACTGGTTAGGGTTATGAAGTGTAGCCTCACCCTTGGTTATGGGTATGAAGTGTAACCTCACCCTTGGATATGGGTATGAAGTGTAGCCTCACCCTTGGATATGTGTATAAAGTGTAGCCTCACCCTTGGATATGGGTATGAAGTGTAGCCTCACCTTGGATATGGGTATGAAGTGTAGCCTCACCCTTGGATATGGGTATGAAGTGTAGCCTCACCTTGGATATGGGTAGAAGGTAGCCTCACTTGGTATGGGTATGAAGTGTAGTCTACCCTTGGATAGGTATGAAGTGTAGTCTCACCCTTGGATATGGATATGAAGTGTTAGCCTCATCCTTGGATATGGGTATGAAGTGTAGCCTCACCTTGGATATGGGTATGAAGTGTAGCCTCCCCTTGGATATGGGTATGAAGGTGCCTCACCTGGATATGGGTATAAGTGAGCCTCACCCTTGGATATGGGTATGAAGTGTAGCCTCACCCTTGGATATGGGTATGAAGTGTAGCCTCACCCTTGGATATGGGTATGAAGTGTAGCCTCACCCTTGGATATGGGTATGAAGTGTAGCCTCACCCTTGGATATGGGTATGAAGTGTAGCCTCACCCTTGGATATGGGTATGAAGTGTAGCCACCTGGATAGGGTATGAAGTGTAGCCTCACCTTGGATATGGGTATGAAGTGTAGCCTCACCCTGGATATGGGTATGAAGTGTAGCTCACCCTTGGATAGGGTATGAAGTGTAGCCTATCACCTTGGATATGGGTATGAAGTGTAGCCTCATCTGGATATGGGTATGAAGTGTAGCCTCACCCTTGGATATGGGTATGAAGTGGTAGCCTATCCTGGATATGGGTATGAAGTGTAGCCTCACCCTTGGATATGGGTATGAAGTGTAGCCTCATCTTTGGATATGGGTATGAAGTGTAGCCTCACCCTTGGATATGGGTATGAAGTGTAGCCTCAACTTTGGATATGGGTATGAAGTGTAGCCTCAACTTTGGATATGGGTATGAAGTGTAGCCTCAACTTTGGATATGGGTATGAAGTGTAGCCTCAACTTTGGATATGGGTATGAAAGGTAGCCTCACCCTTGGATATGGGTATGAAGTGTAGCCTCACCCTTGGATATGGGTATGAAGTGTAGCCTCACCTTGGATATGGGTATGAAGTGTAGCCCATTGGATATGGGTATGAAGTGTAGCCTCACCCTTGGATATGGGTATGAAGTGTAGCCTCACCTTGGATATGGGTATGAAGTGTAGCCTCACCTTGGATATGGGTATGAAGTGTAGCCTCACCCTTGGATAGGGTATGAAGTGTAGCCTCACCCTTGGATATGGGTATGAAGTGTAACCTCACCCTTGGATATGGGTATGAAGTGTAGCCTCACCCTTGGATATGGGTATGAAGTGTAGCCTCACTTGGATATGGGTATGAAGTGTAGTCTCACCCTTGGATATGGGTATGAAGTGTAGCCTCAACTTGGATATGGGTATGAAGTGTAGCCTCCCTTGGATATGGGTAGAAGTGTAGCCTCACCTGGATATGGGTATGAAGTGTAGCCTCACCCTGGATATGGGTATGAAGTGTGCCTCACCCTGGATATGGTATGAAGTGTAGCCGCAACTTGGATATGGGTATGATGAAGTGTAGCCTCACCCTTGGATATGGGTATGAAGTGTAGCCTCACCTTGGATATGGGTATGAAGTGTAGCCTCACCCTTGGATATGGGTATGAAGTGTAGCCTCACCCTGGATATGGGTATGAAGTGTAGCTCACCTGGATAGGGTATGAAGTGTAGCCTCACCCGGGATATGGGTATGAAGTGTACCTCACCCTTGGATATGGGTATGAAGTGTAGCCTCACCTTTGATATGGGTATGAAGTGTAGCCTCATCCTTGGATATGGGTATGAAGTGTAGCCTCACTTGGATATGGGTATAATGAAGTGTAGCCTCACCCTTGGAATGGGTATGAAGTGTCCTCAATTTGGATATGGGTATGAAGTGTAGCTCACCCTTGGATATGGGTAGAGTGTAGCCGCATCTTGGATAGGGTATGAGTGTAGCCTCACCCTTGGATATGGGTATGAAGTGTAGCCTCACCCTTGGATATGGGTATGAAGTGTAGCCTCACCCTGGATATGGGTATGAAGTGTAGCCTCACCCTTGGATATGGGTATGAAGTGTAGCCATCACCTTGGATATGGGTATGAAGTGTAGCCTCACCCTTGGTTGGGTATGAAGTGTAGCCTCACCCTTGGATATGGGTTATGAAGTGTAACCTCACCCTTGGATATGGGTATGAAGTGTAGCCTCACCCTGGATATGTGTATAAAGTGTAGCCTCACCTGGTAGGGGTATGAAGGTGAACCTCACCCTTGGATAGGGGTATGAAGTGTAGCCTCACCCTGGAGTTATGTGTATGAAAGTGTAGCCTCACCCTTGGATATGGGTATGAAGTGTAGCCTCATCCTTGGATATGGGTATGAAGTGAGCCTCACCCTTTGGATTATGGGTATGAAGTGTAGCCTCACCTTGGATATGGGTATGAAGTGTAGCCTCACCTTGGATATGGGTATGAAGTGTAGCCTCACTCTTGGATGGGGTATGAAGTGTAGCCTAACTTTGGATGTGGGTATGAAGTGTAGCCTCACCCTTGGATATGGGGATGAAGTGTAGCCTTAACTTTGGATAGTGAGGTATGAAGTGTAGCCTCACCCTTGGATATGGTATGAAGTGTAGCCTCACCCTTGGATATGGGTATGAAGTGTAGCCTCACCCTTGGATGTGGGTATGAAGTGTAGCCTCAACTTTGGATGTGGGTATGAAGTGTAGCCTCATCCTTGGATATGGGTATGAAGTGTTGCCTCACCCTTGGATGTGGGTATGAAGTGTAGCCTCATCCTTGGATATGGGTATGAAGTGTAGCCTTAACTTTGGATATGGGTATGAAGTGTAGCCTCACCCTTGGATATGGGTATGAAGTGTAGCCTCACCCTTGGATATGGGTATGAAGTGTAGCCTCACCCTTGGATATGGGTATGAAGTGTAGCCTCACCCTTAAGGCCCAAAATTGTGACATACAGGGTAAAGAAAAGGGAAAATAAAATTTTACTTCATATCACATTTATTTCTGGGCTGCTCGTTCTTTGATAAATGAAATAATAGTAACATTTCGTCAGTGGCTAAAATCATTAGGAATTCATGAAGACAGGGCAGCGAAACTATAAGCGCTGCACTCCTACACCTACAGGAGTTTTGTTTATATGCTGGAGAGGAGCTTTAAATGCAGACACCTAAAGAATTCAGAAGGAAGAGCAGCACTTTCATTCAGCCCTGAAACTCCTTCCATCTTTCAGCCTCCACCTCTGTAAATATCCGTCACTCCACTCCCCTGCACCTCAGCTGGGTTTACATGGGTGGATGCAAAACAGGTTTATGGGACAAGCAGCCACCTCAAACTATACAGAACTTTCTCACGGATTCAGTCTAGAAAAATAATTAGTCTGTTTCCGCCGTCAGCTGATATCCGAGTTATGGCGTGTACTTTGTTTAATTTGTGTTCATATTTTTTAGCTGCAGACAAGCATACATTAAAGGGGAACTGTAGCCAAACAAAGTCCTGCTTAGTATGTGGTAGCTCCGAAATCAGCAGGATTGTGGGCTTGGTTTCCAGACATGATTTAACCAGGTCACTGAAACGATACCAACTTGCACAACAAGGTCAGTGATTTATTTTGTCTCCTACCTTTCCCCCCTTGCCAGAGATGTCAAGTAAATTACTGGCTGACCTCTTTCAAAACCTACTTGAGCAGGATTGAACAATAAAACAATTAAATTAGAATTCATTCAGAAAAGGGGTTAAATCTATCCACCCACATTAGACAAAGCCCCAAAAAGCTTGCAATCTAAAGCTGGGTGCACACCATCCAATAATTCGTCCCGACCGACCGACTATCCGTCATTTTAGTGTTTGGGTCGGTTGTGTTGAATTATTGGATGCCTGATGTCTGGCCGTTCATTCGAATCGGACGTATCGGAATGTGGTCCTCTATGGACTACACCCTCGGGTGCGGCAAACTGCCAGACCTGACTTTTTTTCCCGCGACGGACAGCCCTTTCTCCAGGCCGACCAGTCGGTCTGGAGGAAGAATTGGAAAGTATGTATCTAACTTAAGGCTGGTGACACACTATCAGTTGTATTTGTTCTGACCGACCATTCGCTAATAGCGAGTGATCGGAACGAAGCACTGTTGGTCGCGGCAAAAGGAGCAGTGGCTAACCATTCCCAAGACCAAGTGTGCGGTCTAGAGAGGAACGCACAATCGGACGTGGTTTTCTGGAGCATCTGATTTCCCATTTGTCTAATTTGAACAGACGGACATCGGTCGCATTGAAAAAAAACATCTAATATTTTGGCATGATCGACCAATACTCTGATAGGTCCATCGGTCCAAAATATTGGATGGTGAGTACCCAAGGGTTGAGTATCAAATTCCTATAAATACACAGCAAGTTACGATGCATTTATGATTGTGGGGGAATCCCAAAAGAAACCCAAGCAAACTCAAAAAGAACAAACATACTCAAAGGTGGATTTTAAACTAGGATTACCTACACGGCCTAAATGTCAGGCTGCTTTAATTCACTAGATTGGCTCATCACAGCAGGAGCCAGTGCGGTAAGAAGTGAGTTAACCTGTCCACAGTAGGAAGAGACGGTGATGTAAAAACACCCAGCTCTGATGGAATCGATCATGAGTTTGCTGATGTAGGCATTTACAGTAGCAATCGTTCTATATATACTTTATTTGCCCGCATAGACATAGAAGGCAACAATGTTAAGCTGGGTACACACGATGAGATATTTCGGTCCGATCGACTGATAGTTCAGTGTATCGGTCGATCGGACCGAAATTATCGCATCCGAATGCAGCCATGTCCGACCGATCGTTTGTCCGAATTGGACGAAAGGACGAATGGACATGGTGGAAAACCTCATCGGGTTCGCGGTCGGTCGCGGTAACTGTCAGACGCGGCTGCTTTTGCCGCGACCGACAGTCCTTACTCCTGGCCGACCGGTCGAAAGTATCGAACGGTCGGTCAGGAGGAAAAATCGCTAGGTGTGTACCTAGCTTTATTATCTCCCTATATTGTACAGACCGATAGGTTATGATGCCGACAGCGGTAGTTTGTAAGCATTGTAACCTATCCATATACACATCCGATGTTCTGCTTCAGTTCGGATCCAACAGTATTTGCTGAAAATCATCCATGTGTATGGCCACCGTAATTCTCCTGACAAACAAAACACCAACTGTTAATACTGACCAGTAATCCTTTAGAAGATGGTATTGGGGGCGGGGTTGATGCTAACTGGGGCGGAGTCACACGGGCCAATAGAAGTTGGAAACCCCTGGTCTAGACCAACCAATTTTACTGGAAAATCAAAGGATTGTCTGCATCCTGATTTATTTACATAGGCCTAACCTTGTTGTCTTTAATGAGGGAAAAAGCTGCCCTGCCAACTTCGCCTAGCCAGTTACAATGTATTCCAAGGAAAATGTTCTATGGAATGTTAAGCCTCGTGCACACTGTGATCGCGGGTTCCCAACCTGCAACGCACTATGTGTCCGAACGTTCATTTTGGCCGATAATCGGCCCGTGTATAGGCACTTTATCGTCTGAAATGGCCATTCAGTTGGGGAGAGTTGTCCGACCGGCCGGATCTCTGAGAGACTGGACTTTTCGGCTGATAAAGTGCCTACATACAGTCTGATTATCCGCAGAAATGAACGTTCGAACACGTCGCGGGTCGGGCCCGCGATCGCACTTGTGTACAAACCTTTAGCGTCTAGTTAAAAGTTCCTCAACTGAACACTCCAACTCAGGGTTTTATTTATTAGCGATTGAGAGACAAAAAGGTGCAAAAAGCTCCTGTTAACAAATACACAGGAAGAGGGAGAGAGAGCTTCTTTTTGCCTAGACGTTAATGGCACTAGTTAATGGCACTATCAAAGGCAGGCGATGGGCCAGTATCAAATAACTGCTAAGTGCAAAACTACTTAACACAGTGCTGGAGAAATCGCTGGATCTTTAAATTGTGTGAAAACCAGTCACATGGATATTTATAGAATCCCTGGGGTTTTAGGGCAGTAAGTTTAAAAGTCCTTAAAGGGCCAGTGTCTCTGAAAAGAAAATTCTCTATATAAATTTAAAAAGATTATTTTATTTTATGGATTTCTTCCAGCATTAGTTACAAAGTCTGGTTACATAAATATAATTTTTTTTTTTACCGGGATAAGGGACCATGGGCAGCACGGTGGCTCAGTGGTTAGCACTGATGCCTTGCAGTGCTGAAGTCCTGAGTTTGATTCCACCCTTGGACACATCTGCAAGGAGTTTGTATGTTCTCCCCGTACTTGCGTGGGTTTCCTCCGGGCACTCCGGTTTCCCCCACAATCATGAAAGTCATAGTGATAGGTAGTATGTGTCAAATAATTATGCTTAGATTATAAGCTCTTCGGGCAGGGCCTGATCTGAATGTATACATGTAATTGTAAAGCGCTACGGAAGATGTTGGTGCTATATAAATCCACAATAATAATAATAATAATAATAACAACAATGATTGACATCTACACTGTGTTCATTTTGCAGGCAGGCAAAAATTTCCAATGTTTGCTTCCCCCATGGTAATGAGCTGCAAGACAGAAAACAAAGACAGACACCATAACTGCCTGCCTACCCACAGAACTGCTGGACTAAAAGGTGTCCGTACAGATAAATCCCATCGAATCAGAGGGGGTTTGCAGAGTATTAGCAAGGTGAGGGGGCCGAAAACTACACTGACCAATGTTGGTCATTCCAGAGGGAAAAACTGACATCAGTTGGTATAGGATCCCTGTACTATAGTAGAGGGAGCTGGTACGATCTGCTGTGTATTTGGGCGTATGCCCAATCCCCATACCACATATGTATGTGGTTACCACCGCATGTGTACCGACAGATACCAATGTGATCTGAGTGTGTATTGGCATCTTTAGGCAGCTGTTCATTTCCGAAGGGTTTCTGTTATTTTCTGGCGGTTAAGGAGCGACTGGCGCTGGCAGCTTTTTATTTTACCGTTCAGCTGCAAAGTACTTGTTCCTAACTCCTTATTTATTAACCCTCTGATATATGAAACAAGGTCAAAATACAAACAGAACTGACACAATGTGTAAATGACACATACACGCGACTCCCAGAATTCCCTTTGGCTGTGGGCGTTAGTTGTAGACTCAGAGTTGAGGGTTAGACATCAGTGAAATAAAGGCAACCAAGCAACTATTAGACAGATTAACAATAATAAATTGTGCTTTTTACCAGCAGCCTTACCAAGTGCGGCATCCCAGAAAATCGCCCTCTTTCCTTATCCTAAAACCAGCCCTACATATATTCACAGCGAGAACTCCCACGTACACCGATATACAAAACAGGATACAGTAGCACTGGGAACCATAGAGAAAACAACAATGTTTGTGTGTGACTGGCAAGCAGATGGCTCTTGTTTATGGCTGGGGAAGAGATAACAGGTTTGTCTCATAGAACGATAACAAGAATCACATTGAAAACATTCAAAAGATCATCGGCATCTAAACTGCTGCTCAGCAGATGTCCTGCAACCAGACGTTCCAAATCATTCGGGTTTACAAATATTTATTTAAAGTGGCAGGTCTATTTGTTGCTGTTGTTAGGGTCGGCATAGAATGACACCAAGGTAAAACAACCACAAACTGACATTGAAACCCCCCCACGTCTACAATCTCTAAAACATTCAACTGTATTTCTAGCCACTGGTTAAAGAAGTACAAGGATGAGACAGTATAGATCCAGCCTACTGTCTCTCTCACTCTCCTATATGGTATAGGAGAGTGGCCATATTTTGGACATTGCTAACTATGTGTCCAGAATGTATAACCAAAGACTATAATATGCACATGGGATAATGGAAGGGAATCTTAAAGGGGTTTATCCATGTAGCAATATTATAAAACATTTCACTTCAAGGGAAGGTTCAGATCAAACTGGAAGACAACCACAGAAAGAGAGAGCAGTGCAGGTAGACAATCTCAACAATGTAACAGATACCTTGTACACCATAACATTGGTATTTCTCCTTATATTAAGGTATCGTTATGTATGTAAGTAGAAATACCAATGTTATGGTGTAACAAGGTATCTGTTAATGTAATATAAGGAATACCAATGTTATGGTGTACAAGGTATCTGTTTATGTATGTAGTAGAAATACCAATGTTATGGTGTACAAGGTATCTGTTAATGTAATATAAGGAGAAATACCAATGTTATGGTGTACAAGGTATCTGTTTATGTAATGTAAGTAGAAATACCAATGTTATGGTGTACAAGGTATCTGTTAATGTAATATAAGGAGAAATACCAATGTTTATGTGTACAAGGTATCTGTTAATATATATAAGGAGAATACCAATGTTATGGGTTACAAGGTATCTGTTAATGTAATATAAGAGAATACCAATGTTATGGTGTACAAGGTATCTGTTAATATAATATAAGGAGAAATACCAATGTTATGGTGTACAAGGTATCTGTTAATGTAATATAGGAGAAATACCAATGTTATGGTGTACAAGGTATCTGTTAATGTAATATACGGAGAAATACCAATGTTATGGTGTACAGGTATCTGTTAATGTAATATAAGAAAATACCAATGTTATGGTGTACAAGGTATCTGTTGTAATGTAAATAAGGAGAAATACCAATGTTATGGTGTACAAGGTATCTGTTAAGTAATATAAGGAGAAATACCAATGTTATGGTGTACAAGGTATCTGTTAATTAATATAAGGAGAATACCAATGTTATGGTGTACAAGTATCTGTTAATGTAATATAAGAGAAAACCAATGTTATGGTGTACGGGTATCTGTTAATGTAATTAAGGAGAAATACCAATGTTATGGTGTACAAGGTATCTGTTAATGTAATATAAGGAGAATACCAATGTTATGGTGTACAGGTATCTGTTAATGTAATATAAGGAGAATACCAATGTTATGGTGTACAAGGTATCGTTTAATGTAATATAAGGAGAAATACCAATGTTATGGTGTACAAGGTATCTGTTAATGTAATATAGGAGAAATACCAATGTTATGGTGTACAAGGTATCTGTTATGTAATATAAGGAAAATACCAATGTTATGGTGTACAAGTATCTGTTAATGTAATATAGGAGAAATACCAATGTTATGGTGTACAAGGTATCTGTTAATGTAATATAAGGAGAATAACCATGTTATGGTGTACAAGGTATCTGTTAATGTAATATAAGGAGAAACCATTGTTAGGGTGTACAAGGTATCTGTTAATGTAATATAAGGAGAAATACCAATGTTATGGTGTACAAGGTACCTGTTAATGTAATATAAGGAGAATACCAATGTTATGGTGTACAAGGTATCTGTTAATGTAATATAAGGAGCAATACAATGTTATGGTGTACAAGGTATCTGTTAATATATAGATAAGAAAATCCAATGTTATGGTGTACAAGGTATCTGTTAATGTAATATAAGGAGAATACCAATGTTATGGTGTCAAGGTATCGTGTTATGTATTATAGAGAAATACCAATGTTATGGTGTACAGGGTATCTGTTATATAATATAAGGAGAAATACCAATGTTATGGTGTACAAGGTATCTGTTAATGTAATATAAGGAGAAATACCAATGTTATGGTGTACAGGTACTGTTAATGTAATATAAGGAGAAATACCAAGTTTGGTGTACAAGTATCTGTTAATAATATAAGGAGAATACCAATGTTATGGTGTAAAGGTATCTGTTAATGTAATATAAGGAGAATACCAATGTTATGGTGTACAAGGTATCTGTTAATGTAATATAAGAGAAATACCAATGTTATGGTGTACAAGGTATCTGTTATGTATATAAGGAGAATACCAAGTTATGGTGTACAAGGTATCTGTTATATAATATAAGGAGAAATACCAATGTTTATGGTGTACAAGGTATCTGTTAATGTAATATAAGGAAAATACCAATGTTATGGTGTACAAGGTATCTGTTAATGTAATATAAGGAGAAATACCAATGTTATGGTGTACAAGGTATCTGTTAATGTAATATAAGGAGAAATACCAATGTTATGGTGTACAAGGTATCTGTTAATGTAATATAGGAGAAATACCAATGTTTGGTGTCAAGGTATCTGTTAATGTAATATAAGGAGAAATACCAATGTTATGGTGTACAAGGTATCTGTTAATAATAAATAGGAGAAATACCAATGTTATGGTGTACAAGGTATCTGTTAATGTAATATAAGGAGAAATACCAATGTTATGGTGTACAAGGTATCTGTTAATGTAATATAAGGAGAAATACCAATGTTATGGTGTACAAGGTATCTGTTAATATAATATAAGGAGAAATACCAATGTTATGGTGTACAAGGTATCTGTTAATGTAATATAAGGAAATACCAATGTTAGGTTTACAAGGTATCTGTTAATATAATATAAGGAGAAATACCAATGTTGGTGTACAAGGTACTGTTAATGTAATATAAGGAGAAATACCAATGTTATGGTGTACAGGTATCTGTTATGTTATAAGGAAATACCAATGTTTGTGTACAAGGTATCTGTTAATGTAATATAAGGAGAAATACCAAGTGTTATGGTGTACAAGGTATCTGTTAATATATAAGGAAACATGTAGTGTCGTATCTGTTACATTGTTGATGTCTACCTGCACTGCTCTCTCTTTCTGTGGTTGTCTTCCAGTTTGATCTGAACCTTCCCTTGAAGTGAAATGTTTTATAAATATTGCTACATGGATAAACCCCTTTAAGATTCCCTTCCATTATCCCATGTGCATATTAAGTCTTTGGTTATACATTCTGGACACATAGTTAGCAATGTCCAAAATATGCCACTCTCCTATACCATATAGGAGAGTGAGAGAGACAGTAGGCTGGATCTATACTGTCTCATCCTGCTATCTTGTACTCTTTACCAGTGGCTAGAAATCCAGTTGAATGTTTTAGAGATTGTAGACGTGGGGGGTTTCAATGTCAGTTTGTGGTTGTTTTACCTTGGTGTCATTCTATGCCGACCCTAACAACAGCAACAAATAGACCTGCCACTTTAATATATTTTGTAAACCAATGATTTGGAACGTCTGGTTGCAGGACATCTGCTGAGCAGCAGTTTAGATGCCGTGATCTTTTGAATGTTTTCAATGTGATTCTTGTTATCGTTCTATGAGACAAACCTGTTATCTCTTCCCCAGCCATAAACAAGAGCCATCTGCTTGCCAGTCACACACAAACATTGTTGTTTTCTCTATGGTTCCCAGTGCTACTGTATCCTGTTTTGTATATCGGTGTACGTGGGAGTTCTCGCTGTGAATATATGTAGGGCTGGTTTTAGGATAAGGAAAGAGGGCGATTTTTCTGGGATGCCGCACTTGGTAAGGCTGCTGGTAAAAAGCACAATTTATTATTGTTAATCTGTCTAATAGTTCTTGGTTGCCTTTATTTCACTGATGTCTAACCCTCAACTCGAGTCTACAACTAACGCAACAGCCAAAGGATTCTGGAGTCGCGTGTATGTGTCATTTACACATTGTGTCAGTTCTGTTTGTATTTTGACCTTGTTTCATATATCAGAGGGTTAATAAAAAGGAGTTTAGGAACAAGTACTTTTGCAGCTGAACGGTAAAATAAACACTGCCAGCGCCAGTCGCTCCTTAACCGCCAGAAAATAACAGAAACCCTTCGGAAATAACAGCTGCCTAAAGATGCCAATACACACTCAGATCACATGGATCTGTCGGTACACATGCGGTGGTAACCACATACATATGTGGTATGGGGATTGGATCATACGCCCAAATACACAGCAGATCGTACACTCCCTCTACTATAGTACAGGGATCCTATACCACTGATGTCAGTTTTTCCCTCTGGAATGACCAACATTGGTCAGTGTAGTTTTCGGCCCCCCTCACCTTGCTAATACTCTGCAAACCCCCTCTGATTCGATGGGATTTATCTGTACGGACACCTTTAGTCCAGCAGTTCTGTGGGTAGGCAGGCAGTTAGGGTTCTGTCTTTGTTTTCTGTCTTGCAGCTCATTACCATGGGGGAAGCAAACATTGGAAATTTTTGCCTGCCTGCAAAATGAACACAGTGTAGATGTCAATCATTGTTGTTATTATTATTATTATTATTATTGTGGATTTATATAGAACCAACCTTCCGTAGCGCTTTACAATTACATGTATACATTCAGATCAGGCCCTGCCCGAAGAGCTTATAATCTAAGCATAATTATTTGACACATACTACCTATCACTATGACTTTCATGATTGTGGGGGAAACCGGAGTGCCCGGAGGAAACCCACGCAAGTAGGGGGAGAACATACAAACTCCTTGCAGTGTCCAAGGGTGGAATCAACTCAGGACTTCAGCACTGCAAGGCATCAGTGCTAACCACTGAGCCACCGTGCTGCCCATGGTCCCTTATCCCGTAAAAAAAAAAATTATATTATATGTAACCAGACTCTTGTAACTAATGCTGGATAGAAATCCATTAAAATAAAATAATCTTTTTAAATTTATATAGAGAATTTTCTTTTCGAGACACTGGCCCTTTAAGGACTTTTAAACTTACTGCCCTAAAACCCCAGGGATTCTATAAATATCCATGTGACTGGTTTTCACACAATTTAAAGATCCAGCGATTTCTCCAGCACTGTGTTAAGTAGTTTTGCACTTAGCAGTTATTTGATACTGGCCCATCGCCTGCCTTTGATAGTGCCATAAAACTAGTGCCATTAACGTCTAGGCAAAAAAGAAGCTCTCTCTCCCTCTTCCTGTGTATTTGTTAACAGGAGCTTTTTGCACCTTTTTGTCTCTCAATCGCTAATAAATAAAACCCTGAGTTGGAGTGTTCAGTTGAGGAACTTTTAACTAGACGCTAAAGTTGTTTGTACACAAGTGCGATCGCGGGCCCGACCCGCGACGTGTTCGAACGTTCATTTCTGCGGATAATCAGACTGTATGTAGCACTTTATACAGCCGAAAATTCCAGTCTCTCAGCAGAGCTCCGAACAGATACCTTGTACACCATAACATTGGTATTTCTACTTACATTACATAAACACAGATATTATTAATTAGAGGGTGATAGAGCCTTCCCTGCTGGCAGAGAAATGTATGCTTGCAAGATGTAAAAGGTTACCACCACTGCCTACACAAAAACTGCTCATATAGCAATTAACTGCCATACATTACGTTAATGACTTTGATCCAGGCTATTACAGAAGATATGCCCACTCCAGATAATAAGGGTTTCTTGATAACCTCCATATCAATGGTTAGAACACACACAGCTTAAAGTAAACCAATTACCAACAGTAAAGGTGGGTAAACACACTAATGATAAAGGAACGATACCGTGGTCACATGTGTGTGGGCACCTTAACTTAAATGGTATATCCATACCCAATAAGAAAAATTGTTAAGTATAATTCCTCAATTTTTTTTGCTTAAAAGCATTATTAAAACTTTTAAGCAAAACGTAACTGAAGTTTTGTGGGTCCTGAATAACATATTAAAATTAGAAACAAGAAAATATGATTGTGTACAATAAGCGCAGTTCAATAATACATTTCCAAGGCAGAAATCAAATGGACTATGTATACACACCATGCAGTATAAATTCATATAACATAATATTATTCCTAATATATTAAAACTTTTTATTAGGGGTGGGCATACCCTTTAATGAATAGGTCACATGTAGAGTTTTTAAGGCCATGTAAATCTGGGACAATATTTTGGCTCTATTTCTTGAGTTGACATTTTGATTGGATCAGCCATAAGGTTTAGGACATGACCAAACGTTTTGGACACATTTTTCACAATAGAACAATGCAATTCACAGCCATAAAACAACAGACTTACCTTTCTGGGTTTTATTTTATCTTGTATGTCGTATTGGCCAATCCCTTTGAAGCTAATACCGAGCCACCATGGGATTCCTTGCTTGTCCTATAAAACAGAATGGAATGTTATGGGATATTGGAAGACAAGGAACAATATGCAATGCCACTACTCCCCATAATTACCCCTATTATAAGCAGACGTTAAACAAAGTTTGTGTTCAGATCCTCTAGCAAAGCAATTATACTTAATTTTAAAAATCAACACTCTATTTATTCACGGCTATTTCAAATACCAAAACAACATCTCAATGTTGTGATATTTTCCTGTTGGTAGCCACACCTGGCTGTGTCAGTAAAGACCTCCCTGAAGCTCTTTATCAGTAGTTGCAGCAGATAAACCATGAATGTTTTCCAAGTGGAGATACAGCATGACTCATAGAGACCGGTTAGGTTCACATTTTAATTTCTCCCAAGGACCTAAACACTTCCATAAGTTTTACATTATGAATATTTTACATTATGAGTTACAAGGAGATCACAAAACGTAGGTTTACAGATCTACTACTGCAGTAAAAATAGTGACTATGTAGATAAGACACCCTAGATCAGTTTTTTACCATCTGACAAGTGTCAGCTGACATGAAAACTGCACTTTCTGGTTTCCAAACCAGAGAAGTTATTTAGTATCAATGACCGATAACTAACCACAATTTTAATTAATTTAATTTTAATTAAACATTAGTTCTGTGGAAATTACCAATATTTGTTAATTGTTAGTTTGTGTAATGCCTTCTTAGTTATTCTAAATATTCTCTTCCATTTTTAATCAGTTGATTTCATACACTTTGTTGTTCCCTGCTGTTGACATTAGAGAGCTGACATTTCAGGTTCCTTCTTCTTCCCAGGATGCACCACATTCTTGGAATGTTCCTAAAAGTAATTTCTACTGATTGGGTCAAAGATGCTCAGATCTCTACTGAGCAACTGAATCAACCCAGGCGCTGGGACAAGGGCAAGACCATAACGGTCTCTACTAGGGGTCCTGCAAACAGGAAGTCAGTATTTTGGTTGCATTTATTTATAAACAGACAAAATGCTGAAATGGCAGATTAAGGTCATTGGGATAAAAAAAATACTGCTCTTTTTTCTGAAAATCACATGTGTTTTCACTGAATTTCCCCTTTAAAGTTTACTAGAATTCATTACTTTATTCTGAAGTCCGAGGCTGCTAGTGTAATTACCTGAGGTTCTCTATGGCACTAGACACACACAAGTTTTAGGTCAGACCCCACCTTACGTTAAAACAAGGAAAGAAGCAGAAGATGACTATGGGAATAGCACGACAGACCATAGTAATTCACATTTATGGGTCAGGTGCAGTAGTGAGGTGCGGAACAAAACATGCATCTGTGTGGTCACATCTCAACCTGGTTTTCCACTTTGATTGCTCAAGTTAACAGCTACGATCATTACGGTATCACATGGGCTAAAAAGTATTAACTGCCCAAGGTGATGGCTCCACATTTGGTTTGGAAGCAGCCAACCGTATTAACATTAACCCCTGACCTGCTACCTTACTTCAAACACCATCTACCACTGCTCCAAACTGTGCAATATCATCTCTTGTAGCCACACTGCAAGCTATAAGTGATAGGATCAAATTAGGCAACTAAAAGCCCTTGTGTATCTCCACTTAAGATACATTTACAGAAGCTACAACATTATTTGAATAACCTGTCTCTTATCTAGACCACTTAAAGTTGATGGCACTACAAACTACTTATCAATGGTCCAGTGGACCCCCAGAGAGGTGAGTTGTTGTAAAGACAACCAACCCCCATCCCCTGAAGAGTAGGTATCTGTGCTATTAAGCACTAAATAACCAGTTCCTCTAAAAGGAGAAGTTTCAAGTCAATTTAAAACTGGTTTTCACCCTTAACCACAAGTTAAACTCTAACTGGCAGTAATTCTGGAAATGGGAAGTTTCATAATTGCGCTTGTATGTAATTGTTTTTTAAGAATTCCCTGGCACGCAGAATTCAATGGAATCTTTACATTCAATAAGCCAAGTGTTTTAATCAGGACGGTGGCACTTGAGGACCATTTAAACAAGATCAATTCAGAGACAAACATGCATTAGCACGTCAGTCCACAGTAACTAGATCCCAGAATTCCGAATCAGTAGATGCAGGTTAAGCAAATTTTATTGGTGTTACAACCCATGCCAATTTTTTTTGCTAGTCATACATGGGAAGATGTTCTTCCGATTGGGTGTAATGATCAGAAATCTGAAGAAGAACCGGTCAATGTTACCTACTTTGAGCCGGCCATCATTGAGATGTGGTTGGCTGAAAATATTCCGCCTGGCCCAATCTTTGTATTTCCGAAAAAGCTCGCAAAATTGACGATCGGAAAAAAGGAAAATGGATTTTGATATTCTGAGCGAATTTGCTCAAAATATCTACCACATGTCGAGCTTTAGGCATGATGGAAAATCTTAGGAAAGATTGGGCAAATATTCCCCAACATGCTTGGCCAAAATTAACCAGGCGGTTTATCAATGGGCAAGTGGTAGGGATTTGGTTTGGCAGATTATATCTGGTGATCAAATCTGCCAAAAAATGTAATCATCTGTGGCCTGCCTTATAGAGCAGAAACTGATGATAAAAACATGTATCTAGTCTTACTATGAGGTTTACTATGAAGTTCAGTGCAAATACATATGCTTTTCAGAAAAAAGAGCAGTATTTTTTCATCCCAATGACCTTAATTTGCCAATTCAGAATTTTGTTTGTGTATAAATAATGTCAACCAAAATACCGACTTCCTGTTTGCAGGACCCCTAGTAGAGAACGTTATGGTCTTGCCCTTGACCCAGCGCCTGGGTTGATTCAGTTGCTCGGTAGAGATCTGAGCATGTTTGACCCATCCAACAGCCAATCAGTAGAAATTACTTTTAGGAACATTCCAAGATGTGGTACATCCTGGGAAGAAGAAGGACCGTTAGAGCCTAAAATGTCAGCTCACTAATGTCAACAGCAGGGAACAGCACAGGGTATGATATCAACTGGTTTTTCAAAATGGGAGAGAATATGTAGAATAACTAATAAGGAATTTCACAAACTAACAATTTAACAAATATTGATAATTTCCACTGAACTGTCCCTTTAAAGAAAATACATCATTATAAAGACATGTGAATCTTACACTGACAAACAGTCCAAACACTTTCTCGATTTCCCCTCTCCTTAGCATGGAGCGATACAGAGTAGCTGATTGGATAGCTGCTCTTTGTCCCTGGATAAAGCACACAGAGCATGTTCAGGCCATAAAACAGGGTAGGGGCAGACACCAAAGATAAAATAAATCACTACAAGAGACACCAGAGTGACCTGTTCTTTTTAAACAAATTACACCTTAAAGGACAACTCCACCCTTAAAATAACATCATTTACAAAGAATGGCCTCTAAGAAATATGTTGCTATATCATAGTTTGTCCTCTGAATTCATTACTGTATTCATGCTATGCTTATGGATGCCTCATGGAAACTGAGCAATTTAGAAACCTGTACTGAGCCTGGGCATGCTCAGAAGAGACAGATAGGAGATTAACATTCAGTCATTGGCTGTGATGTCAACTGTCAAATCCATAATTGGAAGAATCAGGAAGCAAAAATAGGGGAAACAGGACATTGTACAGAATGTCAGGTTAGACTTATATATTTCAGATTTTAAACTATTACCGTTTAGGGTTTTGGGAGGTGATTTACCTGTTTGTAAGTTTTCAATTTGGGCCCTTTAATCATTTCACCATACTGATTTCATAAATTTGGCAAACACACCCCAACCACAAGCAGACAGACACATTTCTATTTAAGGGTTGGTGGTACACACAATATTTTGACCTGATTGATCACCCATTCAATTATTTTGGTTGGCCACACAGTCAATCGTTCTCGACCGATTTCTAGGTATAATTGGTCACTCCAAACACCTAGGCACGTTGGAAAATCAAGAATGTGTTTGCGATTGTCAGGCAAATATATTGGTGGTATCTCTTTAATGCCGAGTACTGGCTGGAATTATCAGGCCAATATCAGTCTGTGCTGCAAAAAGGGCAGTGGAATTTCTGCAAAAATTATAAAACTTAAAAAAAAAAGTATAAAAGGTTCAGTCTAATCTGACACATTTTGCCTGTATCAGGGGATGGGCAAACTTGTCCCAACCCCCAGAACCCCCCCCCCCAAAAAAAGTATTTGTTATTAAAATTCTATATTAAATCCAGAATCTTTTTTTTTTAGGGCTTTAACTATCTCTACTAAAGAACATGTTTTAAACACCCAAACATCACAAGCAGAAAGACACAGAGAGAAATGTGACCTTATCTCACATCTTTTGACCTTTTCAGTAGCCAGGAGCCCTGACATTAATGGCTCATATAACACACTTACGGGGAGATTCAATATAGGCAGCCGCGTTACTTACCTTAGCCCGATCCCGCGATACAATACCTGACGTAAACGAGATTACGCCAGGTATTACATCGCGGGATCGGGCTAAGGTAAGAGCGTGGGTTTAACGGCTCCCACACACTAGCGTTAAGTTTTGCGCTACCAAGTAGCGCAAAACCTAATGCTTCGGGTTTTGGATCAATAGCACGGCGCTAGTTCCAAAAACATTTGAAAATGGAGCTGTGCTCTAAAATCCGTCTAAAACCCACGTTAACCCGAAGAAATTTAGACGGAAAAGCCCTATATTGAATCTCCCCCTTAGTGGACTACCCTATACTGAAAATGAAATCCATTAATATAAAGGTGCTGCTCAGACTTCACACCTGTGTAATGACGAAAATTTGTGTTAATTGACTATTTAAAAGACATTTCTGATCTTCTCTATCTACTACAAAGTATCTGTTGTATATTGCATAGAAAATAGGATTATTTCAAAAAAGTTTCTCACCTACCGTTCCCTCAAGATAATAAAAATTTTGTACGTTTGATTACTCCTAAATAAAATGACAAATATTATATAGTAGATAATCCCTATATGTTACTTGCATGGAATTTTTAATTTAAATGGATTTTGTAAAGGGAAACTAAACCTGATATAAAATGTCGCCATTTCAAAAGATGGCACCAAACAGCACGGGCAAGCAAAAAAAAAAAAATTTGCACCGTTTTACTTCCTTGATGCTCCTTTCTGCAATAAATAATTTGAATTTATTTCCTCCTATTTTGTAGTAAGTGCTTAAACTTGTCAAACACATGACCAAAGTTGGCTAATCCTAATGGATCTGACCAATATTAAATAAGTATGGTTGGCCATATGAAATTTTACAACCAGCCGCTAGTGCTGGGATAGAGTTTTGTATCTGTGGCAGGGAATAAATGCCACACCTCCCCCTGGCACTTGTGCGATTGCACCCACAGCTCTCCTGGTAGCTACGTCCTTGCCAGCAACAATTATTCTGTGGTTCAGTCCTGCTCTAGGGTCTCAATACTTTTTTAAAGATTGCCACACCCTTACCTTTACTTTGTAATAGTGAACACCATATGTAGGTAGAGCTTCCACTATTTTCATGTACCTGCAAAATAGGAGAACAGTAAGATAAGATCAATAAACTGCAATATATTTGTCAGACATTTGTTCTTCTATTTCAACCTCATTACTCCAATGGTATCTAACAGCTCATCCAGATGAAGGGAAAAATAACCCTGTCTGAAGACACATCCAAATTGCACCATTATGGGAAAAATGTCCTTCCTGACGCCAAAAGGCTATTAGAAGAATCCCTGGTGGTCAATGAAAAGATTTACTCCTTCATATCCACAGACCAGCGCTCACTTCCTCAACGTAAGTGCCTCCTGCATCTCTCCACTGACTTGTGCCCTTCCTGCCACCTGCACTTTACGGCACTTCTGGAGTATTTCTAGGTAACCCAGACTATGTGCCTTTTTGCTGTGAAGAGCACAGAGAGCTGCGTCAAAAGACACAAAGCTCTGGTCTGAAGTTACAGAATGCTACACAATGTGTTCAACACCTCAATAACCGTAATCACTTAAATAGAAAAATGCAACAAACCACTGAAACGTTTAAATCAATATGCAATATTAGTGCTAATAGGGAAACAACACAGCACCAGGCCTGTTAATGTGCTATTGGCTACTGCACAGTGGGGAATATCATGTTTAATACTCTAATAGTTTAGTACATCTGATATTCTGAGCGCAAGCCTGAATTATTCACCAGGACTCCTTACCGGACAATGGCTTGTCCTCTAGTTACACCTTTCAGTTTCTTACAGTGCACAATCACTCGGTCTTCACTGTAGAAGAGAATAAAACATTATAGACAGAGACACATCCAAGCAAGTGATGTAATAGATGGTCGATCTATGTAAAACACCCATTACATATCATTAGGGTTTATTTTTATTTATTATAAGGCTACGTTAACACTAACCAATGCACAATGCGTGGAATTTGTATGCATTTTCCCTATGCATTGTACACAACGCACAAGTGTGAACGTTAAAGGGCATGTCCACCCCATAAACTTATTTTTGATATGCTGCTCCCCCATGTCTGGTAGCCCCAACCGCATGGTTAGTATTTTTCAAAAGCCCCCCAAACTCTTACTTACCTCCCCCTCCGCCGCACTGCCGGCCCTCTGCTTGCGAGAATGCAAGCAGAGGGGCGGGACCGGCAGTCGCGTCTGTGATTGGCTGAGCGGCAGCCAATCACGGACGCGGCTGCCGGTCATTCAGTGCAGCGGAGAGGTAAGTAAGAGTTTGGGGAGCTTTTTGAAAAAAAAAACAAAAAAAAAAAATATGCGGTTGGGGCTGGGAGACATGGGGGAGCAGCATATTAGGGGGATTGACCCTAGGGGGAGGGATAGTAGAACGGGAGGGAGAGGGAGGGAGAGGGAGGGGGAGGGAGAAGGGCTGCAGTGCGCATGGCAAATATCTACCGGAGGCAAAGTAGCAGGCAGAGCCCTGCTATCCTCTGGTGGTTAGTTTTTGGACTTTGGGGGGGGGGGGGGGGGGTTTACAGGAGAACCCTATGGAGCTGGGATGTGGGGTAAGGATTAAACTACACTACATGGTGGGGCCAGTAGTTGGGGGGATTATAGTTTTGGGGGTGGACATGCCCTTTAAAAAGCATTTTTTTTAAAAATACATCTGTCCTGAAAATTCTAGTAGAATAAAGGAAGCCTAACAGGTTTTCAGTTTCCCGTTGTGCATTAAGGTTACCAGATCAGTTAAAATCAGGGACATGTTTTTATTATATTAAATTTAACTTTTTTTTAGATGTTGTTTAAATAAAATCTGCAAGTTAGGATGTTTTGGTATTAATGGATATGTTAAGGTTTTGCTTATTACTTTTTGCGCATTACCTTGGGGCCCATCCATTTAATTCTACATAGATGAATAGGAGCTAAAAATAGGGATCTTTGGATAGTTTAGAACGTACCAATAGGAAAGGGACGGGTGCTCCTGCAGGGTCCTAGTGGGTAATGCCGGTAATATCTTCAGATCCTTTCTTGCATTTTCATCACTTAAAAATAAAACACAGAGGCAGAGTGAGCACAGGAATAGATTACATGCTTTGAGCAAAATGAAGATTTTACTGTGAACATCATCCAGTATATACCAAAATGATTATCTAGATCTTTATCTTGTGAACTTTTATGAACAGTAAAGTTATGTACTGTATGTGCTCTGAAAACACAAATCTGCACAGTATGCACAATCTGTTTGTGGCGTATTACAGTGCACACACTGCTACACCAATGGCAGAGATGGCAAATTTTCCGTCCTTAAGATGTTTGAAACCTCCAACATTTTGAAACCTCCATGCAGCCAAAAAATTGTACAGTGAGAGTTGGGATGAATTATAGTTTCCACTAATGAGCAATTTAAATTTTTTTCCCCCAAGTGTACATATACTTTAAGGCAAAAAAATTAAATAATTGAACCTTATTTATTATAAGAAATAATGCGCCCCTTCACATTATAATATAAGGAACATCAGAGTTCCCTGACCTGTATAAAAGCCAGAGGGAACTCCTCTGTGATGTAATATCCTAATATTACACTGTAAGGGGCGCATTATCCCTTATATATTAAAGGGTCCGTCATAATTTTAGGTTTCTTTTTAACTGTTTTACTGAAGAACAGGAGGTAAATGCACTCTCTTACCTCCCGTTCTTCAGTAAATCTTGCAGGAGAAACTTACCCTTGGACCCGCTCCAGCGTCGGCTTCTCTGACAGTCTCCAACGATTCCTCGATCCTTCGCACAGTGGACTGGGGATGTGACGCAGACGCGTCTCTTGCAGCGCTGGAACGATGCGGGTAAGTGTCTCCTGTAAGATTTACTGAAGAACGGGAGGTAAGAGATAGTGCATTTACCTCCTGTTCTTCAGTAAAACAGTTAAAAAGAAACGTAAAATTATGATGGACATACCCTTTAATATGAAGCACCACTAATGGAAAGTGACTTGAAATCCCCATAACTAAACAAAAACAGAAATATTTCCCTCAAAATGGAATCACATTTTTTAATGTCACAAGCCCTTTCATACTATGGCCCATTGTTAATCTACTTATGCCCTTCATTCATTTTTCTAAGATATGGACAAAGGCTTTTAAACAAGGCAAACTGGTTCTGTGACCTTTTACATACATAGTGTGTCTTACAAGAACTGTGCGCATGTGATCACATACAGGAAGTTATGGTTTAAAATCCCCATCATACACACACACACACTGAAATACTAGGGATCTTATTCTGGTGAGGGCAATGGAGCAAAATGATATAAAAGGTACCCAGACATAGGGGCCCCCTACAATAACACTAACAGCACGAGTCAATAAAGCTGGAAATTGTTTACATGGAAATGTTTATTTTAAACAGCAATTTGTTTGGAGGCACAGCATGTGTGGACAGAAGGTTTAACATAGTAACAGTAACATAGTATTGGAGGTTGAAGACATATGTCCATCTATTCCAATCTTTATACCTTAACCATAATGTCTGTCTAACATTTACATAGGAACATAGTATTGGAGGTTGAATAAAGACATACATCCATCTAGTCCAATCTTTATACCCTACCCATAATGTCTGTCTAACAGTTACCGGTACATAGTAACATAGTATTGGAGGTTGAAGACATATGTCCATCTATTCCAATCTTTATACCTTCACCATAATGTCTGTCTAACATTTACATAGGAACATAGTATTGGAGGTTGTATAAAGACATACATCCATCAAGTCCAATCTTTATACCCTACCCATAATGTCTGTCTAACAGTTACCGGTACATAGTAACATAGTATTGGAGGTTGTATAATGACATACGTCCATCTAGTCCAATCTTTATACCCTACCCATGTCTGCCTAACAGTTACCGGTACATAGTAATGTAGTATTGAAGGTTGTATAAATGTATAATGACATACGTCCATCTAGTCCAACCTTTATACCCTACCCATAATGTCTGTCTAACAGTTACATAGTAACATAGTATTGGAGGTTGTATAAAGACATTCATCCATCTAGTCCAACCTTTGTAGCCAACCCATGATCCATACCCAACAGTTGATCCAGAGGAAGGAAAAGAAAAATCCTGCCCAAAAGGGAGGAAACCTTTTCTTCCTGAATCCAAAAGGCGATTAGAAAGTATTCCCAGATCAACTAGAACTATATGTTTTAATATCAGTCATTTTAAATATTTTTAAATTTTAGAAATGTATCCAGACCACTTTTAAAGCTATACAATTAACTTGCCATTCCCACATCTGCTGGAAGACATTTCCACAGTTTCACCATTCTTACTGTAAAGAAACCTTTCCTAACCTGAAGATGAAACTTCTTCCAATCTTAAAGGATGTCCATGAGTTCTCTGATATGACCTATTGGTGAATAATGCACCAGAGTTTATGGTATGGCCCATTAATATATTTATATAAAGTGATCATATACAATTGCTGCAGTGGTACAATTAGTAATCACTGGGTTCCCCAGAAAAACTATGATGCTTCATCTACAGTGGTTTTCAGGGAGAAGGTTGTATCTGTCATAAAAAAAATAAGATGGGGCCCAACCTGTGGTTGCAGGGTCTGCTTTCCTAGTAGTTATGCCCCTGAATCGCTACATCTCCAGTGTAAACAGCCCTAACTTGTCTAATCTGTCTGTATAGTCAAGCCCCTCCATTCCCTTTATGTATGTATAGTTTATTTATAAATTGCCACTTAGGGACAGGGGAACAAATACATAGTTCAGTACATAAATATATAAATTATATAAATAGAAGTGCTAGAGCTTTGCCACTAGAGGACAGGAGGTCCCTGCCCCGTAGAGCATACATTCTAGTTTAGTTGCCCTTCTCTGAACTGCTTCCATTACCAAGATGTCCCTTTTGTATATGGGATTCCAAAACTGCACCGCATATTCCAAATGAGGCCTTACCAGTGCCTTGTAAAGAGGGAGAATAATATTTTTCACCCTTGAATCTATTCCCCTCTTTACAGACAATATCTTGCTAGCTCTTGTTGCTGTCTGACATTGTTTGCTACAGCTAAGTCTATTATCTACAAGAATCCCAAACTCTTTTCCCAACTGACAGCAAATCTAAAAGCCAATGACACACTAGAAATATATTGAGGTTCCCTGTTCGACTACTGCAGAAATGGGGCGATAATACGTTTTTATTGAACTAATGGTTCATTTCTAGAGATGACATTTACAGAGATTTTACACACTCATATTTTTGGAATACTTCCATCAAAAAGAAAAAAAATCCATATTTGTCCTCAATCAACCTTAAATGGGTAAACAATGTTTCTGATACCAAACTGAAAACTCCCTATGTCTCACGCTTTAAAGGGGAAGTTCACCTTAAAATGAACTTTCTTATGGCTTTGCAACTGGTCTTTGTTTTTTCCCCGTTTTTAAAAATGTATTTAAAGTTTATCACAGTGTTGGTTGTTCGGGTCACAGAATCCTAGAAATAAGGCTTTGCTTTAAAAGTAGAATAGGCATAGGAAAGGTTCAGTTTAAAGGAAATAACAGTTACATCTGAACCTCACAATTCGCATGCTATTAGTAAACCTGTTTACATTTTCAAGATGGAGAAAACCAAATAGGAATTAGACCTGTAATTTTGTGTGTTTTATTATAAACATGACCAGTTCTTGACTATCCTACAATCATCTGCTAATGGCAATGGCTAGTAATCATGTGCAAGCCATTTGGAAGACTTAAAGGATAAGTGCACTGTAAAATCAAGTTGTGTTTATTTGGAAGCTGCAGCTTTAAAATACTGTTGCCATTTTTTTTTTTTACCTATGCCCCTCTAGAGCCTAGCTTTGTGCCTTGGAAGTTACTGACATCTTGTTACTGGTTTGCTGAATGTTAAGCTCCACCCCTCTAAGATTTCCTCTGCTTTCTCCTGCTTGAGCCTAAAACAGTAAAGCCTGTGAGTTCCGTGCACATGAACGTGCACGGAACTCACAGGCAATACTGTTTGAGGCTCAAGCAGGAGAGTGCACGGAACTCACAGGCAATACTGTTTGAGGCTCAAGCAAGAGAGTGCACGGAACTCACAGGCATTACTGTTTGAGGTTCAAGCAGAATAGTGCACGGAACTCACAAGCATTACCGTTTGAGGCTCAAGCAGGAGAAAGCATTGGAAATCTCAGAGGGGTGGAGCTTAACATTCAGCAAACCAGTAACAAGATGTCAGCAACTTCCAAGGCACAAAGCTAGGCTCTGGAGGGACATAGGTAAAAATAAAATATGGCAACGGTATTTTTAAAGCTGCAGTTTCCAACTAAACATAACTTGATTTTACAGTGCACTTATCCTTTAAGCAGGCCAGCCCATACACTACACATACTAAGCGCAATGTCCAAAGTACAACCTGACCCGTCCTATTTTGCAAACGAATTGCGATTGCCAGACGGGAGCGTTGGAAAGTAAAAACTGCCGGGATGAAAATACGATTTAAAGACATAAGATTCACCTAACCTCAAATCTATGTAATGTACAAAGAGTGTACGGTCAGCATTAGGTAGCCATACATGCATTGATACCAATCATATCATATCAGGATATCATCATAAAAAGAGGTTAGAGCTGGTACAAACAGGTCAATAATTCAGCTCACCACAGAAAATATTTTTTTCCAATGCAACCGTTCGCATCTGAGTATTCAGACATGTTAGAAATTCATGGTCAATCATGTGATGTTCCATGAACCAGGAGGCCAATCAGACTGAAATATGCAGACAACGACTTTAATTCTCTACCACCAGACTAGCGATCATTTTAGCTGTCAGAGGGAATACAGGGCATATGCCTGCCTGTATGTATCAGGCCGTAGAAAGGTTTAATTTAAGTGTATAAAGATGGGGGTTCCCAATGCTCCAATCTGTGTATATCGTCCCTCTGGTGTTCCACAGGCACCCAGTACTTATAACAAAATATGGTTCAACAGACACCCAGTACTTATAACAAAATAATGGTTCCACCGGCACCCAGTACTTATAACAAGGTAACGGTTCCACCGGCACCCAGTACTTATAACAAAATAACGGTTCCACTGGCACCCAGTACTTATAACAAAATATGGTTCAACAAACACCCAGTACTTATAACAAAATAACGGATCCACAGGCACCCAGTACTTATAACATAATAACGGTTTCACAGGCACCCAGTAATTATAACAAAATAATGGTTCCACCGGCACCCAGTACTTATAACATAATAACGGTTCCACAGGCACCCAGTACCATAAAAAATAGCTTACGTTAAGTTACGGTAAGACCCGTGTTTTCTGTGTATCCCCTACTATTATTTTGTTGAAGGTGCAATATAACCGGAAATGCTTGTTAGTTTATTTGAATACAGAGGCTGACATCTTGTTGCAGAGTGGATGCTGGAACTGTAGTGTAATACATCTATAGTTCTATTGATTGTTCTTTTCCCTGTGAAGCAGCAGCTGACAGTTGACATTTCCTTACAGCTGATTTCAGGTGTTGAATTGTATGGAAACACAAGAATGCAGTTTGCAGCAAAAAAACAAACAATCTAGCACAGAATTATCTGGCCCAGAAAGGTGCTGAACGCAGCATAAAGAGAACGAGTTCAAGAGAGCGGAATTGTTCACGATCTGCAGCTTTTATTACCACTGAAAAGAAACAGGACACAGTAATGAATGGGACTTTGTAGAGAGACATTTCTGTGTGTTTACCCTGCTGTGTACATTTACAAGACATCCAGGAACACATGTTGTCAGTATAATAAAATACAAGATGGGCTTTTGTCCCTCTGTGCTATTTCTAGCACATTTGTTGTTCTGGTTTTAATATGTTTGTGTGCTGAATCCAGGAGCCAGACTGAAAGTCCATAAGACGGTCAGTTACCAGAACTACGCACAGTCCACCATAGGAGCATCTGCTAATTAAAACCATTTGTCAGCATTCACGGTGACTTGATGAACCAGCAGAGAATAAATCCTGCTTCCCTCAATTGCTATTGGATGGTTCCATAGCAGGAAACAGGACCAGTAATTCAGACCCCAGAAATGTCTAATGAATGACACATGATGCATTGAATGACAATGCATGATATTGTAATATATGGAATAACCACATACGGTAATAGAAGAAGGAGCAACCTACATTATACAGGTCGCGGAGCTCCATTTTGATATCTCCCTCAGTGACGCCTGAGCGAATGCCAATACACAAATTGATTGTTGGACGTAACGGGAGCTCGTCGGGCATGGCTGCTGCTGCGTTCACACGTTTACACCTAGCGTAAGAGCAAATGCCAAATTTCCACCAACCACCAATAATAATTGACAGAGGGGGTTAAATGCAAAAAAATCCCAGCAGGCAGAGCATTTCATATCAGTGCACTGACAAGTGTTGTGCATCCCAGAATAGAAAACAGAATAAATACGAACAGCATGTCAGAGACACAACTGCTGCTTGGAATATAAATTCCCATCTGTCTGCCGGGACATAGAGTCTATTCTACACTGCTGGGCTGCACCTGGGAAACAGAAATATCAAGATTAGGGACAGTCAAAAGGACGTGATTGCTTTATGAAGCTTTTATGCTAGGCACAGTACTGATTCAGATACAGGGGGAGTGTAGTTCCATCTAGTATAGTATAGTATTTGAGGTTGAATAAAGACATATGTCCATCCAGTCCAACCCATCTAGCAATATCCTCATTTCCTGCCTAACTGTTGATCCAGAGGAAGGCAAAAAAAACCCCACCAAATTTATGAAGGGGAAAAAAATTCCTTCCTGACTCCAAGTGGCAATCGGAAATTTCCCTGGATCAACTCTACATTATGTTTGATTGCATTGTTTAATATCAGACTTCCATGGTCAGTTTGACTGGAAAACTAAGGGTTCGTACACACGCTAGTATGTATCAGTATGCGCGCGACCCCTGATGCCGACGGCTACACGCAAAGAATGGGCGTTTTGGCTGAGAATCGTCTGTGTGTATGCTTTCGGTCGGGGGGCGTTCGTCGATCTGCCGAAAAGGCATTACATTGCGTGTAGCCATCGGGACGCACATCGTGCGTGTGTACGAGCCTTAAAGGTAGGTACACACAGTAGTGATCTGTCAAGGATTCTGCCATCTTTGACGGATGGAAGTACACACAGTCACAAGCATAGGGAGAACCTACTACTGTGGCAGATTACCTATACTTTAGTACAGAGGCTGACCACGGAAAATCTTCCAGTCAGAACAACCTTTTCCGATGCCGGCCACCGTAAGCGGTCGTTTCGGACGTTCACACATTAGTAATATAGGGCTAATACCGTCGGCACCAACATGATTGGCACTAATGTCTGTACCCAGACTTATGAAGGACTCTATTATGAGTATCAGGGGCTGTATCAGTATGAGGGGCTGTATCAGTACTGTAGAGTATGCACATCCAAAAGGCAGTTTCAGTTACTCTATTTCGGATCTACTTCAGTTAAATTATTAAATCTCTTAAAATGAATGTTTTTTTCACAGATTTGGTTTAGTATCTGTTATATAATTTTATTGTGTAATTTAATACTCTGGACAACAGGTATCTTTGCTCTTATTCATATTTATTATTGTGTTGTTATCAACACAGATAGATAGAGAGTATTGTCAATGTTACTATCTATCTATCTATCATCTATCAATATCTATCTATCTATCTATCTATCATCTATCTATCTATCTATCTATCTATCATCTATCTATCTATCTATCTATCATCTATCTATCTATCTATCTATCTATCTATCTATCTATCTATCTATCTATCATCTATCTATCTATCATCTATCTATCATCTATCTATCTATCATCTATCTATCTATCATCTATCTATCTATCATCTATCTATCTCTCTCTCTCTCTCAATCATTACAGACCATGGCAGGTAATTTTTTTATTGGAACTGGGTATATTAATAATGATCCCATTCAGTCCAGACAATCGTAAGGTGTATTTCCAGCTTTAACGCAAGTAAATCTTTCAATCTCTTTCTGATAATCACCATAATCCAATGGAATTAAATGGAAAATTGTCTGCATACTGTAGTTTAAGAAACTTACTACATACTTATATTTTAGAGGCAAGGGGCAAATGTTCCTGAACAAAGTATTAAAATGTTGGCAAGTATAAAATAATGTTTTTAGTAATTATTTCTCCTTTCATTATTAGGGCTAGGCCACACTGCTGCGTTTTCTTGCGCACTTGAGAACGCAATTGCCATCTGTTAGCGCATTAGAATCTCAAAGCAGTAGATGTCCATGTGGTGCCCACATTACAATGCGCTGCGATCCATTTTCGGAGTGTGCGCACTCACCATTTTTTGCAGATCACATGCGATCCAATTGCGCAACATAGCATGGATAGTACAAGCGGACGCTTTTCCCGTGCGTTGCCGTCCAGCACAGTGTGACTTCAGCCTTAAACGGCATCTCCATCCCCCAAAAAACCCAAGGATTTCAATTGCAATGCCCCATAACCTAAGGTTCATACACTCGTGCGATCGCGGGTCCCAACGAACGAACGTTTGTACGAATGTACGCTTCGGGCATTAATGGGGCGAAACGTGTAGGCACTGTATCGGGCAAAACGGACGTTTGGCCAGAGATCGTTGCCCGACTGACCTGGCAGATCTCTGAACGAACAAACGTTTCAACCGATAAAGTGCCTACACATGGCCTGATTATCGCCAGAAATGTTCGTTCTTACACATCGCGCATCGGGACCGGCAATCGCATGTGTGTGCAAACCTTAAGACTTCACTAGGTAAAGGTGGGTACACACGATGAGATAATTCGGTCCGATCGACCGACAGTTCAGTGTATCGGTCGATCGGACTGAAATTATTGCATCCGAATGTGCCCATGTCCGATCGACCATTCGTCCGAATCGGACGAAAGGACGATCGGACAGGGTGGAAAAGCTCGTCCGATCGTTCGGTCCTCTATGGACCTCACGATTGGTCGCGGTGACTATCGGACGCGGCTGCTTTTGCCGCGACCGACAGTCCTTCCTCCTGGCCGACCGTTCGAAAGTATCGAACGGTCGGTCAGGAGGAAAAATCTCTAGGTGTGTACCTAGCTTTAGTGTGTGCAAAATCAGATTCTAAACTTACTTTCCAGCCTTCATTCCTTCTGCTGCAAAAGCAGCAGAAGGGGCTGAACCTGCAGACGCTCAGTGATTGGCTGAGTCAATTATTTAGCACTACACAGTGTGCCCAACATTGGGGAAAATTTCAGTTGGGGGGGTGGACAACGATTTCTAATTAGACAACAGAAAAAAGTTAAGATGATCACTAATTCACATAAAGAGTTAATGTGAGACACAAAACATTTTATGTGGGTAATTTATATAAATCCACAAACAGTGACCAAGGGAACTTGAAATCAGAACTTTCAATAATCATTCAAAACAACAAATCCCATTAGTTAAACATGAGGGAATTGGAACAAACCAATAAATGTCTATTGTCCCTGACCTAGATATTAATATTGCAGCAAATACTACACTAAGGCTATGATACCAAACAAGACATGCTCTGACCTGCTGATATGTAAATATTTCCGAAGTACAATTATCTGTACCAGTCATAAAACAAAATTTAAAGCAATATTAACCTTAGCGCCCCCCCCCCAAGGATTTGAATTTTAAGAGATCCGCCAAATTCAATAGGATTGCTCAAAATATTGAAACCCGTTTTGTGTTTTTCCGAATGTCAATGTTACCGTATATACTCGAGTATAAACCGAGGTTTTCAGGCTTTAAAAAAAAGTGGTTTATTAAAATCTGCTCCACATTAAATGGCCGGTAACTTTCTAAATTCTAAACTCTGCTTTAAACAACAAACCAAATGCACAAAACGAAGTCTGCTGGATTTGTCTAAGATTTACCACTAGGCAATCAAAAATGGATTCCTGGTCAATGTGATATTTAAAGGGGAAGTTTAGTGCAAATACATATGCTTTTCAGAAAAAAGAGCAGTATTTTTTCATCCCAATGACCTTAATCTGCCAATTCAGCATTTTGTCTGTGTATAAAAAAATGCAACTGAAATACTGACTTCCTGTTTGCAGGACCCCTAGTAGAGACCGTTATGGTCTTGCCCTTGACCCAGCACCTGGGTTGGTTCACTTGCTCAGTAGAGATCTGAGCTTGTTTGACCCATCCAACAGCCAATCAACAGAAATTACTGTTAGGAATATTCCAAGGATGTGGTGCATCCTGGGAAGAAGAAGGACCGTTAGAACCTGAAATGTCAGCTCAGTAATGTCAACAGCAGCGAACAGCAAAGGGTATGAAACTGATTTTTTTTCAAAATGGGAGAGAATATGTAGAATAACCAAGTATGTATAATACAAACTAACAATTTAACAAATATTGCTAATTTCCACTGAACTGTCCCTTTAATGGGGAGCTTGCAAACAGACGTTATTGCTACGCTCCCGTGTTCTTCCTGTTAGCACAAAGAACACATTAATCACATTGATCTTGTTTTCTTTTATCCTCTCTTTTACAGGACCCAATGCTAGACCTGTTATTACAGTGGCCAGTTTTATTAAACAAATATAAAAGCTCCTTTGAGAACTTGAACACTGCCCAGTGTTTTGATAGGAGATGCTGAAAATATTACAGACGAATTTGAATGAATGGTAACCACCCCCCCTGAGAACATAGTGGACAAATTGTGCTTGGCTTTTATCTAATTTTATCTGATTATGGTCTGGAGGAAGCTATGGGGGCGGAGTTTTTCCATTGGTAAAGGTTCGTACACATGCACAATGTGCGTCCCGAGCCACGACCCCCAACACCGACAGCTACACGCGTCGAACGTCCGTTTCAGCTGAGAATCGTCCATGTGTATGCTTTTGGTCAGGGGTCATTCGTTGATCTGCCCGGCGGATCGACGAACAACCCCTGACCGAACGCATACACACGGACGATTCTAGCCGAAAAGGCCGTTCATCGCTTGTGGCTGTCGGTGTCAGTGAAAGTGGCTCGTGCGCATATTGATCGTGTGTACGAACCTTAAGTACGGTAACTTCTAGATGTTTACATTTATTTCAAATAAAAACAAATGACGCCAAAACGAATATACAACAAAATAAATTAAGGGAATGTTTTTTTTTTAAGTAATGCTTATATCAGTAGAGCTGGACTTGGAAGACTGAACCTCAGGCAACACAGGTTTAATTATGGGAATTATGGACTCCCAGCTTCCCTTACTGGTGGGACTTGCTTTTCCAAAGAAGCTGGAGCGCTGATTCATTCAGGTTAAACATCCATAAGTTAAACTTATTGTTGCATAATGTGGATTTTACAAGATTACTTTATCAGGCCAAGGGCCCCTCTGAGCTTCAGGGGCCCCAGGCAAACGTTACTATATTTGCGGTACTCTATAGCAGACACTGACTTACTACTTGTATTAAAAGAGGGGGATATCATTAGCAAATAGGCCCCACTGACTATAATAAATCCTCTACTGGTTAATACTATATACTATTTATATAAGTATATTTATTTATTTAGCGCCACTCGGCACTGCACAAAGTACCACTTGGGTAAATGAAAAGAGCAGGAAAATAATACCTGGTCCAGGTTGGGTAACATTAGGTGAATTTCAACAATACAGATCAATTCACTGATTAAATGTCAAATCGGCCCAGTATTGAGACAGCACATTACGTACATATGGCAGATAATTTCTGGCATATTGAACCCCCGTTGGATCTTGATTTGAGGTATCGTTGATAACATTGGGAAGGGGTGTCTACTAGGGGTCTGCCCCTGTATACTAGGCCTAATATAGAAAGTTAACATTGCGCTCTGGCCCCTTCGATCTTGTGCTATGAATAATATTTAAAGAGCAACAGTTTGAAGGTAAAATAAACAGTGACTCATAAAGTAAACACGATGAAAATACATGGGGCTAGTGCTAGATGGTATGTACTTTTACCCTGTACATACAAGGTGACCTCAGTTTATAACTAGGGATGGCATAGAACTCGAACTCGAATTCGAGCCGAACCCGGACTTCTCGAACTATCTCGGACAGGGACTTTCGATATTTCCCGGACTTTCGATGATTTATCGAATGTTCTGAACGTTCGAGTATCGAATCCGCGAGTAAAATGTACATGGTATCTAGGCGCGAACATCGAATCTACGAGTAAAGTCTCCATTACAGCCTATACGCGAGTATCGAATCTGCAAGTAAAATGTCCATGTTACCTCGAACGTTCGAACGCGAAAGCTCGAAAGTAGCGCACGCGAGAGTAAAATCGATTTTACTTAAGTCCTGGATATTGGAACATGCTCCCCAGACCATTTCCCAGGTCCCACAGCCATTTACATTAAGTTACCATTAATATTTTAGTTGTATTTGACTCGAACTTTTCGAACTATTTGCCTACCATAGACTTTAATGGGTCCGTTTTCGAACTTTCGAACTTTTACAATAGTTTCTAAAGTTGAACGGACCGAACTTTCATAGTTCGACCATCTCTATTTATACTGTCCAAGTCTTGCGGTCACTTCCTGGATCATCTGTCCAATTGGTTCAACAGGACAAGGGCTACATTTTTTTATCAATGAATGCGGGAGTAACCATTCTGCAAAAGCAAAATTAAACTTCACCCTAAAAAGATTATCAAGAAAAATGCTTTCTTCTCTAAACTAACAATAATAAATAAAAACTGATCTCTTAGGTCATCCAACCAAAAATTTCACTCATGACCATAGGTGGGTGCTATAGCGCCCCCTATGCAAGAATAAGAAAATATATTGGCATAGAATTTATAACATTGATGGGCCCTGGAGTGAAAATTAAGCACGACTCCAGATTAAGGGATCTAAAAATGTGTTGTATGTCAACTTTGGGATTAGTTTAAAACAAACGGACTGGCTTTCCCTATCTGGAATGGTCATTGATAAGCCATGGACTCTCTCCTGTCTGTCTGCTCTGTAACATTCACTGAGACTTCTGTGTTATGTTACCCCTCAATTATCTCTCTGACACAAAAGGCTTGAAATCCCACCGTCAGCTATTAAAGGCGCACAGCCGCCCTTCACTGAGCTGCATACATTATTTGGCAGCTCATGTTGAAAGGATTGTGTAAAAAAGGTTTCTCTTAATCATCAAATTTCACTTTATTTTGTCTTGAAAATATGACGTTCATTCATCAGTGGGACTTGCCTTTCTATTTATGTTCATTAGAATCTGTTACTCTCTTAATAAAAATATTCACAGTTCACGGCTGATAACATTAATCTGCGAAAAGTAATACCCTAGTCACATATCCACCAAGGGCATATTTGCTAATCAATATCATTAAGGGGCACAACTGGTGGTCAATAGCCTTAAAAATCTCACCTACCGGTATCTAGATTTCTCTATGTTTCACTAGCTGTATCCTTAGGAATCAGAAGGGAATGTACATTCTAGTCCAAACAAGCAGGCATTCACCTGATGAAAGGTTTATAAACCTGAAACGTTGGGTTCACCATGTCACAATAAAAGCACGGTTACAAACACAAGTTGTTGGAATGCTAAAAATACATTTAAATTACACTTTCCCCAAGGCTTTAGAAACAGACTGAACCTAAACAGCATAAAAGACTGTAAAGAGTTAAAGGGCATGTTACACATATGAAAAATCAATTCAAAGTGCGAGGGTAGGGTAGAAGCATTCCTTTTTATTGTAGGGAAAATCTGGAAAACAACAGGAACGCTCTTTGTCCTGCACAAGGTAACTGGTGCAACAGATACAAGTATTTCTAAAATCTTAACCATATACTTTTAACACATATATTTCAGTATACTGTAACATCATATAAAACTATATTACCAACAATATATCCTCTTACACACGTCCACACTTAATGGAGACTGCATAGAGAGATAAGCCAGCTTACCGTACTCTGTCAGAATGGAGGCAATAATTATATTAAAGGGCATGTCCATCCCTAAAACTAGAATTTATTTTTGGGGATGGACTGGCCCCACTGTGTAGTGTAGAAAAATCCTTACCTTACATCCTTGATCCAAATGGTTGTCCTGTAATGTCCCTCCAAATTCCAGAAAACTGACCACCAGGAGCCTGGCCGAGTCCATATAAGACTCTGCCTCCTGTCTCTCCTCCGGAAAAATTTGCACATGCTCAGTGCAGCCCCCCCCCCTCTCCCTCCCACTAGCTACAACCCCCTTTTCTGTAGTGTAGGCTCCCTCCCCCACCCCAACGGCCATAGTAATTTCTCTAAAAACTTCCCCAATCATTACTTAGTTTGCCTCTCTCCTCTGACGTTCTGTGCAGCCAGAAGCCGCGTCCGCGTGATCAGCCAATCACGGACGCGGCTGCCGGTCCGGGCCCCTGCTTGCAGTTTCATGACAGATCGTCGAAGGAGAGAGGCAAAGTAAGTAGTGATCGGGGAAGTTTTTAGAGAAATTACTATGGCGGTTGGGGTTGGGAGCCCTACACTACAGAAAAAAATTATAAACGGGGTGGACATGCCCTTTAAATATCTGGTTAATTATACATTTAATAATGTATCAGTTAAGAGTTTGGGGCAGCTAACCAACATGTGACCATTTTTTTCTTTTAAGGGTGGACATGTACTTCATAGCTGCACAAACCCCCCAAAACTAATATATAACTTTACCTGTAAACGACATTCAGAATATGGTTTCCTGGTGTCCATTGCTGTAATTTATACTTCTGTTAAACTGGGTACACACCATTAGATGAATCTTTCTGACAAAGGACTGTCAGTCAGATGAATGGTCACCTGACCAATAGTACTTTTTTTCAACCTGATCGACCTTTACACTGAACTATCAGTCGATTGGTGTGAAAAATTGCATGGTGTGTACACAGCCTTATAAGATACAGTAACAACGAACTCAAATCCTGTATGGTTGGTTTGATTTTATTATCTTATCATACAGTAAGGTATACAGAAATGTGAAATAATAATGCATAGTGAGGGGTCTGGCACATTTAGGGTACGTACTGGCACCATGCCGGTTTACGTTCAGTAGAATCCTGCTAATGACCAAAATAACATAGTAGGACAGGACCATGGGAATACAAAGCACTTTGCAGCTTTGATACCTGGTATCTCAACTACTTCCGATATACAGGAAATACAAGATATACAGACTATTACAAATGGCAGAACATTTTATACATTTATTGCTTCGGTAATTGCCAAGACTTTGAAAGATAAAGAAAGAACTCGGCACACACATTGCTCCTGTGAAAATATTGTTCATCATTTGTCATATGTTAGTTTGGTTGACAGCTGACCTTGATGGGTAAAGGTCTTTAGGTTTGTTTTTTGTTTTTTTTAATCAATGGGCTATTATATTCAACTAGTTATGTGTTTATATATTTACAAATCTGGGTCGTATACCAGCACTGAGATCACCACTAATTGAACCCTCCAGCTGACATGTTAATCCTATGGAACCCAATCCTAAACCCAAGAGTCAGTACAACATTAGCTTAGCAGAAGAATGTAATTATGACACAGAGAAGAGGAAATTTACTATATCTGATTTACAGCAAGTTACCAAGGAACTGGACTCCCCTAGTGTGCATATGATTCATGTCCCAGAAATCATAGGAAGAGGGGCAGCTTGCAAATCAACATGCAGATCTTGTCATTCTGATCGTATTAATAGGGATATGTACTAAGGTTCAGCCAATCACTACAGCCTGTGATATCACAAGTGAAACGATCCCGGACAAGAAAGTATAAAACTGAGAATATGACCAAATCAGCTGATAGTATTGCAACCATATAATTGGTAGAGCACTGCTGAAATCTGACAGGGTAAATGCCATCACCTATCAGCTGATAGTATCGCAACCATATAATTGGTAAAGCACTGCTGCAATCTGACAGGGTAAGTGCAATCACCAATCAGCTGATAGTATTGCAACCATATAATTGGTAGAGCACTGCTGCAATCTGACAGGGTAAGTGCCATCACCTATCAGCTGATAGTATCGCAACCATATAATTGGTAAAGCACTGCTGCAATCTGACAGGGTAAGTGCAATCACCAATCAGCTGATAGTATTGCAAACATATAATTGGTAGAGCACAGCTGAAATCTGACAGGGTAAAGCTGGGTACACACGATTAGATATTTCGGTCGATCGGACCGAAATTATCGCATTCGAATGTGCCCATGTCCGATCGACCGTTCGTCCAAATCGGACGAAAGGACGATCGGACAGGGTGGAAAACCTCGTCCGATCGTGCAGTCCTCTATGGACCGCATGATCGGTCGCGGTGACTATCGGACGCGGCTGCTTTTGCCGCGACCGACAGTCCTTCCTCCTGGCCGACCGTTCGAAAGTATCGAACGGTCGGTCAGGAGGAAAAATCGCTAGGTGTGTACCTAGCTTAAAGGTTCGTACACATGTCCAATTTGGAAGTGAGCAACGACCCCCGACGACGATACATCCGCACGTCGAATGGCCTTTTTTTTATCAACAAAAAAAAAAGTGATCTCTGAACAGCCCCCGACCGAATGAATACACATGCGTGATTCTCAGCCAAAATGGACGTTCGTCACGTGGATGTGTCAGGGGTCATTACTCACTGCACACATCGGATGTGTGTACGAGCCTTAAATGTAATCACCTATCAGCTGATAGTATTGCAACCATATAATTGTTAGAGCACTCCTGCAACCACCTATCAGCTGATTTTATTGGCCTGTGTGGACCCTATACACACAGGACAGACCCTCCAATGATATTTCCAGCCACACACAGATACAAAAAGTCTCAAGTTCAAATGGGTCCTGGTTACTTTTTTACTAAAGGCCAGTCACAGTACCAGAGCTAATGAGTGGGAATGTGGAGAATCATTAACAGCCCCTGTGTGTGACCTTCCCATCTCTATTTGCTCAGTCAGTCATTAATAATTGGTCTATCCAACTCAAGTCCAACAGCTTTCACTAGAAGGATTTCCTAGGGAGTAACCGAGCACAAGTGAACTCAAGGGTAAACACAACACACAGACCAGGCTAAAAGCTCCACTATGAAAGGGAAGAGGCCTGACTGACTGATGAGGCCTCATAGAGTGAAAGATTACGAACCAGTCATAGAGACAGAAGATAAATATTGTATATTGTAAAGAATACAATATTTCGAAATAGTTTCGAAATAAACCTGGTTTGGATCCGGCGTAAGTTCCAAAAGTCGGAACTCTAATTGAAACTTTTAAATTCAAATTTGAAAATTTGATAAATAGAAACTTGAAATATTTTTTAAAAGTCCGCCTTTAATTTGGATTTTCGAAATGTAGGAAGTTCTATGGATTTCTCTCTCTAATGGGAATCACAAGATAATGTTGGTCAGATATCCCAGATATCAGATTGCAGCATCAAAACTGTGACTATCATTTACCAACATGCAGTGGATTAGATAGGCCCTCCCCACATAAAAAGCAGTTTGGTCAAGTCCACCCTACTAAGAAAAAATTTACCTCAAGTAGTTCAGCCCCACAAACTCTATTTTCGTTTTACTTAAACCTGGTAGCACCGTTGAAAGGATTTAGTAAAACGAAAATGGGGTTTGTGGGGCTAAACTATGGGAGGTACATTTTTTCTTAGGAGGGTGGACATGCCTGCAGGGGACCTGGATGGGGATCCCTTTGGCTCTGGGCCCCATAGCAACTGTGATACCTACGCCCCTGCCCACAGGCTGGATGATCGATCAGGCAAAATTTAGGTACAGATGGGAGAATCCCTTCTTGTATGTACATTCGGTTGGGGTCGATGATCTGACCTGCTGTATAGCGGTCGGGCGCTGTGGAGGAATCTTCCCTTCTGTACCTAGTTTAAGATTTCATTTCAGGTTACAGGACTCAGTCTTTTCAGGGGATACAATAATGACTGATCGGGTTACGAGAGTTGTGCCAGGTATTTGGGAAAAGGCAAACAATTGTATCTTTGTAGTGAATAAACCAAATCCCTTTATATGTAACCCAGTTTGGGCTCGGAGATAATGCAATGTTCTGTCTTTAACCAGCCCCGGTGCAGGGTGGTAATAAACGCACTGGGACAACTGTTAATTAACTCTGTTTTGTGCCCTGCAGGGCTCATTCTTCTTTGGGCTAAAAACTATTTTCAGCTTTCCAAGGCAAGATTCTCCCAATCCACCCTACTGTCTGTAGAGTATTTCACCCCCCTTACACATGGTACGGTGGCTGCCCTTGGGACATTCAAAGAAAAACCTTGGCAGCCATGCTGACTATTAACAAACCAACATTAGACATGAACGTACATGAAACATGCATCAGTGATTAATTACCTGCTGTAGTTTCCTCTGGCCTCCTGCAATTCGGGAAAAATAGAAAGAAAGACAAACAAGTTTAGAATCAAATTATCTCAACTAAGTGGGTATGCTGAGACCACAACAGCAAACAAGTCAATGGGGCCTGTCAGCTGGGATATTTATCTATTGTATAGAGAACGGATATTAGATAAAGCACAGTCAGGATATTAATCTTCATACAAGCAATTTAACAAGGACTCAGTAATACACTTTAATGATTTACCTCTGTTATAAAAGCACCCATGGTGAGGACCTTCTCCACAGTTTTGTTACTTGTTCAGTGCGAAGATGTGCTCTTCCAGATTTGTGTCTTACCATTGGTCAGTCCAAGACTATGAAAGGGGGCGGGGCCAGAAAGTCACTAAAATCTGACCTTTGGAGCTTTGGTATGGGGGATCTAAGATAAACCCAGGGGTGAGGACCTAGCAGTTTTAGAGATTTGAGGTTATTTTGTGAAGTATGATAGCCCTCTAACAGTATAATCAGTAGTAATGTATGGACACCTAAACAAAGCTCGGGACTCTTTTCCAGGAAACCTTTCAAGTGAGGAGAAAAATTATATTTTAAAGCTTTTTGCAACCAATATTTTACCAGGTCATGGTATACCAGGTCATGGTATATCTGTAATATTCATTCATCCAGGTCATGGTATATCTGCAATATTCATTCATCCAGGTCATGGTATATCTGCAATATTCATTCATCCAGGTCATGGTATATCTGTAATATTCATTCATCCAGGTCATGGTATATCTGTAATATTCATTCATCCAGGTCATGGTATATCTGCAATATTCATTCATCCAGGTCATGGTATATCTGTAATATTCATTCATCCAGGTCATGGTATATCTGCAATATTCATTCATCCAGGTCATGGTATATCTGTAATATTCATTCATCCAGGTCATGGTATATCTGTAATATTCATTCATCCAGGTCATTGGGATCTCTGTAATTTCGCTTCCTCCAGTCTGGTATAATCTGTAAATATTCATTCATCCAGGTCATGGTATATCTGTAATATTCATCCATCCAGGTCATGGTATATCTGTAATATTCATTCATCCAGGTCATGGTATATCTGTAATATTCATTCATTCAGGTCATGGTATATCTGTAATATTCATTCATCCAGGTCATGGTATATCTGCAATATTCATTCATCCAGGTCATGGTATATCTGCAATATTCATTCATCCAGGTCATGGTATATCTGTAATATTCATTCATCCAGGTCATGGTATATCTGTAATATTCATTCATCCAGGTCATGGTATATCTGTAATACTCATTCATCCAGGTCATTGTATATCTGTAATATTCATTCATCCAGGTCATGGTATATCTGTAATATTCATTCATCCAGGTCATGGTATATCTAATATTCATTCATCCAGGTCATGGTATATCTGTAATATTCATTCATCCAGTTCATGGTATATCTGTAATATTCGTTCATCCAGCTCATGGTATATCTGTAATATTCATTCATCCAGGTCATGGTATATCTGTAATACTCATTCATCCAGGTCATTGTATATCTGTAATATTCATTCATCCAGGTCATGGTATATCTGTAATATTCATTCATCCAGGTCATGGTATATCTGTAATACTCATTCATCCAGGTCATGGTATATCTGTGGTAATCAGTTACAGTAGATCAACTGGACTAGTTTCACTAGTTATCCAACTGATGAAAATGACTACAAAAATCTGTTTAAATTATTGCCAACATTCTTGTACAAGTCATTCTGAATTGAGAGATTCAGTCGGATTACTAGCGAAACGTCTTCATGAACTAAACTAAACTGGAACATCCAGCCTGATGAAGGGGGCTTAGGACTCCCAAAAGCTTGCTTAATTTGTTTTATCTAGTTAGCCAATAAAAGGTATCACAGCTACTCTTCTTCTCTAAGGGCTAGGCCACACTATCGCGTTTTTTTTGCGTTTGCGCATGCAATTGTGCCTGCGTTTTTTTCAGATCATCAGATTTTTTTCAGCAGAGGTGTGGGCTAAGCAGCGCTGGATTGGTGGTTTTTAAGGCTTCTTACACAGTGGGGGAACATCTTTCCAAACTGTAAGTAAAACGGATCTTTTGGGGGGTGTTCTATTAGATACTACATTTTTGTAAGAGGGGTGTACATGCCCTTTAAATAAATTGTGCTTATTAGTTGAAATGTGATAATAACACTTTAATGGAACAGTACACTGAACATGTATATGTACACTATTAGATAACCAGGGAAGGTGCTTTCTAGGGCCAATTTATCACACTGATTAAATGGGGCAGGTTATTGTATAGGAGCAGAATAAAATGCTTGAAAATGGCGTAAAATAAAAATTTGCTGTTCATCGGGTTTCCGTAAAGTTATTTGCAATAAAATACTGTAAATCTGTTTTTATCACTGGTGGGCTTATTTAATAATAGGTGCAATATTTTGTATCTGTTCTTAATCTGCAGTGACCAATCAGATGTTATCAAAAGTTTTCTAACTATAGCAGTCCAGAAAAAAGGTATCATCTGATTGGTTGAGGTAAATCCCATAGATAACTAAACAATATAGCCAGTCACCAGCTCTCTGTTCATATAGAGGTTATGGTAGAGTAGGGTAATCACATAGACAGACTTCCATGCTCATTGTACTGCACTTGTCCTGAAAGCTTGCTCAACCAATGAAATATGGTGAATGCATATTATATACTATATATAAATATATACTATATATAATATATATATATATATATTTGTATCCTGGGGACGGCCAACGTCTGGGCCGAAACGCGTTGATACAATAAAAATTTATCACGATATTAGCAACAAGTCCCACGAGTGCTCCTTCTCTTGGAATCCCGTTTGTAAATCGCGGGAGGCACCGGGGGACCTGGAACGTAAGGTCCCTATATATATATATATATAGGGAGTCATAGCTACAGACTAACAATAATAACACTGCTTGGTAAGTTTGCACTGCAGTTTAGTGCACACAAAGTGACACCTCTACAAAGCATTAACACACTGACATCTGCACATTACAATTCAAAACACACACACACACAGACTATCACAACAGTCAACACAAAAACAGAAGGACACTGCAGTGAACTAGAACCCGCACAGTTTTGCTGATCCAGTTACCTTGAAGGGAGCACAGCTATTATCTATTCTGGAAATGTCCAACAGTTCAGCATGTCGGACATCCCTGGTATAATTACCCAATAGATCCATTTACTTATCATGGGGAACACAATACAAAACAAACAGGGAAATGCCTCATGCAAAACACTAAGGTAGTTTCACAGACCTGTACAGTGCCATGCATTCGGCAGAACCCAGGTTAGTAACACAATAATACATACAATACACAGGATCCTGAGCATTACAGAGCAGTATGGGACCTTACCTGTAAAATGAGTGCAGCCAACTTAAATACAGTCTCGCTGTCCACTTCAATCTGGCCCTGTTAACACAACAAGAGGGAGTGTGAAAGAGCAGCAATGCAATCATGTATTTAATGCCTGTCACTGTACTACACCAGGACTGACTGCAACAACAGAACAAACCATTCCGCCCTGTAGGGGTGGCCAGTCCCTGAGGACTTGGATTACGTTCAAAGGTGTTATCCTGTTTTGCTTTAAAGCTCTGCAGTCAGGGAGTGTTCATTGTTACTGCAGGGAAGCAAACCAATAAGAAAGGTTTTCTATAGTGAATGCAGCATTCAACGCTGTGTTGGGGGGGGGAAGTTCTGTAAAGTTTTACCCGCTTAGCAATGGACTTTTCCAGTCACAGATTAAAGGGCTGACAACTGGTTTCTGCACAAAGGCAACATCCACATGAAGTCTTTTGCAATAATCTGATAGTGTAACCACTTGTACTAGGAAGAAAGTGTGAACAGACTAAAATCAAGGAATTAAAGGGCATGTCCACCCCTTTTATAAACTTTTGATATGCGGTAGGGCATGCTCCCCCAGCCCCAACCGCATTAATATTATTGTTAGAAAGTCCCCTGAACTTTACTTACCTTCCCTCTGTCGCACTGTACAGGCCCTCTGCTTGCAGGGAAATGCAAGCAGGGGGCGGGACCGGCAGCCGCGTCAATGATTGGCTGAGAAGCAGCCAATCACTGTCACGGCTGCCGGGAGTTCTGAACAGCGGAGGAGAGAGGGAAGGTAAGTAAAGATTGGGGGACTTTCTAACAATAATATTAATGCGGTTGGGGCTGGGGGAGCATGCCCTACCGCATACCCAAAGGGTTTAATGTTAGGGGAGAAGGAGAAAAATGAGAGGGAGGAGGGGGGGGAGGGCTGCACTGAGCATGCTCAAACATTGACGAGGTTGGGGCAGACTCAGGCACAGCATGAGTCACACACTGCTCCTACCCAGCAGTTTCCTGGACTTTGGAGGTGCACAGCAGGGGAACTATTTTGAGTACAAATGTAAAGTAAGGCTTGTTTTAACTACTTAATGTGGCCAGTAAGGGGTTAGTTTTGGGGGTGGACATGCCCTTTAAAGGGGAACCGCAAAGTTAAAGTCTTAACAAAAATGTTTAATTTGGAGAACCTGTGATCCACCTGTTGCTGTGATTGCTCTAGGAAGGAACAGTCACAATTGAACATGAACCTTTTATTCACAAAGTGGTGAAGAATAGTAGGAGTTAGCAATAAGGCCACCGTCCAGCCAATAAAAAGGTTTAGGGCTAGGTCACACTAGCGCATTTGCGTTCAAGCTTTTTCCGTGCAATCGCATGCGTTTACTCTTTAAAAATAAGGAAACGCATGTGCAAACGTGAAAACGCGCGCGAACGCAAAGAAATCACGTATGCAATCCCGTGCTATAACACTTGTGATTGCGTGTGCAATTTGGTGCGTTGTAGTGTGTCCTCAGCCTTATTCAGAATGTGTGTGTGTGATATAAAACAGTTCTGCAATGCTAATCTTTATTCCCGGTAACCTTGCCCAGCACCCGTGGGCTCAGGCTACAGACTTCACACGTTTTCTATTGTTTGACCCATGTTCACGCCTCCTATTATTGTAGCGATGCACAGCAAACTAGCCACAGCCCTTGGAAAGGGATTAGGAAGAAGAAATGAAGTCCTCTGAGGGTTAACCAGACACAATTCATTAAAGGAATGGTACCGCACCCACGTAACAATTCAATTCATTACAGGGTGTGTGAGTGGTCAGATGTGTAACCTGTGTGAATTACTGACTATGGGCTTTTGTATTTTGTGATTGCCTACAGGAACTGATTGATAGTGTAACATAATGGGAACAGAATGGTAATGTTAGTATTGTTTTGTCATAGCAATCCATTCAAAGGTCCCTGGAAAACACAATCAATAATATTTCATTTCATTAGTGGTCTGATAGGATTTGCTTTATGTTCCCTAAACCCACTGAAAGATATTTAAAGGTTCGTACACACGTGCGATCCTGTACAATCGTTCGTTTTGGCGGATAATTGGGCCGTTTATCGGCCGAAATGGATGTTCGTTCGGAGATCCGCCAAGTCGGTAGTTCGGTGGTCCCCGACCGAATGTCCGTTTGGGCCGTTAAACGGCCCACACACGGGCAGATTATCGGCCGAAACGAACCTAAAGACTGGGTACACACCAGCCGATATTTTGGACCGACCGATTGTGGCATGGATCCCTCGGGCAGCCGGAAATATCTGATGGTGTGGGGTGGCCGGCCACGAGCGAGCGAAAGGGGCCGTTGGTAAATCACAGTGGATCATTTGGTTCCCTATGGGACCGCACGATTAGTCGCGCACTGTCGGCCATGGCAACTATTGCGTGACTGACAGTCATTTGTCCCGGCCAGGCGCTCAGTCGTAATAGGAATAGTCCTGTGTGTCCCCAGCCTAATAAACTTCACACTCAATATCGGAGATGGTGCCTCTACCTACATTTATAGGCTAAATAAGGCTGCATCACACTATAAATGTGCAGCCGCGCGTGAAAGGTGCATATTCATCAATCTTCTGTTATCGGTGTGCATTTGATCTGCATCAAAATGGAGACTGCATCTAATAACGGATCAGAGCGCAGCGCATAGTGTGGCAGGCCACATTAGAATGCACTAGCATGCATCTCTCACACACCTTTAGAATCGCCCCAGTGTGGCCTAGCCTTAATAACTTAAGAATGGCATACTAGTGCATTAGAATTTGACAGGCCCCACTGTTTGCGCAGATGGCATGCGCTCTGATAACAGTGTTTGGGAAAAATGAACGGAATGAAACACGTGTAAAACACGCTGCATTGCGGTCACTAGTTTCACATGCGTTTCCGTGCATTGCTAGTGTGGCCTCAGTCTAATGTCATTCTTTTATATCTCAAGCCAAAATATATTTTTCATGTCTTATAGCCCCAAAAAAGACTGATTATAACAATGTATGGCTTGTGATTCAATGTAATTCTTAACTGGAGATATATTCTGTCATGTGAAGTCCTAGCTATTTAAATAAAACCCTGCAGCTCCTTTCAATTTCATTCCCCCTCTTTTTAGAAAAGGAAGATAGAAAGTAACTGATTGGAGAATTCCTAGCTTTTTTCTGGGTAAATTGCGATGAGCATGCTTGAGCTCACTGAGCTAAGAAACCAAGAAATATCTCTTGAATTTTCTTTACTACAAGATTTTAGTATATGACTTTGGTTTGGAATGACTAAAGACAAATGATATATTATTTTTAATTTCATCCTAAAATTTGCCAAGAAAATCAGGGTGAAATGCAATTCAATTCTCTCATATTTAATATTCATTGTACCAGTGGGTTGTAGACAGCGAGGACAGGTAGTCCCTATTAAATGGGGCAAACACCTGAACTTCACTTAAAATAGCCCCTGAGGAATAAGGATTTTATTTATTTATTTCATCAATGTTGAAAAAGTAGAAGTTCAGCATATTTTACATTATGGATGTGGTTGCACAAGTGGTTTCACATAAACCAAGAATTCTTATGAAACCTGAAATGTCAAATCATAAATCAGCAGCTGGGCTGTCATTTCTCTAGATACGTGGATTGGGAAATTAAGATCTGTTCTTGTAATTAGTCTCTTCCTGTTCATGTTGGTTTTCCATATTCCATCAATATCGTATACCCGCGGTAATGAACACTATACATAACTACATGCACTGGACTGAGAACATTGCTTCTTTTAAAGAAAAAGTACATTTCTTTAACTATTTATATGCCGGACCCCTCAAACTCAATCTAGAGGTTTAAAGATGTATATATATATATATACACACACAAAATACACGGGATCGATATTTTGAGCAATTCGTCAAATTCCGTTTCAACAATATTGAACAATATTGGAAGAAAAACTGGCACTTCGACCGGTTATTTCTATCGAATTTCCAATTGTTACAGTCAATCGAAAACCCGATCACAAAAAATCTGCCCATGTATTGGCAGATCAGATGTTTTTATTAAATAAACCCACATTTTTGTGTGTAGCGCACAATACATTTTCCATACTCATAAAATGATGAATGGGTAGTTAAATATCTGTTATAATGTATATTATTAATACCCTGCACAACATTTTTGGGGTTAAAAATTTTCTGACAGGATTTAACATTCCAGCAACTAAATATATATTGCTCCCCCCATAGAGTAGATCCATATATACCCCCATTTTGCACAGCGCACATTATAACAATGCTGCCTTACCTGCAATGTTCCCTGGTCGGATTATATTTTACAGCTGTGACTTTGGGAAATCTGGTTCGGAGAACGTCACAGGTAAGTTACTAGTGTATGGGAAATCTGGTTCGGACAACATCACAGGTAAGTTACTAGTGTATGGGAAATCTGGTTCGGAGAACGTCACAGGTAAGTTACTAGTGTATGGGAAATCTGGTTCGGACAACGTCACAGGTAAGTTACTAGTGTATAGGAAATCTGGTTCGGACAACGTCACAGGTAAGTTACTAGTGTATGGGAAATCTGGTTCGGAGAACATCACAGGTAAGTTACTAGTGTATGGGCACACACCCCCTCCAACGTTATACTATGTGTCTTGCCATTTTTTTAAACATTTTTTAAGCCCATAAACTTTAACTTTGAATTCCCCTTTAATTATTTAATGCATATTGTAAAAAACAGATGGAAAGTTTCATGGCTTTTTCTTTACAGCTCAGGGATGTAGCAAGAAATATGTAAACAGTCCCTCGTGCCTCCTGGTACATGGACAGCGTAGCCTTCAAAAATCATAACATTTAGACATTCAAGAGAAGTCCTGATATTCTAATATCGTTTGTATAAATGTCTTGTCTTTGAGCAAAGTTGGACATCAAACACACCACCCTGCAGGTGTTGGCTGGCTAAGGATGGTGGGCCCCGTTAAATGGCCTCTACAATGTAGCACCATAAGGTATGATGCAATAAGAGCTGCAAAAGTTGGCCCATGCTATTTATTTTCATTTTCTTCAGCCAATCAGATTTTATCTAAACTGCAGTAACCCGTTAAAAAATAGTAGGGGCAAGGTTTTGGATATTGGTCACTGGTGCACAAAATCGTCTGTTAATGACATATTTTCATATAAGTCACCAAGGTTGGTTTTAGTACAGACGAGGGGGCTGCCCAGAATGGTGGTCCTTGGAGAACCTAAAATCACTGGCAAGCCTCTCACATAAGAAAACAATCTGCTTGTCACAGTTACTCATTACTTCCCCATTTGGAAGCATTGCTGTGTTTTTAATGCCCATACATGGCAAGAGAAACGTATTCAGGCTGATTACAGGGCACAAAAAAGGGGATAAAGTCTGATCTGGTGATGTCATAGAAAAGGACAAGTAAAGGGTCAGAATACGCGGATCACTTCGAGTGAAAACCTATTTACTCTGCATTACTGCCACAATTCACATCTTCTGCACAGAACACAACAGATTTCCAAAAGACTTCACAGCATTAGCTAGATAACGGTTTTACCAATGGCCTCTGTGGGCTAAACATTTTACTTCTGAATCTAAATAATCACCCACAACATCGGATGCGAATTTCACTCCTTTTAAAGCCATGGAAAACACGTTAGATAAAGGTCATTTGGGACAATTGTTCCAATGACTATTAATATAACAAGCGCTATACAAACAGGCTGTTAAGTAGTAGCCAAGCTGCCAAATTTCACCAGTTTTGAGAATTTCTTTTTGCCCCTTGTCTATTAGACTGGGTAACACAGGCAGATCCCAGGCCAAATGTCCTCCCATTTGACGGTACTAACACAAAAGGTTAAGAGAGAATGTCAGCACTGAGAGCTGCTATAGCCTTGTCCATCCAGCTGTACCCTGGCTATTGGAGAAATAAACTTCTCCATTTTATATCATGTGACAGTGTCAGCGATTAACCAATAAACTTCACCTGAAAGTTCTACATAAACCCTGACAGTCTGTCCAAACACCTTCTATAGTATATAACACTAGTGCAGAAGGGAGGAAGCAGGCCCATAGTGGACTGCTCACTCACATGGGTAGGATGTGGCAGTGTGTACGGGGCCTTTGTTGCACATACATAGAACAGGTGTGATTTAAAGACAATTAAAATACATAAAATACTTTTATAATAACATTTTGTTTAATTTAATTGTTTTTAAATCACACTTGCTTTTCCCTTGGCCCATTCTATGTATGTGCAATGGGGGCCTTGTATGTATTGTTGAACTTTTCCTGTGTGGGTGGGCGGTTTGTTGTGGGTCTGTTTCCTCTTTTTTTTGTACTGGTGTAGGGCACTCCAGCCCACCACAACCGCCATGTTTATTTTTTAAAACAAGCCCCAGAAATAGACTTAAGATCCTTCATGTTCTCCCTCTTCGTCAAACTAAACATATACAAGACTGAACTTGTCCTTTTCCCACCCTCACGATCTGTTCCCCGCCCTAGTCTTACTATTAATATTAACAATACACCTATATCCCCATCTACTCATGTCCGCTGCCTGGGAATAACGCTAGATTCCGATCTTTCTTTCAAACCTCATGTCAATTAGCTTGCCAATTCCTGTCGGCTCAAACTCAAAAACATCTCCTGCATTCGACCCTTCCTCTCGAAGGAAGCTACAAAAATCGTAGTCCATGCCCTAATCATATCCCGGCTAGACTACTGCAACACACTCCTGTGTGGTTTACAAAACAACCGCCTGGCACCGCTTCAATCCATTATCAACTCTGCTGTCCGGCTCATTCATTTTTCTTCTCGCTTCTCTAACACCTCTCCTCTCTGTGAGTCCCTCCACTGGTTGCCCATCACGCAAAGGATCCAGTTCAAACTGCTAACCTTATCCTATAAAGCACTCCAATACAGCCCCTCCATATATCTCACAGCTGATCCAGCAATACCGTCCCAGGCACAACCTCCGCTCCGCAAATGATACCTTCCTATCATGCACCCTGGTCACCTCTTCCCATGCCCGCATTCAGGACTTTACTCATGCTGCCCCTCTGCTCTGGAACTCACTTCCTCCATCTGTCCGTCACTCACCGTCCCTTAACTCCTTCAAACGTAACCTTAAAACCCACCCCTTTAGGCAAGCATATAACCTGGCCTAAACATTACCCCTCTTACTACCCAATATGATCCAACTCGCCTTTCACATTCCACTGCCAATCTATTTACAGCCTACGGATTTCTGCAACCTAATGTCTCACCTCCATATCCTCTAGTCTGTAAGCTCTTTGGGCAGGGTCCTCTCTCCTATTGTATCACGGTATTGCTGTAAGAAACTCCACACTCTGTTTACTTATATTATGTATAACCTGTGTATTTAATAAGTATGACATTGTATAATATGTATTACCCTGTATGTAATGTATGAAATGTATGACTATGTAATTGTAAAGCACCACGGAAGATGTTGGCGCTATATAAATCAATAATAATAATAATATATATATCAATATTATGTATAATGCGGCAAACCCTACTTCTCCTTGAACGCAGTGGCAAGAAGTTGGTTGTTTCTTATTAAACGGTTTTAATCTTGGTTTACCAGTTCATCAACCCTGATGGTTACTTATATAATGGAACCAGTGGGACGGCACAGACGGCTAATTAACTCTGTTTAAATTGCATTCATTCCGACTCTTTATTTTATCTTGTAGCTTTGCATTAATCTCTTAATGGTTTAAAAAAAAAATCACTAAGGGAACCGAACTTGATGGTGTTAGGAATTTGCCTGTGACATTGGGCAGACAGAGAGGGTATGTGTGTGATACCCTGGACTGGAACCTTGCACACACACAAGATACTTGTTGGCAGATTCGGTTACAAACAATCAGTTCAGCTGACTATCTAGTGTGTGTACAGATGCCACTGATATTGGTTAGTGATCTGTCTTGCTGGATATCAAATCAAATGTAGCCAGCCTGCATCGCTACTGCATGCTACGTAGTTTGTGTAACACACTGCCGACATATCAGATTCGTCTATAGAATGTCTAATCTATCTAATATCTTGAATGCCGGCATCTTTTTACCTTCCCACAATCCCTCGATGGACTGCCTAGCCCATTCCTTTGGTGATCACATTTCAGTCAAAAGAAAAAAAAGAACAGGTCAGAGGGTTCCTCCATAATTACGTTAAATGTGGCAGGAACATCAGACGGCAAGTCCTAGTGTATGGGCACTATATTAGATAGATTAGACATTAGTCTATAGACAAGACGAACATCTATCAAACGTCTGCCTACTGTATGGCCAGCATTAGAGTTTAGATGTCCAACATATAGTGTAGCATTGATTAAAGAGCTGCCATGTAAACATGAAAAGTAACCAGTGGTATAACTTGGAATCACTGGGCCCCCAGCAAAACTATGATGGGGCCCTCTCCCTGCTTCATCTACAGTTGTTTTCTGGAGGAGGCTGCATCTTTCATAGGGAAAATAGGAAGATGGGCCCCGAGTCTACAGGGCCCCCCTGTGGTTGCAGGGTCTGCTCCCCTGGCAGTTACTCCCCTGAAAGTACCCAGAACTTTCTTCTCTCAGGAGTTATTTCCATACTGAAAAAGAGCTATAGGCCAATCTTTCCACACCTCATTAGGTTCTTAGGTTTGTTATTCAAATGGCAAGTCACTATGCAAAACCAACATTACCTACACTGAACTGATAAAGGTTAAATAAAGCTGAAACTGATATTCAGATGGCTAAATGGTTATGTAGTTATGAAATGCTTCAAATGCCCAATAGATGGAGCGGACACAAAATGTCCATGTTACAAGTTACATTGTCAATTAACAGATCTCAGTAGTGTTTATCTAAACTGGGTCAATTTGTGTTAGATTGACTTAAGGTGGCCATACATTAGGACGATATTACTTACCCGACCAATCGACCCCACATTAGACCTATCTTTTCCCATACTGCTTTGTGACCAACATGCGATTGTAAAACCCATTCATTTTGTGATCGCATGTCGGTTGCAAAGAAGAACGGTAAAGGCGGTTCCTGCAGGATCGGTCTAATGTTGTGGGATCGCTCGGTCGGGTAAGTAAAATCGCCCTAATGTATGGCCACCTTAAGATAAAATCATCACCTATTGATAGAAATTGAATCAAACACATGAATTTCCATTCTTTATTAATGTGATTTCTTAATATATGCAATTCCTTTACAAATGAAAAAAACTGCTAATATATAATATATAGCATGCACAGTTCAATATTTTAACCTGACAGCCCAGTACATTATTTTGCTTAAAATATCAGCAAAAATGTTAACAATGATTTACATATTCAGCAAAAATGGACAAAACTGATTAGGCATGTCTATATATTTTGGATGATTGCATGACCTTCAATAGGCCCCATGACCTGTTGGCGGTATCACGTTTCCTTCCATTTGGCAGACTACCGATTGGTTTATAGATTGGTAGAATAGTAGTCTCTCGGTCTGTGAGGCCTGGTATACTTGGTACAATTTTGTACGTATCTTTCAGACCTACAGAGTATCAATCAATAAACCAATCGGTAGTTTGATTGGTGGTCTGCTGGTTAGAAGAAAAAGTGACATTTTATCCCACTAAAGACCACACTATTGTGTGAATTTTACTGAAATGCCCAATCAAACTTTTGTCCGATTTTCCCCAATAATGTGGAGGATGGTCAATCGGATATCAGCCTTTGTGCATTAGGCCTAAAGGTGCACCAACAGGAATAAAAACAAATTCCCATTGGTTTGTTTCTGCAGTCAATATTTATCTTAAGCAACACACCTTTCAATCTGATTGTACAATCATCATATCACAATCTTACAACATTTGTGTAGCATCCTGCCTAGGCAAGTGCAAACCTCACTGCATCTGGGTAGGCTAACTAATGCACAGCTGAGAAAAGGGAAACCCTTTAAATCCTCCTTTTTATGGGCTGTTTAAGGCACTTTCAGGGAGATTCAATAAAAGTTCTTATCATTAAAAATGGTGCTAATTTTGCCCCAACCAATCAGATATTATTAAACATTTGAAAGCTAACATCTGATTGGTTGGGGCAAAATTAGCACCATTTTTAATGATGAGAACTTTTACTGAATCTCCCTGTTTGAATAATAAAACTAATTTGCTGTATGAAAATATCTAAATAAGATTTACTGAAACCTCATTACTGGGACAAACACTTTCATTTCCATTTGATCTCTACATTAAGATTTTTGAAGTGTCACAAACTTGAATTGTTTGGGCTAAAAGTTTAATGATTATTATTAACTTGAGCTTATAAAAGAAGCTGCCACAAGTCTTGTAGGGTAATTAATAACACGGATTCCAACAATTACATGCAAAACAATGTATATTTAACTCCCTCTAAATCTGTACATCTCCTCAATTCTCTAAATACAAGAACAGGTAATGCAGTTCAAGGCAATTAATATTTCTTGATATACAAATAAAATAAAGTCAATCAACTTTAATTGTTTTACCAATTGATGTTACGTAGTTGTGATAAAATGGATTAGGATTGTACTAACTGTAACCAGCTTAATGCTTTGTACACGCGTGTGATAGTGTGTACAAGGCCCAACGCCAAATTGACGTTTCAGCCGATAATTGTGCTTGTGTTGCCATTCAGTTGGGCATTGTTTGTTGCAGAATGACACCCGGCCGAATGGCTAAACACATGCGATTATCGACTGAAACGGCTGCTATCGACGTATGTGGGCTGCTGGGGTGCCGGTCGTTGTACAGACTATTCTTTGCACACGTGCGGAACTGCAGAGTACTTTACTCATCTGAGCACATGAACTTTCCTTGGGTGTAGTACACAATCCCAGTCAACCCCACATTGTAACACACAAAATATCCTTCCACACATACTATACATGTGTACATAATGGCAATAGGTTTGATAAAGTAACAGGAAGAGTAAAGTCCCTGCCAAACAGCTAACAAACTAAATACTGAATAAGAATTATGTAGCCTATAATAAGGTAGGATATGGTGGTTACCTTAAAAACACACGCTTTCGCATTCAGGAAAAAAAGCTCCACTGTGGTAATCTCCTTCAGAAACGTTATACTTTCAATGTAAAACCTGCAAAGAAAAGAAAATGCTGCAGTTTCACATTTTCTAGCGCAAGATTGTCAAATGATCATCTGGTAATAAATCTCACTTCCCATTGGCTGCTGAAAACTTGTCGTACAAGGTTGGTTTAATGGCAGATCCGAAACAGAATCAATCAGAATTGATCTGTAACCTACCCGAGCACGAAGGACAGATGAATAAGATCGATCAATTTTGCCTAATAATCAATCAGGAGGGGCAGGTCACATCGGAAATGAAAGCAGATTATTATACAGGCCGATGGTTATCATTTGGGGCTAAATATCGACCCGAGTGTACCAGGTCTTAAGCTGGGTACATACCTGAAAGACCTTGAAAGATGACAAACAGGATCTGCAAGATCCTGTGTCATTTTTCAAACGATCGGGCTACACACAGTCCCAAGCACTCCCCCTATGCACAGCACACTCGGGACTCTGTGTTCCCTCAGCTGTGGTCGACTGAAATCTTCCCTCTTTTCCGAATGAGTGGCCATACTTGTTCTAAAAACGAAGGTGCACACAGTACCGATAAAGCCCTAATACCGTCGGATCCGACGGTATCAGGGCTTTATCGTTACTGTGTGTACCCAGCTTTAGTTTCTAGAAATACAGGGGAAGACATTAGGAAAATACCCTCAGGGTCCATTGTACGTATGTATAATTTTATTTATATAGCGCCACTTGGGTATGCAGCGCTGTTAAAAATGCTATATATGGTCTCTGAGGAAGCGGAAGTCTCTGCGAAATGCGTCAGGCCTCTCCTGTCTGTGTTCGTGTGTCCATGGCTGGTGCTAAGTTTCATACATTATTTGGAGTCTGATTTGGGGACCATTCCTACCACTGACATTGCTATGTTTTACTAAACAAACGGAGATTAGTGCAAGCCATTATGCAGATAAATTAAATTTACATAAATAAACTTACATAGGTTTAGAAAACATATATAAAATTATGTGGTGTGCCTTGACATATTAGGAAATAGATACCTGCCCCGAAGAGCTAACAAACTAAATGAATACCATTGGGATTCTTTCCTGTGTATGACCATTTTAATGACACTCGGAGAGATGTTCACTAGCACAAGTGTCTAATTGTGTCATTCCAATTAGAAATGCAAATCTGCTTACTCCACAAAAGGCCGATTCCCACATTAGTCAACTGGATTGTCCAATAACCAGGAAAAGTAAGAAGATGTGAAATTATTATTACATAAGCTCTTGGCTGCATTTTCTTTGCTATTAATGAGAAAATCAAGAGAGGCGGATTCCTTCCGGAAAACAGAACTATAAAATATCTTACTGTATCCTCACTAAATGGGAATATGCACTCTTTATACATGTGCATTATGTTGCATTGATTAATCTATTGGGCAAAATACAATCAATTAATGTTTATAGTTCAGTGGTGCCCATCCCGAACAGCCTGTGGGACCTGTGATTGAGTGGTGCTAGGGCAGGGAATGGGTATGTCTGGGCACTTCGGGACAGGGCATAGAGAGCATCCCAGACTGTACCTGGAGTGCCCCTAAAGCAGCCCCCAAGTCTGGGGAAGGTTTGGCATTCCTGTTAAAGTTTGTTTACATTTGAGCAATGTCCCTTTAACATTTTGGTGAAATATCAGAAAATAAAGGATAATTTCAGGTTAGAACAGTTACATAATCCTAGCCCACAACCTTTAGCAGAAAAAAAAATATTGGGAGATGTGTTTTACCCAGATCTTGAAGCTTACATAACATTCTAACTATACAGATGAAGAGATATTCGTTGTGTTTCTCCCTTTGTGGTAAACAGTAATTATAAATAATAAAAATACTGCACTTTTAGATAATTTCCAAGGCAGAAGTTTAGTGAATGCTACACCATCTGGTGGGCAAAAAAATCAAGGAATGTGCAAAAGAAGAGCTCCATCTCTAGACCAGTTTTAATTTTAGTAAGCCCATTAAATACAGAGTAGGGTAATCGGGTCTTCCCAGTGAAGTGCAGTTCTGGTGACATCACTTGATAGAAGGGTCAAAGAGGAAAATTCTGGGTAATTTCTAATGCCCTCTTCACTGGACTCTATGACCTGCCCTGATCTGTGTAATTTATGGTTCCCACTGACATGTATATAGCCAAGTCTGTGTGCCGGAAGGCTGTTCTGTTCCAGATATACACACTCTCTGGCAAACTGAAGACTATTCCTGTTTAGTCTACTGGACGATTTTCCTGTTTTTCTCCAGGCTCGATACACAGGAAAAACCTTACTAGAAGGATGCAAAGAAACTTTCTAAATGATCTGAGCAACTTGGTTGGTTTGGTTTCATTAAGCCTCTCCATGATGCTCTCCTATGTGTGTGTCTGTTTTATGGGATTGTTGGGAGAACTGCACAGATACTGTAGTTTGTACTCAAATTCCCCCCTTTAAAACTGATATTTGTTCCTATTAGGCTTGCTCCTGTAACACATCCCAGGCTGACACCATTAAACACATGCTTGACCTAGATAACTCCCTATCTGGCCACAGACAGACAGCTGTGGTCCAGTAATTACGATTAGTAGATCCCGCTGCTTTTTCAAAATCTTTGGCCAGTTTAAAGCCAACCCAATAATAACTCACACATGTCCCTGCCAGATAACATTTACAGTGTCAGCTACATGTCACCCTGCGGAGCGGCTTTTGAAATGATAATTGGGTAATATCTAAAAATGTCATTAACATACTAATGAGCGTCATTTTTACCGTGCAATGGTTTAGTCAACCATTGCGTAATTTGAATACATTACTATAGATAGAAAAGATTTGCAAGGAAATGATCTACATTATATTCTAAAATGTGCTAAAAAAACCATCTGCAATTGTGTGTGACATCAGACAATATTTCGCCCTGGTCTAGTCAATCTGTATAGTTAATGTTAAGAAATCAACAACACCATTTTTAACTTGCTCCTTTGGATTTGGATAATGGAAATATTAATATATAAATAGAAACTTCTGGGCAGCACGGTGGCTTAGTGGTTATCACTGATACCTTGCAGCGCTGAAGTCCTTAGTTCGATTCCACCCATCTGCAAGGAGTTTGTATGTTCTCCCCGTGCTTGTGTGTGTTTCCTCCGGGCACTCTGGAGTTTTCATAGATTCTGGAACTTTGTTTATTTCTTTATATTCTCTCCATTCCTTCTATGTCAGTCTGTTAGGTATGATAATCCTACAGCTGTGATGTTCAATTTGCTGCTCTACAGATGTTTAAAAGCTTCAACTCTGGCTGCGTTCTGCAATAGCAGGGAATGTCCAGAGTTGTAGTTTTCAAACATTTGTAGAAACGCAGGTTGGACATTCCTGTCCTACAGAAACACAAGGGCTTGTGGGTAGTTTCTTTCTTGGCCAGGCACAATGTGATAGCCCAACCACATTTTTGCCAACCCGACTTGCTTAGATGCATGCGCACTAATGGCTTCAATCACCCACAGAGCATGTGCAAATAAATTAGAGCACAAGGGGAAATGTTGCTGCATGCGGATATAATAAATATATAACCCACCCCTTCCATTGATCCCTATGGGCATAAACTGTAAAAAATATCCCTATAATCTGCGCACTACTACGCAGTAGCGCGCAGATAATAACACGGAAGTACCTGGGAAAAGTACCTTTGATCTAATGAAGAGCCGTATACCCGGAAGCAAGTATGAGAAGCCGGTGTTATGTGAGATAATCCAGGAGGAAGCAGAAGGGGTGCGTCTAAGCTGTTAGACTCCGGCCGGATCACTGAAAGCAGCAGGTGGGGTGGACTGCCAGGAGGAGCAGGGGTCAGCTGACTATATGCAGAAAACTACGGGGCAGGAGAGGAAAGGAAGAGTCGGTGTGTGTGTGTCAGGGGTGTGTGTGTCAGGTGTGTGTGTGTGTGTGTGTGTCAGGTGTGTGTGTGTGTGTCAGGTGTGTGTGTGTGTCAGGTGTGTGTGTGTGTCAGGTGTGTGTGTGTGTGTGTCAGGTGTGTGTGTGTCAGAGGTGTGTGTGTGTGTGTGTGTCAGGTGTGTGTGTGTGTGTCAGGAGGAGAAGGGGTCAGAAAAGAAGAATCAGTAGTGTGTGGTGTGGGGACAGCAGCCTGTGGACTGCACAATAACCATGGGTTGGGGTGGGGTGGGTTATAATGGATAATGTACCCCCTACTGTAAATTCATAGGGATATTAGAAGGCACCTCGGAGTTCCGTGGCCTGTATAAAAGGCACTCGGCCTCCGGCCTCGTGCTTTTATATGGTCACGGAGCTCCTCGGTGAATTCTAATATCCTTATAATTTACAGTAGGGGGTACATTATCCACTATATAAACTGTTATTATATAGACCTGAGTGCTGTATATTCTATAGAGTGTATTGTGTGGGAGTTATACAGAGGATCTCCCTGCTATACTTGCACAAGGCACATGTTGATGGTGGAGTCCTGATGATATTGATTGTAGCTCAATCATCCGCCCAGGTACCGAACCGGAACAGAACTATATAACGTACATATAAAGTATAGGATGAACGTTTGAGACTGCCATACTACCGACGAACACGGCTGACTGTCTACTTTAGTACAGGGGGCCGACCGCGACCATGGGAAATTTTCTGGTCAGAACGTTTGTCGGCACCAGAAACAGTCATTTCGGCCGTACACACATTAATGATATAGGACCAATCCCGTTGGTACCGACCCTTTATCACTGTGTGTGTATCCAGCTTAAACTAAAACATCAAGTTGGATTTCTTTCATTATCTTTACAGTTGAGGGAATGTAGGGTTAAAGCCAAAGAAAGAGGATTTTAGGCAATAAAAGTAGGTTGGGGAACTGGTAACCAGGGGAGGTTAAGATGGAATTGCAGTATTCTGTTTAATTCAGGGACATTGGGTCTCATAAATCTCTTTTACGGCAGAGATACAAGGCAATTTACTCACCACTCTGGCTCATCACAGCAGGAGAAGGAGTAGTGATTAGTGAAATTGCAGCATGGCGTTAATACATCACATACCGCCACAAATACAGAAGGACGCATTGCTAGCAGCTCACGAGATGCACTGGGATGGTTTTGCCCCAACTGCAGGTACAAAATCCCAGGTCCCACAATCCCGGCCTCTTAAAGCTAGGTACACACCTAGCGATTTTTCCTCCTGACCGACCATTCGATACTTTCGAACGGTCGGCCAGGAGGAAGGACTGTCGGTCGCGGCAAAAGCAGCCGCGTCCGATAGTCACCGCGACCGATCGTGCGGTCCATAGAGGACCGCACGATTGGACGAGGTTTTCCACCCTGTCCGATCGTCCTTTCGTCCGATTTGGACGAGCGGTCGATCGGACATGGGCACATTCGGATGCGATAATTTCGGTCCGATCGACCGATACACTGAACTATCGGTCGATTGGACCGAAATATCTAATCGTGTGTACCCAGCTTTAAAGCACCCTGCCCCAAAATGCCCATTCTGTCCCACCCCAAACCCCACCTTTCCATACCCACTTTCTGCCCTGCCCTACCCGTCTCACCCCTATCCCGAGTTACAGCAACCTTGCTTGCCACCATAAGTACAATAAAGGAGATATAAATGCTAATTTTAACACCACTGATCAAAAACTGATGCAATTACAAGTGCTGCCCCTCCTCTGCTTCTATGGTTCTCTGCAGCTGGCTGCACCTCCAAGCCACTTAAATCTTTTGCCACCAGCCCCATAGACTTGATTGGCGATGATGCCATCGAAAATAGCAGAAAATACAGCATAAAAGTTTAAATGATTTAAAGGGGGCCTTAAAGGGCATGTCCACCCCAAAATTTAACTTTTGATATGTGGTAGGGCATGCTCCCCCAGCCCCAACCACATTAATATAATTGTTAGAAAGTCCCCCGATTCTTACTTACCTGCCCTCTCTCCCCTGCTGCAGTGTTCAGGCCCTCTGCTTGCATGGAATTGAAAGCAGGGGGCGGGACCGGCAGCCGCGTCCGTGATTGGCTGAGAGGCAGGGAGGGCTGCACTGAGCATGCCTCAACCTTGATGAGGTTGAGGAAGTCTCAGGCACAGCATGAGTCACACACTGCTCCTACACAGCAGTTTCCTGGACTTTGGAGGGGCACAGCAGGGGAACTATTTTGAGCAGGAATGTAAGGTAAGGATTGTTTTAAACTAATTGATGTGGCCAGTAAGGGGTTAAATTTTAGTTTTGGGGTGGACATGCCCTTTAAACATCTGAACACAGGCCTCCATCGATTCAAGATTATCCCCAACATAAAAAAAAAAAAAGCCGTACAAGGGTGATAAAATCTATGAATAAATACATCAGGCTAAAACTATGTGAGTGGGTATGTGCATCAAAAAGTATACAAGTGCTTGAACCATGTAACATGAGAAGTACCTGCCCCATAGAGTTTACAATCTAATTAGATGGTAACATACAGATACATAGGAAAACACATAGGAAGTAGGTCTCCTGCCTCCTGCCTGTCTCCAGCCTCCTGCCTGTCTCCAGCCTCCTGCCTGTCTCCAGCTCTCCAGCCTCCTGCCTGTCTCCAGCCTAACTGGAAATTGCACATGCATTTGCCAATTTAGTTCCCCTTTTTTGCCCTTTTGGAGTGAAGAAAGCAGTGTGGTGTACCCATTACACGAGGAATCACCAGAACATCACTTCTGACTAGTGTTAATCTCTAGTTTAAACTGAATAATGTGTTATGGGTACTATATTCTATATTTCTGTCCATTCTACCTCATTTACAGACAGATGTGCCCATTCAGATTTATCCGATTGATCTTTCTAATTGGTTGTGTATATGGATTGTCAGCACTGATACGACAACATTAAAAAGCTTTTTAAACCTCTCTCCATTTGTCTTCTATCAGCGAAGCTTTTATCCTCAAACATGTCTCAATATAAGAGGATTGTCTATTGAATAGTCTCCTTCCTTGTCTGCAGCCTGATCTTTATCCACCAACAGTGTCAGTTTGACTCTCGAGTGACATCGCAGGGCATACAACACTTGCTGCACATTCCTGTAAGTCAATTGAAACCTCATTGTGCACAAACGCTGCAGGTGAAAAATTTACAATGAGACCAACTTGTGTCTTGCAGGGTTATCTGTAGATCTGGCAGCATTCCCCAGCTAAAATAAAGCCTCCCTACTGCCAATTACAGGTTTAAGTAACCTGGAAAATCACAGGTGTGGGAACCTGAGCCCATCATAGCTGAATCCATATTACTACAAGAACAATCCAGCACTGTGCAGGAGCCAGCATGTCCTTTTACAAACACATATTAAATATCACAATACCAGCTGGATTACCCAGCAGGCAACCTAGGTCCCAGCCTAGGGCCCAGGTAACATCCGGGGGGCCGGTTACAACTGAATACGTACACTGGGAAATTAGGTTTTTTTAAATTGCCCATTACTGGAAACTACAATTCTTCCCAACTATCACTGTAACATTTTTGTTGATCTGTCCCCTATTTCTTTAGATCTCCAGTCTGAAACATCTTACATTACAGCTGTCAATCAAGTGCTGTAATATCATGATCTTTTCTGTTAAGTGTAGTTTTGCTGTAGCTGGAATGGTGACAGTTGGTAGGTGAACTGCATGGTGGGAAATTCCCTCTTCCAATCATAGAGATTACTGAGCATGCTTAACCTCACCGAGAGTCAGATAATATGGCAAGAGGCTGGGAGACTGAGTACGTGCTGCTCACATATATCAATTCATAGATTTAAAATGAGGCAAAGTCATTTTTTTAGTGTACAATTCCCTGTTTCTTAAAGTTACTCCTTTTAAAAATATAGCAGACTGTGCATACAGCAAAAAGTAGGGCCCCAAATAACAATAAGGCCTAGGGCCACATCATGCTATCTACCATTCCAGACATTTTTGAAAACTGCATTGTGAAAAGATGTGCTGAAATCAAGTTTCCTTTATTAGCCTCCCTCTATTGCCAATGCCTGACTGCTATTCCCCTAGCTGCCCCCTTTGAGCATGTGCTCACTTGTAAAAGAGCTTAATGAATAGGCAGTAACCTTTTGAGATGCAGAGGAAAGGGGGAGAACATTTTTCTGCATATTAGGTAAATCCTATATCTTTAAGCTTTTAAACATGATATGGATCCTCACTCTGGGTAATTTTAAGGGAAGTGAAGGAGGAGGGTGGGTATAGTTGTATAGTATCTCTCCTTAGGCTGGATACACACCAGCAGATATTTCTGGCCCACCAACCAATAGTGCCGTGGATCGGTCGTTCAGATGGAAATATCTGATGTTGTGGGACAGCCGGCTCGGCAATCTGACGAACGGGCAATATGGTCCATTGGCAAATCCTGACCGACTGTGTGGGTCCCTGTGGTTACGCTCACTGTCGGCCGTGGCCCCGATTGCCGAAACCGACAGTCATTTGTCCCGGCTGGTCAGGACAAAAATAGCCCCGTGTGTACCCAGCCTTAAAGGGGAGTGTTGGTATGTCTGGTGCTACGTCAGGGAAGGAATACTATGGGTAAAGCTGTATGGCGGGTTGAATGCATTACATTAAAGTTCAAGCACATGATCAAAAAGAGGACACAATCAAACAGCAATCAGCTGATGGCACTAAACGTAAAAGTTTTTGTTCTCCGGTGTCAGCCAATCATATACTGTATGTGTGTTTGTATAATATTTAGGATATTAACCAGAAAAAGAACCTTAAAGAGATAATTTACTTTTACATAGCTTTCAGTGAAACTCAATTATGTTAACACAAAAAGGTGAATTTATTCTCAGAACAACTCCCCTGACAGTCTGCAGGTTTTTATGGGATAATCTCGCTGACTTAGTTTGGCATAGTTTGTTCAACTGCGTGATCACTTAGTTATCACTTAGACTTGTCCTGCCTGTTCAGGTGACAGCATTCTTTAATTACAGCAAGGCCAACTAGTGTCAGACAAATGGCGACCCCTAGTGGAAATGTTTTTGATTTTCCCAAGTTAAAATGCTTCTATTTTTTCATCATTGTTCAGATGTCCTTTTTCCTTCTCTAAGGCTGGGTACACATTACTGGGTACCAGTAATTCTCAATATTTTTTAGTTTTAGAAACTTATCCATCCCACTTTTAAAGCTATTCAATGAACTTGCCAATACCACATCTGCTGGAAGTTCCACAGTTTCACCGTTCTCACTGTAAAGAAACCTTTCCTAACCTGAAGATGAAACTTCTTTTCTTCCAACCTTAAAGGATGTCCACGAGTCCTCTGATATGACCTATTAGTGAACAATGCACCAGAGAGTTCATTGTATGGCCCATTAATATATTTATATAAGGTAATCATGTCCCCATGCAAACGTCGCTTCTCCAATGTAAACAGCCTTAACTTGTCTAATCTGCCTGCATATTCAAGCCACTCCATTCCCCTTTTTAATTTAGTTGCCCTTCTCTGAACTGCCTCAATTTCCAAGATGTCCCTTTTGTATAAGGGATTCCAAAACTGCACTGAATATTCCAAATGAGGCCTTACCAGTGCCTTGTAAAGAGGGAGAATAACATTTTTCTCCCTTGAATCTATTCCTCTCTTTATACATGACAATATCTTGCTAGCTCTAGCCGTTGCTACCTGGCATTGTTTGCTACAGCCAAGTCTGTTATCTACCAGAACCCCCAAATCTTTTTCCATTACAGATGCACTTAACACAGTTATTTATGGTGTAGGTTGCACCAGGATTGTTAAATCCCAAATGCATCACCTTACATTTATCAACATTGAATCTCATCTGCCATTCTGCTGCCCATTTTGATATATCTAGGTCTGCTTGCAGCAATTGCACATCATTTGAATTTTCCAAAGCTCTGCATAGTTTAGTGTCATCAGCAAACACAGAGACCTTGCTCTCAATGCCCCCTTCTAAGTCATTTATAAACAGATTAAACAGAAGGGGCCCCAGTACAGAACCCTGAGGCCATCCGCTTAGAACTTTAGCCCACATAGATGTAGCTCCATTTACCACCACTCTCTGTTCATTCTCTATTTTCTTCTAGGCCAATAGTCCTCAGGTTATACATTAGTCGCCTATGTGGCACAGTTTTCGGCCGAAAATATTTTATGGTGTGGGTCGCCCGTTCATACGGATCAGATGAATGGAAGATGGGGTTTCACGGGCGATCGTATGGTTCCCTATGGGAGTGCAAGACTGGTTGTGGCAAACTGTTAGCCGCGGAAACTTTTGCCGTGGCCAACAATGATTTGTCCTGGCTGACTGCTCGTTAGTGGCGAACGGTCGGTGGGACAAATGTTGTCCCAGGTGTACACAGCAATCCAATACCTGTGTGCAAGGACCATGCATCAGTGGTGATCAGTATGGCAACTCATCTTTTATTTGAATAAACAAAGCATACCTTACAACAAAGTAAAGTGACACAGGGCCGGCCTTCTTTGGGAAATCGTGATCCAAAACTCGTTGCTCTAACTGGAGCCAGGCATATTGACCGCTGTAAAGAACAAACAAAAGACACATATATATAAATATATAAAGGGCACTAGGACAGTGTCATATACAAATCCGACTTAAAATACTTATACATAAAAATACCTTAATCATTCCAATAATCTGATGCTCCCTTCCTTCCCGTTCCCATGGTCCTTTGCTGCTGGTGATGTAAATTAAAGTCTTTGGGACTAGTGCAAAAAGTCTCACAGGGAGGTGTTACAGAAGCAGAGGAGCTTGGGAAAGGGATGAGAAAAGGTGCCTACAAAAAAGTTAAAAATTATTGCAGTTGAACTTCACTTGAACTTTCCTTCTCCTTTAAAACAGTCAGGAAGGTACTGTAAATATTTTCATACAAATGCAACATTTTCCACAAATAACCAACAGATTCCATTGGAACCTGTCATCGATTTAGGAAGATTGTGACCACACTTAACCCAATTGTTCTCTCTATCTTTTAGGACAGGAAGCCAACAATGGCCATTTTCTACCAGAACTGATAGATTGGTCAGCTTGCAATTTTCTTTTTATCCCCTGGTCAATCAGACAAATATGTTGGGCTCAGGGATTGATCAGGCCTCACAATTTTTCCTCCTATTAGGAGGGGTCCAAATGGGGACTAAAACACCAGCAAAACCCTAATCAAATGTGGATAGCAGTGTCAAGGAAGTAGCCATCTGTTCCAACGACCGCTCTGTGTGAATGAATGGGATTCCGTGTTCTATATCATCTAGAAAACTGCAGTTGCACAGTTTAGTTCTTGTTTTAAAGTGACAGATCAACATTGAACTTACGTGTCATCCAGAAAGGAAATTCCAAAATACTCTTTCTCTTTCAGGCTGAAATGTGAGGCCACCAAGTCCAGAAGCTCTCGTGCTAACAGTTTGGGCTAATAAGGGAGACAATGGAGGGAAAAGATATATTATAAAATGATTACCAAATGAAAACAAAATTATTTAGTATACCGTTATATACTACTATACTACTTATACTAACAATATCTTAACTAGAACCTTTAATGGGTTAGGGAATTAGTGATAACTGGTTATGGTAAAGCCGTAACTGAATAACTAGCACATTAATTTGAGTTAAAACAAATCTAGTTTAAAGAAGGCAATATCCATATATGAATGAACATTCTTTCTATAAACTACAATGCAATGTTATATAGCCCCCGACCAGATGCTGCCTCATTTTAATGTATTGTTTGGTAAAGCCTTGTACACACGTGTGATTGCGGGTCCCGACCCGCGACGCACAATGTGTCCGAACGTTCATTTTAGCCGATAATCGGCCTGTGTATGGGCCCTTTAACGGCCGGTCGGTCAGGCAACAATCCCTGACCGAACGGACGTTTCGGCCGATAAAGTGCCCATACACAAGCCAGATCTTTATTTTTTAATAAACTGCTCAACATTGTCGAGCGGTTGACTGGAACAACGGAAAATAGTTTTTGAGATTTTGAGCCATCCAATCAAATTTATCGGATCTCTCAAAATGTTGATCCCATGTATGGGACTAAATTCCCAGAGATCCATCTAAACTGACCAATTACAGTGAGGAAACAGTAACATTGGTTAGGAGTGCATTAAATATAAAAAAAACCACTTACCTGAACCAGCAATTCAAGCTCCCTGTCGTCCAGGAGGTAGACCTTGCACTGCCGGCCTTCTGCCATCTGCAAAAATCAAAAGCCCTTTTGTCACATGAAAAGCAAAGCATGTGGTCATTTCACTCAGGAGGTTTCTAATAGGATAATAAGTTGGGAAGGATGAAGACAGATTGTGGCCATGCACGTTAGCAATATTAGGTAAATCCATTGGTCCATGACTGGACTTACCCAATAAGTCTGACCGGCCGTAATGTCGGCATTACGGTTGGGCAGGAAAGGCGGGAAGTTGGCGTGTGCATGGCCGACCGATCCCCATACTGCACATGGTATTATTTGCTAATTGGAACCTTACAGCCTGGCATTTCCCACCAAAATGTTTTTTGTAAGTACAGGTTACTTAACACAATGTTGTGATAAATAAATTCCTCCTCTGCTTTCCAACAAAACCAGCTCATGGTAACCTGCTTTATTTATCATAGTCCTATAGTATGTTATATTAATATAATACATAAGGCTGGTATTTCAATGGGGAGGTGCAGTGGCAAGAATCTATATTACAATCACTCAGTGATGTCACTGAGTGACTTCCTGTATTCCACTGCCCCTCCCACTGCCTCCCCCTCCCTGTATTATTCATTTATATAGGAATCCCTGTTTATTCTTGACAGACAATGTTCAGTCCTTCTTTCTATTTTCAATAGGAACGGTAATAACTATTTATACATTAAACAGGTATTAGACAGTGGTAATGGGCAGGTTATTTTTTGTTTGGCTGGCCTTATTTATTATAAGAAATAATACGCTACCTACAGTGTAATATATGGATTTACTTCACCTTGGAGTTCCATGCCCTGTATAAAAGCACTCGGCCTGTGGCCTCTACATTACTAATACAGGGAGGGCGGGGGGAGACAGGGAGAGAGTGACTGTGCTGGATTTTTCTTTTTTTAACCTTATTAAATGGAATAATACACATTAATATACAGATATTACTTCACCTCAGAGTTCCCTGACCTCTATAAAAGCACTTGGCCTACGGCCTCATGTTTCTATATGGTTATGGAACTCCTCTGTGGTGTAATCTCCTTATATTACACTGTAGGTAGCGTATTATCCCTTATATATTAACCTCCTGCCTCTGGTTTACAATTCAGTTCATTGTCTCCTGTGGATTAATTTACAATGCCTCCAGCCTGTGTGATCTTCACGTGGCCATACATATGAACGATAATGGGTAAATCCTGTCGAGGAACAATGGGATTTACCTCTTATTGTTCGTATATATGGGCTTTTCCTGACCGATCAGAGTGCCGATGAACGACCGTAGATGGCACTCTGATTGATTGGGAAAGACGGAAAATTTCCGTTGGTCGGTTTCAGCTCCCTTTACTTGAAGTAGAGGGAGCCAATACGATTGAGCGGTGTATGGCCGCATGGCCAACCAATCCCCATACCGCGTATGGGGATCGGTCAAGATCGTGTGTGCTGTTCCCACAGCATGTGTTCTGACAGATACCGATGTGATCTATCGGCACACATGCTGTGGGAACGCATGTGTATGGTCAGCTTTAGTGAAATATACAGTATCGTAGCTCTCTGAAACATGGCGAACTTGTAACTTGTTAAGTGAATGTATAGCACAGAAGGCTCACGGTCATTAGTGGCCTATAATGTAACACACAGCACTGCTACAAGACTTAGAATGTTAGTTAAAAATAAGCCTATATGAAATAACAAATATACTTTGAAGTATGGTACACACCATTCAATATTTCGGCCCGATAGTTCAGTGTTTCGGTCGATCGGGCCGAAATAATTGCATGGTATTTTGGACATGACCAACCATTCGTCCGAATTGGACGAATGCACAATCGAACATGTCCAAATGTCGTGTGAACGACAGTCCTTCCTCCTGGCCAACTGCATGGTGTGTACCATGCTTATAGGGCTTTGCCATAAGAAAAAAAATATGTGGTGTAAGTGTAAGAGCTGCCATATTGCTTGTCTCAGGAGAGACCTTTTTTTATATAGAACACTTATAGTCATCGGGATCCATGTATCATCTTACAGGCTTTAATAAAAAAATGAGACAGCATTGGGAGGACAGTTCTAGACAGAATACCCTCTGCCCAAACAAACTGTATGGCAACTCCATATTATTTTAGGAAGTGAATGAACATTCTATACATATAACCATTTATTCTGCCATATTTACACAAAAATGCTAAAAAAATGAACAGACCTATGTAATAAAAGTTATTGTTAAAAATGGTGCTAATTTTGCCCCAACCAATCAGATGTTATTTACCATTTGAAAGCTAACATCTGATTGGTTGGGATTAGCACCATTTTTAACGATAAGAACTATTATTACATAGGCCCGTAAATATAACATTTTTAATAAATTCATGTGAATAAGGGGTCCACATACTACTTTGCTTTGTATTTATTTGATAACTATTAATGGGCATCTATAATGAAAAAAACACATTGCCCCTTTGCAAAGTTAAATTCATGTACTCTGTGCTGCCTTAATCCTATCTCTGTCAGTAACTCTGTTTAACCATGGTGTCAGATCTGTGTGCAGCCCCCCCCCCCCTTCCCCCTCCCCTCTGTTACCTCCCCCATTTCTCAACTTCGGCTAACCGACAAGCAGTAGGAGTTAAAAGTTCAACATCCTGAAAAACACACCCACGCACAGTGGCCAATAGAAAGCAAGCTGTTCTGGAGACACGGAAGAAGGAGCTCCGGAAGAAGGAGCTCCGTACAGTTTACAATCTCTCACTTTGTGACCCATCATCAATCAGTGAAAGCTATTAAGAAGGGGGGTCAAGTGCATCCTTATATCTAGCATCAAAGCCTCTCTCTCCCTGCTAATGCTCTTATCTCTATGTTTATTACAGAGCAGGGAGGGGGGATCACGTCACAGGGATTTGATTGACAGTCCAAGTAGGAGTAGAGAATGCAATCACGTATTCTTCTAACTGGTGTATCTCAAGACAGAGAGGGAATCTGAAAAAAGTAAAGACACTCTAGGGGTTGTGGGGAATTATAGAACACATGGAAAGAAAGAAAAAAAAGTTAATTTTCCCACTATAAATGCCCTTTCTTTAAGGGCTTATTGCCTGTGCTGTTAATCTCCATCAACCAATCAAATGTTTTCTAACTGCAGTGGACCAATAAAAAGGGAACGTCTGAAAAAATGTGGCCCCAATATTTTGTCAAAAAATGCATGGTTGGCCGATTAATGACGTGTGACTGAACTTTCATCCGATTTGGCTGAAAATTCACCCAAGATCTGTCAGTCATGGTGAAAATTGTGTGAAGCCAAAACTAACATTTTTCCTGTGAGGCTTAGGCCACACTACAACGCACAAAAAAGTGCTGTGCATTTCTGTGCTCTTATTTCTACTTGGATCTGCTTTGATGTGTGTTTGCACTTCCCAGGGGATTATGGGTAATGCACCTTAAAATTTGCATGAATTATTGATTTGTGTCTGCTTTTTTCCATGCACTTCCATAGAAATGTTGAACGGGTGAGCTAGAAAATCACACACAATGGTGCCTACTTCCCACAATTTACATTATAAATAAAATGTTACTGCAGAGCACAAAGCACAGAGGGCGAAATGCGTCAAAGAACATGCTAGTGTGGCCTAGCCCTTAATGTATCGATTTGTTCCACAACTTCTATTGGGCCAAGGATCGGATGTTTTAAGTCAAACTACATAATTTAGCAGATTGTTCTAGTGGAAGTAAATAATCAGTTCAATTCATTACCATGTTCCATGTGGCAAGGTTGCACCATGATGTTCCCATAATGTTCACACCTCCTGCTGCTGTTCCGTGCCTTTTCATGCACAGCAGCAGCAGAGGGGGCCAGACCAGTAGCGATGTCAATGATTGGCTGAGACGCAATGTTAAAAAGGCACAAAACAGCAGCAGAAAGCAGAGGAAACCAGTCTTGTTAAAGGAATAGTTCATTGAGGAAAACAAGTTAGTATTAATAGAATACATAAATTAAGCAGATATCATATAGATAGATAGATAGATAGATAGATAGATAGATAGATAGCAGAGTTAGATAGATAGATAGATAGCAGAGTTAGATAGATAGATAGATAGATAGATAGATAGATAGATAGATAGATAGCAGAGTCGCAAAATTGCAGAGGGGCAGAGAGACACATTCAGAAGCTACAACAGGGGAACTTATACCGGGGAACATTACTAGGGAACAGAGCACCACACAATATAGTCCCCCATAGGCGACTAATGTATAAGCTAAGGTCTGTTGGTCTGGGGAGTCACATTTGTACATGGATAGAAAATTGGTTAATGAATAGGATGCAGAGAGTAGTTGTTAATGGGGCTTCATCATTATGGAGAATAGGATGCAGAGAGTAGTTGTTAATGGGGCTTCATCATTATGGACTAAAGTGGGGTGCCACAGGGTTCTGTGCTGGGGCCGCTTCTATTTAATCTATTTATTAATGATTTGGAAGTGGGTATTGTCAGCAAGGTTTCTGTGTTTGCTGACGACACAAAACTTTGTCGACCATTAAAAACTTCAGAGGATGTGCAATCGTTGCAAGGGGATCTAGATAGATTGTCACATTGGGCTGCTAAGTGGCAGATGAAATTCAATGTTGATAAATGTAAGGTGATGCATTTTGGACTTAAAAATACTTGTGCTACTTATACTATAAATGGCTCTGTGTTAAGTGAATCCCTGTTGGAAAGGGATCTTGGAGTTTTGGTGGATAACAAACTTAAAGGTAGCAAGCAGTGCCAGGCGGCAACAGCCAGAGCCAGCATGGTATTGTCTTGTATAAAGAGAGGTATGGATTCAAGGGAGGAAAATGTAATTCTCCCTCTTTACAAAGCATTGGTAAGGCCTCATTTGGAATATGCAGTGCAATTTTGGAATCCTGTGTACAAAAAGGACATCTTTGAAATGGAAAGGGTTCAGAGAAGGGCAACTAAATTAATAAGGGGATTGGGGGAGCTTGAATATGAAGAGAGACTGGAAAAGTTACAATTATGTACGCTGGAGAAAAGGCGCTTGCGTGGGGATATGATTACTGTGTATAAATACATTAACGGGCCATACAATAAACTATCTGGGGCATTGTTCACCAATAGAACATGTCAAAGGACACGTGGACATCCCTTAAGACTTGAAGAAAAAAGGTTTAGGCTTCAAGCTCGGAAAGGGTTTTTCACTGTGAGAACGGTAAAGCTATGGAACTGTCTTCCAGTGGACGTTGTTATGGCAGGTTCATTGGTCATTTTAAAAAAAAAGCTGGATGAGTTTCTGCAAACAAGGAATGTTACAAGTTACTGGTATTGATACATAAAGTAGAGTTGATCCAGAGAAGAAATTTCCGATTGCCACTGGAAGTCATGAAGGAATTTTTTCCCCCTTCATAAATTTGGTGGGGGTTTTTTTGCCTTCCTCTGGATCAACAGTTAGGCAGGAAATGAGGATATTGCTAGATGGGTTGAACTGGATGGACGTATGTCTTTATTCAACCTCAAATACTATACTATACTATACTATTAAGGACATATCCTTTAAATGTGTTTTCCTGAATGTTCCTACTTAGAAAAGGAGCATCTGTTTTGGAATACAGTAATTGTCTCTTTACCCGAGACAACGACAGGAATGATTTCTAGGACAATAAACACCAAATCCTAATAAAAACCCGTTGCCAATAAACCTTCTGCATAACAGGTTTATAATAACCCATCAGTATAATCACCATACACAGCCATTATTCTGAATGCAGCCAATGAGGGGGCAAAGTGTTTTGTTTTTCACTGATTGGCTCATTAGACGCATATTGTTTGCAACTCGAGAGGCAGATTTTGGCAGGTTGCAATTTCCAAGCTTTTCTTTCATAGCGGAACAAGAACCCTGATCAAAAAAAGGTTATAGTGCAGGTTATTAATGAACCCCATGTGCTTCAGCTACTGTGCCAAATCCCTCCTAAGATTAATAGAAACCGTGACTAGATCTCACTGATATTAGTCTTGCAACAATTATCCACTCAAGGAGACAGCTGTACCAGTTACAGGGAGTGTTCTGCTCTGTAGGATAATGGATTAGTCTAATTGCAGCCACAAATGAAATGTTGCCTTGAAAATCGCTAGACTGAACATTTTTTGGGCAGGATTCATTAGTCACTTTATTTATTTCCAGGTTTTAGAGCATTTAGATGTATCCAGCTTCACCAATAGCAGCGAAGGGGGTGCAGCTCAATGTCTGCACAAGCCATTTGTTCTCTGGATATACTCATTGATGCCTATAAATAAGAGGATAACGTATTGCTAGTCTATGATAAAGCATTATTTGCAGAAAATAAACAAACAATAGTTCTACTAGTGATCTTGGACAGATTTCTTCAATTGTTTGATCCCAGGTGAGTCATATGGCAGTTCCATAATTTATATATCATGTGTTCTAATAAGTGAGGCCCCTAATTTTGAAATAAGAGACATTGTATAATCTATGTGGAGGTTTTCCTGGGAACTCCCCACGTGTCGGGCGCAGGTTTTAAAAGGGAAAGATTCCTGAAAGGGTTACCATAGACAGAGATGACCTGAATGCAACACCAATATTTAGCCATACCCACATTTAAGGGTAACGCCACACTACAGCGGACAAAAAAATCTTTTGCGATGTGATACGCGATATGTTGCGAATGCGATCTGCAAAAAAAATGGCCCTAGATCTTTTGCTGTATGAATAATGCATAGGCATAGTAACTGTGTAAATTGTATCTTATAATGTAAACATTTTTCTATCCTTACAGGTGCAAACCTCATTATAGTAAAAACAATACCATCATAAAAATAAAAATATGTGTACCGTATATACTCGAGTATAAGTCGAGGTACCCATTTTTACCTCAAAAATGAGTAAAACCAATTGACTCGAGTATAAGTCGAGGGTAGAGTAGTAGAAGGGAGTGGAAGTAGGGAGTAGAAACATCTGGAGTGGAACTGCACACACTAACCCCAAAACACACTACCCTGTCCCACACACTAACCCCAAAACACACTACCCTGTCCCTGACTGCTTACTCTCCCCTCCAGCCCCAGGTCCAGCCCCAGGAATAAAACCTATTTCCCTGCACCCATCTTCTCACCCTGCCACTACACTACACTACTACAGTACACTACACTACTCCCTGCACCCATCTTCTCACCCTGCCACTACACTACACTACTACTAATGCTGCAACCTTACCTTTGCAGGAGAGTCCGGGCCCCGACATCATGCACTTGATGGAGGAATCCGGCTGCCGCGTCCACTGATGGTCGATCCACTGACGTCACGACTCGGCGCCGGTCTAATTTCCCGGCGCCGAGTCGTGACGTCAGTGGATGCGACCATCAGTGGACGCGGCAGCCGATCCTCCATCAGTAAGTGACTGACTCGAGTATAAGTCGAGGTTCAGTTTTCAGGTTGTTCACAGCCTGAAAACCTCGACTTATACTCGAGTATATACGGTAAGCTCAGGGGCGAATACTGTGGGCAGCAGCTGTGTGTCCTCTGTGATCAGTTTCACATCTGACCCTTAAACAAGAAACACTTACTTTTCATGTCTGCCATTGCTTTAATCCCCCTGGCACAGTTCAGATTGTATCCGAGGCCGCCGATGAACGTTTCTCCTGTTTCACTGCAGGAGAGTTTGGCATGCGCACGCAGCCTTCTCCCTCCCTCCTGTTTTGTGATCCCTCCCCCTAGCATAGAAACCTGGCCATAAATTAGGGTTCCTTTCCCCAGCCCCAACCGCTAAAAAACATTTTTAAGAAAGTCCCCCGAACTCTACTTACCTTCCCTCTCTCCCCCGGCGTTCTGAGAAGCCGCCCCCTGCTTGCAGTGTCTTGCAAGCTGAAGGCCGGGCAGTGCGTCGGAGGAGAGAGGGAAGGTAAGTAAAGATCGGGACACTTTCTTAAAATTATTTTATAGCGGTTGGGGCTGGGGGAAGGCATTCTATTATATGTGAAATTTTTTTTATAAGGGCAGACATACCCTTTAAATGCTTGGCATGCAGAGACTAATAAACTGGTTGGGAAACTGGCACTGCACACAGCCAGACACTGGTTAAATGCTTGGCTGCACACAGCCAGACCACTGGTAAAACAGTTGGCACAGACTGGTAGTTGGGGAAAAAAATTTGCCACAACATATAAAATTTTAGTTTGGGGGGTTGGACATACAGTTTAATATTCAGCATGCAGTGGTGTAACTAGGAATCACTGGGCCCCCAGCAAAACTGTGATAGGGCCCTCTCCCTGCTTCATATAAAGTGGTTTTCTGGGAGGAGGCTATATCTGTCATAGGGCAAATAAGAAGATGGGCACCCCTGGCTCAGCTTTCCGGGTAGTTCTGCCGCTATCAGCATGTGCTTATACTTTTAATTGAATAAAGGGACTTTAAGATTTCCTATATAGTATGAAGTCTGTTGCTCTTGTGCTTTCTAAGAAAGATCACCATCTAGTGGTCACAAAAAACAATAACATTTATTTTTATAGCAAGGAAACATGACACTTTATCTTATTTAAATATGTAAAGAAAATACAGTATGGATTATTAAGTTTGGCATAATATGGATTTAAAAGATTTGTCCATAGCTAAGCACCCTATCATTATATGACCTGCTAGATATATACAAACTATAAGTTATATACCGTATATGCCATGTGCAATATATACAATTGTTGCAGTGGAATCACTGGGCCCCCCAGCAAAACTATAATGGGGCCCCTATCCGTGCTTCATCCACAGTGGTTTGCAGGGAGGAGGCTAAATCTGTCATAGGGAAAATAAGAATATGGGGCCCTCTTGGCTCTCGGGCTCCCCTGCGTTTGCTCCCCTGGTAATTATAACCCTGGAGTGTTGCGTTATAAAGTGTTCTGTCCCAGAGTTCCAGTGAATATAAGGGACTTAGATGGAAGTTCAGTATAAAACCCACCAGGACTGACGCACACTGACAATACTGTGGCAGGTCTATTTCTGGATGCAGCGGAGGTGTAGTGTAGCAGAATATAAAAGAATATATTGTGGATATGAAAAATAACCTTACCTTTTAATTAAACCTCACTCAGGGAGAATAGGACTATAGTACGCCATGGACCAAGCCCAGCAATAACTAGCACTATTCTATAAATACGGTTGGGGAAATGAGAATAGAACAAGCCCAGTCTCTTTCCGCCACCATGAAATCTGAAGGAAATGACCTTAGTGATCGTTATTTTGATTGCAGGGTTGGAAACAAAAGACTCACACTACAGTTAACAGGCCACTGGATTTGCACTTACAGGGAATATTTTCCTTACTTGGAACCAGCCTTTATTTCGTGTTTTCCCCAGTAAGGAGTGTAATATAACAATCGGTAATCATCATCAGGGGCTGCTGGGAGTTACAGTTCAGCAGCATCTGTTAGATCACTCATTCTATATTTGCACATTAAACAGTGCAGTACAGTAATAGTATGTAGGTGGCTGTGAGGAGGTAGGTGATAGAACATCGTATGCAGACTGCCCATATCAGGCTGCTTTGAGCGCCAAACCTTAGAATAAAGTGGAGTTGCCCTGTTGCTTGCCTCTGTAGAATATTTAACACATATTTAATAAAGTAGCTTGATGACGTATTTCGCATTACCAAGTAGAAGCCGTTTACATTTAAAGGACAAATCAAGCCCCAGAACAACACCGAATCAGAAGGCAGAGTACCTTGTTCTAAAGACTGTAATTTGTATCTCACATCTTGTTTTGTTGTAGCTGCTGGAAATTAACCATTCCAGTATCACACAATTAGATCACTGACTACTTTGTTTTATGCACATGACCAGCCTACACTTATTCCTGAAGTTGTGACAGCAGGCCACACCTCCTAATATTCGCTAGCCAATCCTGTACATACAATACAGTCCAGATTAGTCCAATCCGAAAATTAGGAACTGCACACACATATTTGGACACTGATGAAGGGTGGCTAGGTCCCCCAAAACCTTATCTTTGTAGTGTTTCACTAAAATAAAAGGGTTAAGGACCCTTTTTTACAATACCAGTGTGTGCGGTTGCTAATTTTTGGATTGGACTTATACAGGACGTGCGGACACCAGCAACACATATAAAACTCTGAAGCACATGCTAGAGTGAGCAGACAGTCCAGATTAGGAAAGGCAGCATGTGACTAAGGTCAATTGGACTATGGCCTGGCAATACACATTTGGCAGAATCATCTAATCCCATTCTTCTGGGGGTTACATTTACGTTACTGCCATTTACTGAAGTGATATGTTATAGTCCTTTGGAGTTCTTGGGGGATAAGTTTTCAGCTCAAATGAAATATAGTGGAAACCACACAGGATGCATTTATTAGGAAACTTTCAGGGAGATGTAATAAAAGTTCTTATCGTTAAAAATGGTGCTAATTTTGCCCCAACCAATCAGATGTTATGTACTATTTGAAAGCTAACATCTGATTGGATGGGGCAAAATTAGCACCATTTTTAATGATAAGAATGTTTATTGAATAACCCTGTATATGTTCTATTCTATTCCACCAACCTATGCTTTTCCATTTCCTTTTTTAAAAATTAAAGCAAACATTTGTTTGGTCGCAACAGGATAGATTAGAGCACATATCAATATAAAATACAATACAATATAATTTCTCCTAACGGACTCGAAGCGCATAGATATGTCTTAGATCAATACAGTCTGTGTTAGAGGGAATAATTAGGTGTAGATAAACGCCAGACTAAACAGGTGGCTTTTCAGTTTGGATTTAATTGTTTCCAGGGATGGGGATGTCCTGATTGGCTGTGGCAGGGAGTTCCATAGTGTAGGGGCAGCATGACAGAAGATTCTGTCTCCAAACGTTTTGAGGTGAACTCTGGGGGTGACCAAGTTATTGGATCCTTTTGATCTAAGATTGTGGGGGAGTGATGCAGTTGCAGCAAGTCTTTCAGATACCCAGGGCCCAGATTGTGCAAGGATTTGAATGTCAATAAGCCGATCCTAAACAGAATTCTCCATTATACCGGTAGCCCGTGGAGTGAGTGAAGGGTTGATGTTATGTGGCAATGGTGGGGTTGGCTTGTTAATCGCCTCGCAGTGGCATTCTGTACTAGTTAGAATTTATCTTAAGGCCCCCATACACAGCATCGATATTCTGCTTTTTCCCATGTTTCCAATTGACCAATCAATAATATCGAATAGTCTATGGATAAAACTGTAATTGGACAAGGAAGAAAATGTTCTGTCGACCCCCATCTGCCAGAGCCTATCTTCGGCAGTTTACAAGCTGAAACCTACAGAAGATCGGCAGCGCCAAGATGGGGAATTTTCATGGTTCTTTCGATCGGATTTTCGATTGTTTCAGAGGATTGGAAAACAATCGGACCATGTATGGCTAGCTTAAAGGGTATCTCCACTATTAACAAATTCCGGGAATTCAGTTTTATTGAAGAACAGGAGGTAAAGGAGCTGTGTCTTACCTCCCGCTCTTCAATAAAATGATTTGGAGCCAGGAGAGAAGGTAAGGTAAGATCACTCGATCCCCGGCACGTAGTTTGACAGGTCCCAACGGACTCTGTCTTATATGCGCATGTGATCCAGCGACCGCTTCTCTTACAGTCTCTGACACATCCACGCTCCTTTGCACTGTGTGCACACAATGAAAAGGATTGGGTATGCATCGGAGAATGTCAGCGGCAACGGAGACAGTCAGCGGCAAGTTCTTCCTCCTCTCCTGCAAGTTTTACTGAAGAACGAGAGTAAGACATAGTTCATTTACATTCCATTCTTAAGTTAAACAGATTAACTTAAGTGCAATTTATAGAGGTGCCCCATGCTCCTAGCAGATACTGCCATGTGAGGTGTCTATAGTGTCCTTAGGGACACACCCCACACTGGAGGATTACAGGAGAGGTATTCCAATCAGTACAGGATGGGCAGTTTTTATAAAATGTGGGCGTTATTTTATGACAAAGCCGTTAAAATAAGGTTGTTATCAGTAATTTACAAACACTTTGTAAAAGAAAACCCATGGTAGACATGGCCAAAGGTCCTTCACAAACAACCCCTCCAATTTACCAGCTACAGTCCCATGAGCACTGTCCGTCAGGGCCATATCAGTTATCACAGAGATCTCATATTTATTTTCTGGTACACATGGACCAAAAATATCAGCCCATATTTATTAGCCATTACAGGCAACTGATAGATCTCACTGTACAGCCAAGTAAAATGAATCTAGACTGCGATACTCAACTACAAGAAATATTTTAAACGACAATTAAAAATCTAAAAATGGGCTAAAAGTGTTTGATACTCCCTATTGTTAGAAAGTTGTGATAATGAATTTATTGGCAGACCCCAAGCTTCCCTAATAATATGCTACAATAGGCACAGACTATTCCTTCCTTTAGCAATTCAGGATGGCTTCAGACCCGGACACTGCTTTGTGTTATTTGGACAGGGCATTTGGCAAACTCCATACATGAGGAAATGAGTGTAGATATTTCAAGTGGTTTATGAAATGTCCACTTCATAAATGTGTCTTAATACAAGTTTTAAAAGGGTAGTCATTTTATTTAAAGAGACCAGATATTTATAGTACAGTCAAGAGAAAACTTACCTTAATTCCAGATGCAGCCACGAGTCAGGAAGGAAAGCCGGTAGTTCCCAGTAGTTCTTCATGGGTGCGCGATGATGTCATCGCGCAGCCGCTTAGCAGTACTGGGAACTGCCGGCTCTGCACAGAGTGAGCGGCAGCCGGCGGAGAGATGAAGACTGAAGACTGGCCAGGTACGGTAAGTGAACCGGGGGGGCTCTAGGGTGGGGGACAGTATGCCATACAGTAACACCCAATACCTTTCTACTATAGGTGTTTGGAAACTACAACTCCCAGCAACTAAAGCATGCTGGGAGTTGTAGTTTCCAAACATCTACAGTGGAAAGGTATTAGGGTTACTGTATGGGATTACTGTGAATTTAAAGGGCAACTAATGTTCTAAAACAATATAGAATCAGAAGGCAGTAATGGTCATAGGTAATTTCTACCCTCGGCTTATACTCGAGTCAATCATGTTTTCTGATTTTGGGGGCAAAAATGGGTACCTCGGCTTATACTCGAGTCGGCTTATACTCGAGTATATACGGTAGTATTATAGTACTGCTTAGTAGTTCAGCTCAACTGATAAATCTGAAAATCGATAAACCCAAATCTGAACCAAAGTTACCATGCTACATACTTTAATTTAGCCACCACATCACTGGATACCGTCAGGTTTACATGTAAACATGTAATCAAATGGAATACTTACACCAGTTCCAATATGGGTAAAACATATCATATAGATTCCTATGTAAATTGTTACACTAAATTCGTAGTGTATTTGATAACATGTACTAAATGCAATATACAGTACGTAGGTTTAGAGAAATCTAAGAGATATAGAATTGCAACGTATATCTAGCCCTGTAGGGAGACACTTTATGACATGTAATGAAGGACGTAACAGCTTTTTGTCAGTACAGGGCATTAGAGTCAAACACCCTGATCCTGGGAATAATGATCGTTTGGCCTCTCTGTTAAAGGAGAAAGATGAATTTTATTTTGGAAACTAGGTTCCCCATAGGTATAAATTCTATTGGTGATATACCGTAACCTGCTACATAGAATTGGGTTGCTTGTTTCCAGGAGGATAATGGATTTTGTAACATTTAATCTGTTTAATTGTTTGTTACCTTTAGTCTACATTGTAACATATATTTGATCGGTGACTAATATGTGCTGAATATGTTTTATGTGTATTCTGTATATATACACTTTGTATACACGTTCTTTAATATTTATTATTATTGTGGATTTATATAGCGCCAACATCTTCCGTAGGGCTTTACAATTACATGTATACATTCATATCAGGCCCTGTCCTGAAGAGCTTACAATCTAAGCATATTTATTTGACACATACAAGCAGGGCCGGCCTTTGATATGGGTGAACTGTGCGACCGCACGGGTTGCATTACCAGGGGGGCGAGTCTTAGGTCACGGAACTGTAGCTCAAAGTTGTGCATCAGTGCCACAGCCCCTCTAGTTACGGTCCTCCAGATCAAATATAGGTATCAGCACCTCACCACATACTAAGCCCCAACACATATAAGCTTTACTTAAGATGTCTGTATGCTCTGCTGTTCTGTCTGTGCATTTAGTACGTTACTTTTTACATAATGATGTACGCACCATATATACAAGCACACACTGGAGATACTGAAAGACAATAAGCGCAGGTAGGGTACTTGATTTAAAGGCAAGCAGCATTCAACGGAGTATTGTGTGTGCCCAGGGGGGGGGGGGGTTATTTTGGGGGGGGGGGGGGGGTTGGGTGCCAGGCGTCAGTAACAAATCTTTCACAGGGTGCTATTTATCCTAAGGCCGGCCCTGCATACAACCTATCAGTATGTCTTTATGATTGTGGGGGAAACCGGAGTGCCCGGAGGAAACCCACGCAAGCACAGGGAGAACATACAAACTCCTTGCAAATGTGTCCAAGGGTGGAATCGAACTCAGGACTTCAGCGCTGCAAGGCATCAGTTCTAACCACTGAGCCACCATGATATTTAATAAATTATCAGGGAGATTCAATAAAAGTTCTTATGCTTCCAGTATGTGTCTATCATGATGATAAGAGTTCACTCCTCCTATTATGATGTTTTCTGGGGGTGTGGGCTCACCTTTTTAAACCTGATACACTTGAGTTCATTGTGCCTATGAGTTATAACCGTTAGGTTCGAAACGCGTCAGGCCATGCTTGTATTTTGTGTCATGGCTCAATAAAAGTTATCCATTTCAACCACCAAACTAGTTCTTGTTTCCAGTATGCGCTAAAGCCTGCTTTTGTGTTTAGGGTGATTCTGGATACAGTCAGGTTAATGACCAAGTGTTTTTGATAGATTCCAGAACCAGTTTATTAGAATATGATTGGTTCTACGTTCATTCTGATTGAATCTAAACAAATCAGAAATTTTAAGCAAGAGCTTAGGAAATTTCTATAAAGCCAGCACTATTTGGATTATAAAGCTACTGGTTGGGTATTTAGTGGTCCCATTGGTAAAAAAAAACAAACAGAAACGAGATTTCAGAATTTCAGATAAATTTGCAAACAAGGGGAACACAGTCATTTCCATGGCAGCCCTTAAGTAATTGCTATTCCTACTATGAGGCTTTTATGTTATTACAGAGTCGAGTACAGTACCAGCTTCTGTAGTCAGTGTTCTCCCTTGGGTCTTTTAGCTGGGCAGCCCACCCGACTACTTTTTCATGCCACCCGCCTGGAAAAAAATTCTTGAGATACTACTCTGATTTAATAAAGAATTTAGATGTACCGTAGGTTTAATAGGTGTGCCAATAGTCGAGTAAAAACTGCCCACCAAAACTGTCCGGTCAAGACCCCTTTTTTACACTTGCAAGATTATTTTAGCACGTTAACTAGGTTTTGCAAGATCCCAAGGCTGCAAAAGGGTGGCACAGCAAACCTGCAACGCACTCTGTATGCGGGTCACATGCGTGTGCTGCCATGTTACATCTGGGTTACCCTCAGATGTTTTAAAACTACAATTCCCTGACCTATATAATGAGCATGAGGCTGTTCAGTATATGTCAAACCTTAAAAGTAACTGAAAATAATTAATAATAATTAACTAGTAAAAATAGTGCACATTTCATTTTCCCACCACCAAATTTCCCCATCCCACCCGGCTACTTTTTCATGCCATCCAGCTGGTAAAAAAAATCTGAGGAGAACACTGGTAGTGATGTAAAAGCCTCATTGAAGGTGCAGCATTTCTTAAAATCTCTAAAGGTGGCCATACACGTGTCATTTCAATCGCAATGTGCCAACAGATCACATTGGAATCTGTCGGCACATTGCAAAGGGAACCTGCACACATGGAACTGACCGATCCCCATGTGGGGTATGGGGATTGGTCGGCCGTGCGGCCATACACCTTCTATTAATGTAAAGGGAGCCGATGCCGACTGGCTGAAATTTTCTGTCTTTCCCGATCTATCATCGGCACTCTGATCAGTCGGGAATATCCCCTACACACGAGCGATAATAGTATCGCTCGTGTGTACGGCCACCTTTACTGATTGTGAATAAACTACCAGTCAGATGTGTTCCAAATAACAACATGTCAGTCCTGCCAAACCTTTTTTATAATTTTTTTGGGTGAGGTTGATATGCCCTTTAATTTAATATATAAATATTATATATATCAGGTCCACAGTAAGTTTCCCTATGAGCTAGAAAAGCACAAACATTTCCCCTTGATTTCTTGACCATTTCTGTGAAATAATCACCCACCTTTGTGCTACCAAAAAGTGTTTCATGATGTGCTGTGTAGCCGAGTGTCGGGCTCCATAACGTTCTATAATAATTCTGCTAAGCCACACAATTGTCTAAGAAGAGGCAGCAACTCATAATTAAATGATAATTAAATGTCACTAAAGTTAAAGCAAACACGGTTAAAATGGCCTTATAAGGACTCCATCTTCCTATACATAATGCACAGTAGTTGTTTTACTCTGTAGATGAGGTAGAAGTGTCTGGGCTCCAGAATGACACGCATTAACAATGCCAAAACAAGATGTGACTCAGTCTGGTGGCTGACACATTCACAGACATTTTGGCTTGGATTAGACCCCATGGAGAGAGAAGAGGGTAGTCTAGTCAATGTCTGAAGAATATGGCGCTGTACCTTTAAAGACAATTACCTGTGATAACCGCTCCTTATGTTAATGATATTTTCACCAACAATATTCAGGGTTATTCAATAAAAGTTCTTATTGTTAAAAATGGTGCTAATGTTGCCCCAACCAATCAGATGTTTGCTTTCAAGTGTTTTCAAATTTGATTGGTTGGGGGGGAACTTAGCGCTATTTTTAACAATAAGAACTTTTATTGAATCTCCCTGTTTTTTGTGTTTTTATGTGAAAGCTCCATGATTAGTTCATATAAAGTTTTCTAAACTGAACTTTACTTTTTTTTTGGCTTTATGTATAATGAGTCACAGCTCAGTGCTACCTGATCAATCCTTCCCTATGAGATCAGCTAGACTGTATACACTGACTGCATGTACCTCCCCCTCTTTTTCATTCATTGGGATCAACTATAACCGACACGCACACACGACTCACACTATGGAACAGAGTCCTTGGACGACAGAAATGATTAACTATTTCACTACCGCTTGTGATGACTAAAGGTCAACAAATGCGGTCATCTTAGAAACGGATGGCCAGTCAATAACTGGAAGGATTGAAAAATGACACTCTGTTTAACTTTTCCTTCTTGCTGCTCCTGATCTTCTGTTGTAAAGCTATTATAAATGTGATCTAATTAACCAATAAGACTGGTTCCCATTTAGCATGTGCACTAATTGGCTTATTCACTGAACAGCTGGGATGGCAAATGTGCTGTACTTCAGTTCCCAGCATCCTGTCAAAAGCCCCAGTGATAAACTACTTTATTCTGGATAGAACTTCATAACAATCATACAACAAGCACAGCCATTGGGTGGATGAACTGGGTCATTTTTTAAAGACTAAAAAACAAACAAACCTGGCAATGTACCTGATAAACCTCTCTTAGTCCACACCATGATCTGAGCATCATCTGACAGGTCCTGGATCTCTGGGAGTACCATCTCCTCAGTGTGGATACGGTGAAACTCCACACAAATCGACTGCTGTTACACAGCATATCCTCCACACCGCACATGAACACCGATGCCATCAGCCAGGGAGAGTTTCTCCACCCTGTATCCCTGTCCTGTGTTACTACTGCACAGCAATGCCCGGCTGGAGGTGTCGCTCGCTCTAAATGATGAGCTGTGTGGAAATGGGCAGAGCAGAGCGAGAAGCCAGGGTCAATTAAACAGAGTCGTCTTTCACTCTTGTTTCCTGGGCAGGATCCAGAACTGAAGTTTGAAGTTGGGCCAATGACTGCAGCCAGCCAGGTCCTTTACTAACGGCTTACGACAATCTGTTTGAAAACGCCAGCAGCTAATGCATCGGATTCTTAATTAAAATGTTAAAACCTCCCTCTGTAAACGGTGAACAGGCACGCGCTGGTATATTTCTGGCATATTCTGTCAGAGCTCCGTCATACCCAAATGATATGTACAGCGTCTCTTTCGGTGCCTTGGTAATGACAATGACATGTAAAATGACAGTTTAAAGCATAAGTCCGCACAATCTGAAATCGGATTCCCCTTCTCTGGAACATAAACTACCAAATAAATAAGGAGAGGCGAATTACAATAGAGTGAGAGCGATGGCAGAGCAGGAGTCTCTAATCCGGGACAGCCAAGATTATTGTTCTTAATGAAGAAAAATCCTTTCCATCTCCGGATAATCTTATTAATGGACAGATCAGTTCCAGTGACAGGGAGGAAAGAACTCAATGCACCTTTCCTAACCATAAACAGTTACATAATGGACCACAGGGGAATAGCGTAACCCTAGTCCTGGGTAGTTATGGTGAACTCTAGGCCTTAGATTAGGTCCCTCGGGACTAAAGCAGCGCAGGTTGCACATGATAGTTACCTGCACTAAACAGCTTGAGGAACGAACAGTGTAAATACACTGTAATCCATTGGCCCAGCTGTGAAAGGTTATGTTCTAATTTTATCATCTTAAATCTCCCGTGGGTTAATAGAATGTAACCCCTTCATGCCCACACCATTGTAGCTTTAAATCAACGTAAAGAAAAACACATAGGTAGCAAGTTAACCCTTTAACAGAAAACAATAATGAAATAAATTGCAAAAATGTTTTCAAATAATTGTTACTGTGATAAGTGTTTGCAATTATTTGGTGTTTGATTTAAAGTTATATATCAGTATAATGGAATCTAAATCTAATCCCTCTGATTGCTATATGAAGATATCATTTTTTATTATATGAATTCATTCTATTACTGCTAAAAAAAACAGCCATATAACTTGACCAATGATTTTTCTCCAAGTGCTGCTAATGGTGAGAGTTTGATCTATCCGCACAATCCATTCGGACTCATTTACATTTCAGCTTTAGTAGTTTTCCTTTAAGAAAGGGTGTGACCAAGACACACAGATACTGCCATTGATGTTTGAATGGTGATACATTGGATCAGATTTACCATGTTCATCGCCTAGAGGTTCCATATCGGTAACATATATTGTAGAATCCAGTTCAGAGCCAGCACTAATCATCTAACATCAGGTTAAAGAGAACCATATATCTGAACCATATATCTGAATAGACAGATGGGAGGTAAAGGGATCATGTTGCAGTTGAGTTAGGGGTTTTTCATGGATGCTCTAGAACTATAACACTCAACATCCTCTGAAAGGATGTCTATCCCTGCAGTAAATAGTAAAATGTAGCAATTATTACAAAATGGATTGTCATATCAGAGGGTAAACCCCCCTTTTCATCTTAAATGGCTTTAGGAAATACCCAATATTGAAAAGGTAGGTGGGTGAGTGGGTGTCATTGGGTCAGAACTGCGGTTCATAAACCCGGCCAATCCTATTACAGCAGGAACCGGATCAGTAAGCACCAATGTGATTAGTGTGACCACAACGGAGGTGCTGGAGACCAGACACTGTAACACGTCTCTCTATTGTCGGTGGTTCACCATGCAGTGAATTCACGTGGCAGCAGCTTTAATTACTCCTATAACATATAATTCTCTGGGCCCTATGTAAAATGAATGGAATGGTTGAGGCAAACGCTCGTCCGCAGCTATTTTTGCTGCGCCCCCAACAATCCGAATTGTCGGTCGGAACAAAGCATCTTATTGGGTGGAACCCAGCTTAACAAGGGACCAGTTTTTTGTTTTAAGGGTATACGTCCAACACATTAAAGGTCATGGCCTCCCCTTGTAAATTTAATCAGTAAGAGAACCCCCCAAAACCCCAATTTCCTTTTGCTCACCTGTTGCAATAATGCTCACAGTCTGAGAAAAGGGCCTTACAAGTCCGCGATCCACCACCGCTACTTCATTCTACTTCCTGGTATTGGCCGTCATTCACAGCCAATAGCTGACGGCCATTACCAAACAAGCTCGTGCACATATTTCAATTTTTGAATGCAAATACCTTCCAATTAATTACAGTATATACTCGAGTATAAGTCAATCCGAGTATAAGTCGAGGTCCCCTTTTTTACCTGAAAAATTTGTAAAAAATGATTGACTCGAGTATAAGCCGAGCGTAGAAATTAGTTGCCCTTTAAATGGACAGCAGAATTCCCATACATGAATCCCATACAGTAATAGCCAAATCCAGTACCAGTAACCCCCAATTTCTTTTCACTCCAGATGTTTGGAAACTACAACTCCCAGCATGCTTTGTTGCTGGGAGTTTCAGTTTCTAAACATGTGGAGTGGCAAAGTTCAGTAAACTTTTAATTAACCTTACCATCATTTACAATTCTCCTGAACCCCATATTGTAAAGGGCCCTCTGACCCCATATAGTAAAGGGCCCTCTGACCCCTATATAGTAAAGGGCACTCTGATCCCAATAGTTAAAAATGTCACCTGAGAGTTGTAGTTTCAAGCTGTCATTTGCACTGTACTAGCAGCTGTTTTTTGCCCCAAACTGAGGAGACCCATCAGATTTACAGCATCCAGTGACAGTGCTGAGTGAGTCCAGCAGACAGACTACAGGAAGCAGGAACTATTGCAAAGGCAAGAACAGCAACTTTCTATGCAGGTTAACACAGAGCCACCTACTGGTTACTATCCACAATTGCAGAATTTTGATCTAAATTAGGACTTGACCCAAGTATAAGTCGAGGTTAGGTTTTCAGGCTAACTTTAAAGCCTAAAAAATTTGACTTATACTCGAGTATATACGGTATGCATCCTTTCTTCCTGTTCCCCATGGCCCTTTGCTGGGTGTGATGTAAACCCCATTCAAGCCTACTGTATGGGGATTGTTCCAAAAATGGATTTGTCTCACAAGGAAATGTTACCAGAAGCTGGATCAACATTATGTGGAGAATGATCTGATTTTTTTTTTTAATTCAACTTCCATTCTTTCTCCTTTAACAGCAAAATCCTATTTCAAGGAAATACATAAATTTAACATAACTTGTGCATCATTCAGAACATCATATATAGTGTATGAGCAGGAGCCCATGTATCTATTTTCCCTAGTGTTATTCCAATATATTTGCTATTCATTCATTAATTTGGCTTGAAAAAGCCAAATTCCTGTTCTGTCTTTCTTCTTCTTCCATTTTATTCTTCCACTTTTTTGCACTGTATCTCCTCCCACAGTTTTTGAGCTAGAGACATGAAATTCGGTACAGACATGCGGGGCATATAGGAGACGTGTGCTATCTTCTAGCTAAGGAATCCGCGGAAGTGTTATCTGTGAATTTCTGAACATTTTTTCCCATAGACTATAAATGGTAACAATCCTCAAATGTGGATATTTCAAAACAGTTTGTTTCATGGTCATAAATAAAAATGGTGATACCTCCAACCCCCCACACAGACACAGGTACACCCACCTACTGACCTACCTTTCCAGTAACCCTTTAGTTAAAGGGTAAATAAAGTAAAAAAAACTAATTTAGATTTTTCTCAATAAAAGATAGTTTTATGGTTGTAAACACAAAAAAGACATACCCCCTCAACCAGACACAGCTAAACACACCTACTGATCTACTTATCCATTACTGTGGCAGCCATACGTAAAGGGTAACTTAAGTAAAAAAACTAATTTTGATCAATAATCAAAAAAGTTAGTAACCTGATAGTACACACCTACTGACCCACCCTTCCATTTCCATGGCAGCCATATTTAAAGGGTAACTATAGTCAAAAAAACACATTTTGACCAATCATCAAAAAAGTTAGTATTTTATCCCCCAACTTGATATGAGTATACACACACACACCAACTGACCTACCTTTAATGCATGTGACATATTTAAAGGGTAAGTAAAAAAAATGTCCTCTTCATTGGCATTATTGAGTTTTAAAATCTGCAGCACAAACATACAAATTCCCTTCCGAAATGCGGTCTTTCAAGCTAAATTCAAAGTTTATACTTAAACTTTCCCTTTCTAGTTACAATATTTAATGCACATACAACATTGGAACTGGCCCAAAGGGGGGACTAATTCATTTCATTAGACCCCATCATTAGGTTACAGCTACTGCCTACTCTGGGAAAGCAAACCAATTTGACATTTAATGTTCAGCAGAGTTTATTTTTAGAACCCAACAAAGATCAAACAATTGGCCTATGTAAATTATGTCATAGCAGCCAAGTCATGACATCACCATATTCATGTATGTTGGGTAGTAAATAAATCAAAGACCAGGTAGTTTATTTGCACTAAGGCATCAGGGAATCCAGTTACTTTAGCTGTCAAGATTTTATTACCGTTATATGATTTGAGCTGGTTGGATTGTGTACAGATAATTATTTATTATTAGAATATAAATTTCAATATTACCAAAGGAAAATCCCCAAATCATAGAGATTGCAGTAGAGGAAGTGGAAAAATCCAGGTTTGTTCATAAACTCTCCTCTAGACTGTAAGCTCTCAGGCAGGGCCCTCCTTCCTATTGTACCACAGTAATGCTGTAACTTACCACACTGAATGCTGCTGGACCAGCACTTACATTTTTTGCACTTTGTATTACTAGCACTGCCCTTGTATGTAACATGTATGTTTTCCTCATGTATATTAATGCAACTGTAAAGCGCAACGGAAGATGTTGGCGCTATATAAATCCACAATAATAATAATAAGTGCGCTAAATCAGCATTGTATCTGTGTCAAACCGGATCTGCACAGATGGAAATATTGTTGAAATGTCTGTACTGAAAGGTTTATTAGTGTCTGGTAAATTCCTAGTCCGTACCTAGCGATTTGCACCATTCCCACCTTCCCCAAGGCATCAACCTCCACTTCGCACTCCGTAACTGTAGGACCAGTGAGCAAAAGGCACCATAACCATAACGTTTGGAAAGCAAATGCGAAGGGCTTAGTATATTTGAATATAATGTGTCCTGTTGCAGGGGTAGGATTAGCATAAAGCAATAAGCAACAGATCGCAGCCCACATAGTGGGACCACCCCAATTGAAATCACAAAACCCGTTCCGAAACGCATATGTGGGACCTAGCTCTTAAACTGCTAGGACCTTCCATACTGGGGTTACCTTGAGGTGGTTGGAAGGCTTTTCACTTTTATGCATAAAATTGTAACTAAAACCCCCCATGTTTACTGTTTGCACTAGAATAGATATTATGATATATGGGGCCCAGGAATGTGCATTGATCATCTTTTCTTGTTTGTTCTAATGTTTTGGTTAGATCAGAAGCATTTTCACTATTTGTTATAAAGTAATTTTGCCACAGGAGTGCTCCCACAGCCCCCCTTTTGTGGACCTAGCTCTTATGTGGTCAAACATAAGAAATATGTTTGACCACATAAATTTGGCCCCACTAGTGTGCGCTTTTGCATGTTGAATGTCGGCGAGAAGTTGCGGTGTTGCATATCTGACCTGCTCACCCCAGTGATCACTGGGAGCACACTATAAATGCAGCCTGAGGCTGAACATCCATAAAAATAATGTGTTATGAAGTACATTTGGGAATGTCTCTGCATTTTATTGTGTTAATCACTTTTCTTGCACACCCATTGCCTCTGATTTACTCTCAAAGCAAAGTAGGATACACAGTACTTGCTTCATCTGCAAGTTTCTTGGCATTAGAATCTCACAATAACACTCCTGGTTCAGGGCCCCACCCTGGCAAAACTGACCGAGACAGGAAATGAGGTCACATTTCCAGGAACACAAAGTGACACCCAATACAGCGTAGTGCAGAGCCAGGTTCCACAAGGATTGCAGAACAGATGCATGACCACTTAACCCCATATTCAGAATACCTATGTCTTTGTGCATGGGTTAAAGTGGACACCGAAAGACATTCTAGAAACAAATTATTCTAAAATCTAAGCACATTATTTTTGTCCACTTATCTGACTATGGGAGGCAAGAAGTGGCATCTAACTTGGGGTCTGTGAACTACCATGATTCCACATGCTAAGCAAGCAGAGTCAGATTAAGATTAAATCGAGCAATGTTGTGATTGAATGCCCCCCCCCCCCATATGACTATGCACAGTCTGTTTATTTTGAATTTTATTTAACAGTGGTTGTGTCTTTTCAGAGCTTATTTAAAAGGTATGGGCAAAATCTTGCTTCTCCTGCAATACCTGGGTTCTCCTGTAGGGCTACAGGATGGTGTCTTGGTCTGGTCTGTGGATATTGTGACTCTGTATGGCCAGACATTACAGACAATCCAACAATTTGGTCCCATAAACATCAAATTGGCTGTAGTGTCTACTGCCCTAGTGGATCTTACCTGTCAACGCTGTAAAGTTATAGAGCCCAGTTGCTTCGGAATTTTAGCAAGTAAGTTGCAGTGTATGGGCAACTTTAAGGAGGAAGATGATGAAAGATCACAGGGGTGCAAATGCAAATAGGAGAAAATACTCAGGAAAATGTGAATGTTTTATATTAGGGACAATGTAATCTGTGGCCTTGAATGTGACTAAAAATTTTCAGGCCATGTTAGCAATCACATTTTAACAGTTCAAAGCTTCAGACTGACAATACCTTCAAAAGATAGGGGGCGCTGTGCTGTATCTATCACTTTATTGCTTGAAATGCTGGGGATTAATTCACAGTCCAAGTGAACAAATCCATCCACATTCCACCCAAACATTCCCTTTAATCTGTTTTTTTTCTAGGGCAAATCCTGCCCCATTCCTGGCCTGATACACGAAAACAGGATTAACGCAAGGAAAAGAGGTCAGTTGAGAGGAACGAGCCTCAAATAATAATTCACCATCAATACAACAGCAAGGAAACAAAGGGGAAAAAGGGTTCCCAGGATAATTTGCAATAATATTATAGAACACAAGCATTCTGATCTACCCTGATTAAAAGGAGAGCCATGCTACCATAATGGAAGGAAAATGTAAAAAAAATATAATAGTCTGTTCACATGCTGTATTAATCTATAAAGGTTATTGTCTATTTATTATTTTATGTCCAGTTAAAGTGGATATCAATTTAGGGTCAGGGTTGCCAGGCGTCCTTATTTGGACGGGTTTCTCCTGACTGCAGGGATCCCGTCCCTGGCAGCCCTGCCCTTTCTCATCCTGTATTCACAATAAATGATTAGCGTAATAACGTCTTTATTATATAGAGGTGTGACCGTACTGGGGCCCAGACATTATAACCTCCCACAGATACAAGGACTGCAAGGCAGCCAATGTAAGCGACACAGGAAGGAGGGCCCCATTCTTTCTACTTCCACTCCTGATGAGTGCATCGATTTATTGCATTAATCCTATCTGATGAATACGATAAGTGCTATTAGAGTGACTATTTTTTGGCTCCAGGCTCTGGTGAAGGGGTGAATTGTTGGGATGCTGCAGTGTCCAGGCCCTGACACAGGAAAAAAAGGGCTGTTGAATTGGGGTGTCCTGATGCACAGGGCTTAGGTCCAAATTCAACATTGTGCCACAGAATGCATCCCTAAGCTCCAGCCTGTAAACAATGCTGTGTATTATTCCTTGGTAATAAATGGACATTGGACAAATGGTCCTTCTGTAACGATCCACGCCTGGCTAATCACCATAGGTAGGTAAGGCAGACAAACATATATCAATCCGCAAGGCCACAAAGCAACAGCCATTATTGTGTTTAACCAGTGAAGCATTTAACCAGTTTGTTGGCAAAAGACAAATAATTAATTAGATTAATCAAAAAGCATCAGGGCAAGTATCAGGGCTGCTGAGTAACTGTGTCCTAGTATCAGGGTTGTCTGAGTAACTGTGTCCTAGTATCAGGGCTGCTATACTGACTGAGTAACTGTGTCCCAGTATCAGGGCTGCTATTACTGACTGAGTAACTGTGTCCTAGTATCAGGCTGCTAAACTGACTGAGTAACTGTGTCCTAGTATCAGGGCTGCATACTGAGTAACTGTGTCCTAGTATCAGGGCGGCTAACTGACTGAGTAACTGTGTCCTAGTATCAGGGCTGCTATACTGACTGAGTAACTGTGTCCTAGTATCAGGGCTGCTATACTGACTGAGTAACTGTGTCCTAGTATCAGGGCTGCTAAACTGACTGAGTAACTGTGTCCTAGTATCAGGGCTGCTATACTGACTGAGTAACTGTGTCCTAGTATCAGGGCTGCTATACTGACTGAGTAACTGTGCCCTAGTATCAGGGCTGCTAAACTGACTGAGTAACTGTGTCCTAGTATCAGGGCTGCTAAACTGACTGAGTAACTGTGTCCTAGTATCAGGGCTGAAACTGACTGAGTAACTGTGTCCTGTATCAGGGCTGATATACTGAGTAACTGTTCCTAGTATCAGGGCTGCTAAACTGACTGAGTAACTGTGTCCTATATCAGGGCTGCTATACGACTGACGAGTAACTGTGTCCTAGTATCAGGGCTGCTATACTGACTGAGTAACTGTGTGCTAGTATCAGGGCTGCTAAACTGACTGAGTAACTTGTCCTAGTATCAGGGCTGCTATAACTGACTGAGTAACTGTGTCCTAGTATCAGGGCTGCTAAACTGCTGAGTAACTGTGTCCTAGTATCAGGCTGCTATACTGACTGAGTAACTGTGTCCTAGTATCAGGGCGCATACTGACTGAGTAACTGTGTCCTAGTATCAGGGCTGCTAAACTGACTGAGTAACTGTGTCCTAGTATCAGGGCTGCTATACTGACTGAGTAACTGTGTCCTAGTATCAGGGCTGCTATACTGACTGAGTAACTGTGTCCTAGTATCAGGGCTGATATACTGACTAACTGTGTCCTAGTATCAGGGCTGCTAAACTGACTGAGTAACTGTGTCCTAGTATCAGGGCTGCTATACTGACGGGTACTGTATCCTTTATCAGGGCTCTATAGACTGAGTAACTGTGTCCTAGTATCAGGGATGCTAAACTACTGACTGAGTAACTGTGTCCTAGTATCAGGGCTGCTAAACTGACTGAGTAACTGTGTCCTAGTATCAGGGCTGCTATACTGACTGAGTACTGTGTCTAGTACAGGCTGCTATACTGACTGAGTAACTGTTGTCCTAGTATCAGGGCTGCTATACTGACTGAGTAACTGTGTCCTAGTATCAGGGCTGCTATACACTGAGTAACGTGTCCTAGTATCAGGATGCTAAACTGACTGAGTAACTGTGTCAGTTATCAGGGCGCTAACTGACTGAGTAACTGTGTCCTAGTATCAGGGCTGCTATACTGACTGAGTAACTGTGCTCTCGTATCAGGGCTGCTATACTGACTGAGTAACTGTGTCCTAGTATCAGGGCTGATATACTGACTAACTGTGTCCTATATCGAGGGCTGCTATACTGACTGAGTAACTGTGTCTAGTATCAGGGCTCTATACTGACTGAGTAACTGTGTCCTAGTATCAGGGCTGCTAAACTGACTGAGTAACCGTGTCCTAGTATCAGGCTGCTATACTGACTGATAACTGTGTCCTAGTTCAGGGCTGCTAACTGACTGAGTAACCGTGTCCTAGTATCAGGGCTGCTATACTGACTGAGTAACCGTGTCCTAGTATCAGGGCTGCTATGATGAAACCTGTCCTATTCAGGGTGCTATACTGACTAACTGTGTCCTAGTATCAGGGCTGATATACTGAGTAACTGTGTCCTAGTATCAGGGCTGCTAAACTGACTGAGTAACTGTGTCCTAGTATCAGGGCTGCTATACTGACTGAGTAACTGTGTCCTAGTATCAGGGCTGCTATACTGACTGAGTAACTGTGTCCTAGTATCAGGGATGCTAAACTGACTGAGTAACTGTGTCCTAGTATCAGGCTGCTAACGACTGGTACTGTGTCCTAGTTCAGGGCTGCTAACTGACTGAGTACCTGTGGTCCTAGTATCAGGGCTGCTATACTGACTGAGTAACTGTGTCTAGTATCAGGGCTGACATACTGACTAACTGTGTCCTAGTATCAGCTGCTAACTGACTGAGTAACTGTGTCCTAGTATCAGGGCTGCTATACTGACTGAGTAACTGTGTCCTAGTATCAGGCTCTATACTGACTGAGTAACTGTGTCCTAGTATCAGGGCTGATATACTGACTAACTGTGTCCTAGTATCAGGGCTGCTATACTGACTGAGTAACTGTGTCCTAGTATCAGGGCTGCTATACTGACTGAGTAACTGTGTCCTAGTATCAGAGCTGCTAAACTGACTGAGTAACCGTGTCCTAGTATCAGGCTGCTAAACTGACTGAGTAACCGTGTCCTAGTATCAGGGCTGCTAACTGACTGAGTAACCGTGTCCTAGTATCGGGCTGCTATACTGACTGACTAACTGTGTCCTAGTATCAGGGCTGCTAAACTGACTGATAACTGTGTCCTAGTATCAGGGCTGCTATACTGACTGAGTAACCGTGTCCTAGTATCAGGGCTGCTATACTGACTGAGTAACTATGTCCTAGTATCAGGCTGATATACTGACTACTGTGTCCTAGTATCAGGGCTGCTAAACTGACTGAGTAACTGTGTCCTAGTATCGGGCTGCTAAACTGACTGAGTAACTGTGTCTAGTATCAGGGCTGCTTACGAGTAACTGTGTCCTAGTATCAGGATCTATACTGACTGAGTAATGTTGTCCTAGTATCAGGGCTGATATACTGAGTAACTGTGTCCTAGTATCAGGGCTGCTATACTCTGATAACCGTGTCCTAGTATCAGGGCGCTATACTGACTAACTATGTCCTAGTATCAGGGCTGATATACTGACTAACTGTGTCCTATCAGGGCTGCTAAACTGGCTGAGTAACTGTGTCCTAGTATCAGGGCTGCTAAACTGACTGAGTAACTGTGTCCTAGTAACAGGGCTGCTAAACTGACTAACTGTGTCCTAGTATCAGGGCTGCTATACTGACTGAGTAACTGTGTCCTAGTATCAGGGCTGCTTTACTGAGTAATGGTGTCCTAGTATCAGGGCTGCTATACTGACTGAGTAACTGTGTCCTAGTATCAGGGCTGCTAAACTGAGTAACTGTGTCCTAGTATCAGGGCTGCTATACTGACTGAGTAACCGTGTCCTATTATCAGGCTGCTATACTGACTGAGTAACTATGTCTTAGTATCAGGGCTGATATACTCTACTGTGTCTAGTATCAGGGCTGCTAACTGCTGATAACTGGTCCTAGTATCAGGGCTGCTAAACTGACTGAGTAACTGTGTCCTAGTATCAGGGCTGCTAAACTGACTGAGTAACTGTGTCCTAGTATCAGGGCTGCTAACTGACTGAGTAACTGTGTCCTAGTATCAGGCTGCTAAACTGACTACTGTGTCCTAGTATCAGGGCTGCTAAATGACTGATGAGTAACGGTGTCCTAGTATCAGGCTGCTTAACTGAGTGAGTAACTGTGTCCTAGTATCAGGGCTGCTATACTGACTGAGTAACTGTGTCCTGTACAGGGCTGCTAACTGACTGAGTAACCGTGTGTCCTAGTATCAGGGCTGCTATACTGACTGAGTAACCGTGTCCTAGTATCAGGGCTGCTATACTGACTGAGTAACTGTGTCCTAGTATCAGGGCTGCTATACTGACTAACTGTGTCCTAGTATCAGGGCTGCTAAACTGACTGAGTAACTGTGTCCTAGTATCAGGGCTGCTAAACTGACTGAGTAACTTGTCCAGTATCAGGCTGCTAAACTGACTGAGTAACTGTGTCCTAGTATCAGGGCTGCTAAACTGACTAGAATCACAAATAGGCATGGGTGGCACTCCAAATAGTAAATTTTATTTAATACAGACCACACATCTCACAACGTTTCGGGGGGTACATACCCCCTTCCTCAGGTGATGTTACTTCAACAGTGTTACACGTCTAAATAGGTGAACCATTACTAAGGACCGCCTAGTATCAGGGCTGCTAAACTGACTGAGTAACTGTGTCCTAGTAACAGGGCTGCTAAACTGACTAACTGTGTCCTAGTATCAGGCTGCTAAACTGACTGAGTAACTGTGTCCTAGTATCAGGGCTGCTTTACTGAGTAACGATGTCCTAGTATCAGGGCTGCTATACTGACTGAGTAACTGTGTCCTAGTATCAGGGCTGCTATACTGACTGAGTAACCGTGTCCTAGTATCAGGGCTGCTATACTGACTGAGTAACTATGTCCTGTACAGGGCTGATATACTGACTAACTGTGTCCTAGTATCAGGGCTGCTAAACTGACTGAGTAACTTGGTCCTAGTATCAGGGCTGCTAAAACGACTAGTAACTGTGTCCTAGTATCAGGGCTGCTAAACTGACTAACGTGTCCTAGTATCAGGGCTGCTATACTGACTGAGTAACTGTGTCCAGTATCAGGGCTGCTAAACTGACGAGTAACGTGTCCTAGTATCAGGGCTGCTATACTGACTGAGTAACCGTGTCCTAGTATCAGGGCTGCTATACTGACTGAGTAACTATGTCCTAGTATCAGGGCTGATATACTGACTACTGTGTCCTAGTATCAGGGCTGCTAAACTGACTGAGTAACTGTGTCCTAGTATCAGGGCTGCTAAACTGACTGAGTAACTGTGTCCTAGTATCAGGGCTGCTAAACTGACTGAGTAACTGTGTCCTAGTATCAGGGCTGCTAAACGGACTGAGTAACTGTGTCCTAGTATCAGGGCTGCTAAACTGACTAACTGTGTCCTAGTATCAGGGCTGCTAAACTGACTGAGTAACTGTGTCCTAGTATCAGGGCTGCTTTACTGAGTGAGTAACTGTGTCCTAGTATCAGGGCTGATATACTGAGTAACTGTGTCCTAGTATCAGGGCTGCTTTACTGAGTGAGTAACTGTGTCCTAGTATCAGGGCTGCTATACTGACTGAGTAACTGTGTCCTAGTATCAGGGCTGCTAAACTGACTGAGTAACCGTGTCCTAGTATCAGGGCTCTATACTGACTGAGTAACCGTGTCCTAGTATCAGGGCTGCTATACTGACTGAGTAACTGTGTCCTAGTATCAGGGCTGATATACTGACTAACTGTGTCCTAGTATCAGGGCTGCTAAACTGACTGAGTAACTGTGTCCTAGTATCAGGGCTAAACTGACTGAGTAACTGTGTCCTAGTATCAGGGCTGCTATACTGACTGAGTAACCTGTCCTAGTATCAGGGCTGCTATACTGACTGAGTAACTATGTCCTAGTATCAGGGCTGATATACTGACTAACTGTGTCCTAGTATCAGGGCTGCTAAACTGACTGAGTAACTGTGTCCTAGTATCAGGGCTGCTAAACTGACTGAGTAACTGTGTCCTAGTAACAGGGCTGCTAAACTGACTAACTGTGTCCTAGTATCAGGGATGCTAAACTGACTGAGTAACTGTGTCCTAGTATCAGGGCTGCTATACTGAGTAACGATGTCCTAGTATCAGGGCTGCTATACTGACTGAGTAACTGTGTCCTAGTATCAGGGCTGCTAAACAGAGTAACTGTGTCCTAGTATCAGGGCTGCTATACTGACTGAGTAACCGTGTCCTAGTATCAGGGCTGCTATACTGACTGAGTAACTATGTCCTAGTATCAGGGCTGATATACTACTACTGTGTCCTATCAGGGCTGCTAACTGACTGAGTAACTGTGTCCTAGTATCAGGGCTGCTAAACTGACTGAGTAACTGTGTCCTAGTATCAGGGCTGCTAAACTGACTAACTGTGTCCTAGTATCAGGGCTGCTATACTGACTGAGTAACTGTGTCCTAGTATCAGGGCTGCTAAACTGACTGAGTAACTGTGTCCTAGTATCAGGGCTGCTATACTGACTGAGTAACCGTGTCCTAGTATCAGGGCTGCTATACTGACTGAGTAACTATGTCCTAGTATCAGGGCTGATATACTGACTAACTTGTCCTAGTATCGGCTGCTAAACTGACTGAGACTGTGTCTAGTATCAGGGCTGCTAAACTGACTGAGTAACTGTGTCCTAGTATCAGGGCTGCTAAACTGACTGAGTAACTGTGTCCTAGTATCAGGGCTGCTAAACTGACTAACTGTGTCCTAGTATCAGGGCTGCTAAACTGACTGAGTAACTGTGTCCTAGTATCAGGGCTGCTTTACTGAGTGAGTAACTGTGTCCTAGTATCAGGGCTGATATACTGAGTAACTGTGTCCTAGTATCAGGGCTGCTAAACTGACTGAGTAACTGTGTCCTAGTATCAGGGCTGCTAAACTGACTAACTGTGTCCTAGTATCAGGGCTGCTATACTGACTGAGTAACTGTGTCCTAGTATCAGGGCTGCTATACTGACTGAGTAACTGTGTCCTGTATCAGGGCTGATATGACTGAGTAACTGTTGTCCTAGTATCAGGGCTGCTAAACGACTGAGTACTGTTGTCCTAGTATCAGGGCTGCTAAACTGACTAACTGTGTCCTAGTATCAGGGCTGCTAAACTGACTAACTGTGTCCTAGTATCAGGGCTGCTATACTGACTGAGTAACTGTGTCCTAGTATCAGGGCTGCTATACTGACTGACTAACTGTGTAAGTCTCTAGAAAAAGATAAGGGCTCATTCACACTAGACCTGTTTCTGTCTGTTTCCGGAAAGGAACATGTGATGCAGTACGTTTATTTGACGGATCGGGGGGGGAAATGCACTGCTGCCCGCATTTCTGTCTGCAAACAGAAAAGTTTTATTTAAAAAGATAGGGAAAACAAACTGCTTAAAAGGATTAGTTCACTCCCAAAGTGAACTATTCCTTTAATGTATTGATTGAAGCCTGGGAGGTTAAGGAGATATGCCTTACCTCCCGTTCTTCATTCAATAGCTCAGGATCCATGAACGAAGATTTAAGAAACCTTTGCGCGATCTACTGTGGCCACAGAAGGGGGATTTTTGTTAAAGTGGCAAACTAATTTTTCTCTAAAAAAAAACTTATTTTCTATAAAACTTTCATTTCCAAGCTTTAGTGCTCCTACTTTTTTTTTTTTTTTTTTACTTGAATTACTCGAGCATCTGAATTCATTATTCCTGCATAATCCACATGGAACACAGTTCATTTCCACAATAAAAGAAGAGAGATTTTCTCTTTGTAAAGTGGAGATTTACTGGCTCATTAAGATTTCTGCACACTGACCCTGGTCTATTACGTTGGATTGGGCGTGTTTCATTATTTCTCAAATGCTTCGTAAATCGATTTTATTGGGCCACAAAAAATAAATAATATCCCTGAATGTTAATGTGAAAATCTTGCACGGTATGTGGGGATTCCACAATAATCTCCAATCTATAAACAATTTCTATCACTGTGTATTAATCTGTAATAAAATGGCTTAATTAGAGATTCTTCCATGCAATCCGATATCGGTGTCTTCTCCGGCCAGTTTCCTTGGATTTATAGCAGATTCATTTAGTTTATGAACTGATGTTCATCTAAACATCTAAATCATCTTCAAATTACAGAGAAAGGGCATCTGCGTAATACATCACCCCACCTAATAAAAGGAACTGTCACTCCACCCTGTTCAGTTACAATAAGGGTCATAAGTAGCTTTTCCTAAAAACCTTTAACTCAAAAAACCCATTAAACAGCTGACAGATCAGATACATGGTTACATACACAGCTGTATTGTTTCAATGAAGACACCCACTGTACCTACAAATCCTACTAAAAGGGGCATCTTCACCCATCAATTGAGAAATTCTATATAGGTAAATCCCAATCTACAATAGTTGGAAGACTGAAGCTGGGTACACACAGTACAGATTTTTGAAAGATGACAGATGGAATCTTGCAAGATCTGCATACAGGGCCACCATCAGGAGGGGAAAGGGGGTACGGGTCCTGTATAGTGAGAGGGGAAAAAAAATTCCCCTACAATACTGCATTCAGCCACTATCTAGGAACTCCATTCCCCATGACATGTCAGTAGGTGGCTCCGCCCCCTCCCACCCATTCCCTGAACTTGTAGCTGTTCTGTGCTACGATCTCCATAGAGAGCAGGAGGGAGTAACTGTAAGTTATACTGATCCCATTTCTACTTGTGAGAGTCCATGGGGGGACATTGTTACCCTCTGTCTCGCTGCTGTGTACGGGGACTGACAGGTACTGATCTTGGAGGGCTGCTGGGGCCAGTACCTGCATAGCACATAGCAGTGATGGAAAACCTTGTAACTTCACATGTTTAACTACAACTCCCAGCATGCCTTGATTGCATTCTGCTACCAATGCGAGCACTGCACATGGGGTAGGTAATAGCCTAATAGCTACTTGGCTATTACCTGCCCCATGGGGGCAGCATGGCTGCTCCACACCATGTCTATCCTGCCTATATACAAATCTCCATCTCTGTGTCACATAGCAGTATGGCAGCTCCACACCATCTCAATCATGCCTATATCCATATCTCCATCTCTGTGTCACATAGCAGTATGGCAGCTCCACACCATCTCTATCCTGCCTATATACATATCTCTATCTCTGTGACACATACCAGTATGGCAGCTCCACACCATCTCTATCCTGCCTATATACATATCTCCATCACTGTTTTACATTGAAGCATGGCAGCTCCATACCATCTCTATTATCAGGATATAGACAGGATAGAGATGGTGTGGAGCTGCAATCTGATACAGAGATAGAAATATAGGCATGACAGAGTGTGGAGCTGCCATGCTGTGTGGCAATAGTGGCAGCCTTTTTCCAGACAGTGCACAAATGGGTAGGTGTAAGGATTTGAGCATGGAGAATGCATTCACCGCTTCTCTTCTCCCAATGTGTCCCTCTTTTGCGTTTTAAATTGTTGGGAGGTGTGCACGTATGAGTTGGTTCGTGTTATGGGGGGCCCAGAAATGTACCCAGTATGGGGCCCAGAAAAGCCTGATGGCGGCCCTGTCTGCATACACACAGCCCCAAGCATTCTACCTATAGGAGAACGCTCGGAACTGTGTGTTTCCCTCATCTGCGGAAGACTCTTTCTATAAGAAGTTACCGCGGCCGAGGCAAATTTACTGACTTTTCCGAACAAGCACTCGGCAGACCCAAACGTTTGGCGGCCACACGCTCATTCGTAAAAGCACCCACACACAGTGCCGATGAAGCCCCGATACCGTCGGATCCAACGGTATCAGGGCATTATCGGTACTGTGTGTACCTAGCTTAACAGATGTAGAGCTAACTTGTTATGCAGTGAAACATTCTTCTCCCCCTTCCCTTTTCCGTCTCCTCTTCAACCTCTCCAATCTTTTTTATAAGCTTTTACATGCTCAGAGGAGGCGGCTAGGGGAATAACACGTAATCTGTTACATCCATGACTGACAGCTAATAACTGGAAGAACCAGGAAGCAGAAGGAGCGGTAACATAATAGCAGGCAGCATTTCAGGTTCATCTTACATCTCTCAGATTTCTAACTATTTCAGTTTTGGGGGGTGATTTTCCTACATCCAAGTTTTTACATGATGGGTGGATGTCCCAAGGGTTTAAAAATTAAGGGGTGCCAGGGCAAAACGTGGTGTTGAGGGCTCCAACACAACCTTAACCTTTCTAAGATTATATATTGGGGCCACAAACAGATATAGTAGCTCATTACCTTTACCACCCTGAGTTCCACAAGGCTGTTCGACGAGCTGTGCATCTATCCAATATTGTAGTATATATTGGGGCCACCCTGGGCCCCACTTAACCTTACTATTCGTTTCCATGCATTTTTAAGCATGTTTTTAGCCGAATCCATATCCATCATGTGTTCTGCTAACAGTGCTTCCAGTCCCATTGCATTGCACTTGCAGAACGGAAACCCTTTCTGAAACGTGTAAATCATTTCAGCCATTATACATAAACAAGCAACTATCCAGGATTTTGTTTATATGCAAGATTATTTTAAACAATGTAGATTTTATGAAGCCTGGTTAAAAAAAAAAAAATAATTTCCACTGATGTAGATAATGAATACATTTACAATGGAACATTGCAGTTCAGTCCTTGTATGAAAATAGCGCCACCTAGTAGTCAATAAATTCTTGTGTTAACACAAATTCATAAAATTAGGGCTTTCAAAATAATACACTTTTCCCTATATCAAAATGCAAAATCTTAAAACCACAGCTTATTTAATAAAGTAACTGGTAATCTCCTGTAAAGTGCATATAGAATGTGTGTATTGTTGCAACATTTTAATATGAGGAAATAAGGTAATAAAGGGCAAATGAATTAAAGGGGAACTGTGGTCCAAAAATTATTTTAGGTAAATTGATAGAATTGCTCCCCTGAGAATGTTTGCAATTTATTTCCATTGTTTATTTTGCATAGTTTTGAAGATATTTACATTTTTGTGTGTGATATGGCAGCAGCATCACCAGGTCCCCTGCTTCGAAAAGGTCAGTCAATCGGTCCTATGTTTCCTCCTCCCCTTTGCAGTCCCCCTGGTCCCTTCCACTCCTGGACCCCATGGTCCCTTTAGTTGCAGGCCCCCCATGGCCCATTATCTTACAGCCCAATGTGGCCCCTCCCACTCACGGGTGCCATGGTCCCACCCACTCGCGGGTGCCATGGGTTAATCAGACCCCCCCTAGAGAAAACTTTCTGTATATCTTGGGCTGTGGAGCTCATATAGAGGTGGTTGGCTCGTTTTAAAGGTAGGAAACTGGCCTTTCATTTAAACTTAACTTGTTTGGAGAACACAGTTCCCCTTTAAGATCACAGAAACATAACAAAGATTTTTATAAAAATTATATATAAATCTAGATGCAATTTAACATTTCTTGCCAATCCCAATCCTAGGAGAAATGTATTTACAGGACCTTGTGACAAGATCATGAAAGTTCCATATTTAAGGAGATCTACAATAACATACAATAACTTAAGATCTAGTGATTCATTGTGTATAGTATAGTATAGTATTTGAGGTTGAATAAAGACATACATCCATCAAGTCCAACCCATCTAGCAATATCCTCATTTCTTGCCTAACTGTTGATCCGGAGGAAGGCAAAAAAAACCCCACCAAATTTATGAAGGGAAAAAAAAATTCCTTCCTGACTCCAAGTGGCAATCGGAAATTTCCCTGGATCAACTCTACTTTATGTATTAATACCAGTTACTTGCAATATTCCTTGTTTGCAGAAACTCATCCAGATTTTTTTTGAAGCTGACCAATGAACCTGCCATAACAACGTCCACTGGAAGACTATGGAATGTATCCAACAAAATAAGAAAGCAGGGGGAGACATGCAGAATTAAACTGCAAAAGTAACCTGGATTTATTGCAACATGTTTCAGACTGTAAAAAGTTTGCTTGACAAAGGACATTTTTAGAATCCCAAACATGTTGCAATAAATCCAGGTTACTTTTGCAGTTAAATTCTGCGTGGTCTCCCTCTTTCTTATTTTTGTTGGATACACAGCAATATCAGTCGAAAATATTTTGTGGTGTGTACCCAGCCTTACTACAGTAAATCATTTAAATTTACAGAAGGTCCCTAACACCTGGCTGTCATATGCTAATTGGGACTTTCCAGGGTACTTATATTGCCAACAGATTCTAGTACAAGTCATTCTGAATGGAGAAAGCCAGTCGGATGACTAGCGAAATGTCTTCAAGAACTAAATCTAGTTGATCTAACTGAATACAACAGATATACCATGACCTGGATAAATGAGAACCTTCACAAGCAGATTTAAAATTTACATTCCACTGCTCACCCCTCTTGTGGATCTCAGAGAAAACTGCAGGTGGAGAAGAAGTGAAGTTTAAAAATTGTGACTATCATGCAGATTCCAGAATTGTTGGCAACTATATCTGTTGTATTCAATTAGATCAACTGGACTTGGAATGTAGTTCTTGAAGACGTTTCGCTAGTCATCCGACTGGCTTTCTCAATTCAGAATGACTTGTACAAGAATCTGTGGCTATTATGTACCCTGGAAAATTCCAATTAGCATATCACAGCCAGGTGTTAAGGGTGTGATAGGATAGTGGCTAAGACGTGTTATAGGAACGCCCATAGTAAGGTGTCAAAACAGCATTGTACATGGCAGACAGTTGGTGTCGAACCCCCCCACCTCTATTTAGGCTTGGTTTCTTTATTTTCACATAAATGGCCTCCTTAACACCTCTCTTGAACCAGTCACGTTCCTTCGCCAGTATGTTAACATTACAATCTTCAAAGGTATGTCCTCAATTTTTAAGATGCAGATACACGGCTGAGTCCTGACCCGAGGAATTGGCTCTTCTGTGCTGGGCCATACGTTGATGCAGTTGCTGTTTGGTCTCCCCCACATACAAATCAGAGCATTCTTCACTGCACTGCACTGCATATATGATGTCGCTTTTCTTGTGTTTTGGTATTGGGTCTTTCGGATGTACCAATTGCTGCCTTAGTGTGTTGTTCGGTTTAAAGCAGACAGGGATACGATGTTTTTTGAAAATTCTTCTTAATTTCTCGGAGACCCCTGCTACATATGGGATGACCATGTTCTTCCTCCTGTCTTGCTTTTTCCCTTCACTGTTGGTACTCGTGTTCTTTTCTTTCCTTCTACTTCTTTTGACAAAGGCCCAGTCTGGATATCCACAAGTTTTAAGGGCTCCTCTGAGATGTTTCATTTCTTTAGCCTTCGCCTCTGTGCTAGTGGGGATGTTCTCGGCTCTGTGTTGCAGGGTTCTGATGACCCCCAGCTTGTGATCTAAAGGGTGGTGGGAGTCAAACATCAAATACTGATCTGTGTGTGTTGGTTTTCTGTAAACCTCTACTTCCAGTTTACCATTTTCCTTAACTTCTACCAAGCAGTCCAAGAAAGCCAGTTTGTTGTTTTGTACCTCTTCCCTTGTGAATTTAATGTTTTGGTCTACCGCATTAATGTGTTCTGTGAAAGCTTGTACTTCCTTCTGGTGGATTTTAACCCAGGTGTCATCAACATATCTGAACCAGTGGCTGGGTGCTAAGCCCTTAAAGGTATTAAGCGCCTGTGTTTCTACCTCCCACCAGCCGTTACAAGAAAAGAGTCATAGACTTACTACAACAGCTTCAAAAAGGATAAAGCCATTGACCGAGCAATGTATCATCGCCTCTACCCTGGTGAGGCACATCCATGCATATATGGACTCCCAAAGATACATAAGGAAGGGGCCCCACTAAGACCTATAGTCAGCAGCATCAACTCGGTAACATACAAGGTGGCAAAATATCTAGCTAACCTCTTAGGACCTTTGGTGGGAAGTTCTAAGCATCACATCCAGAACTCTCAGGATTTCACCAACAAGATTGAAGATATAGTACTCGGTGGTTGTAGAAGAAACTATGGTATCCTATGATGTGACATCTCTCTCACTTGTATACCCACCAAGGAGGCTGTTGACATGGTGAGAAAACGGTTGGGCCAAGACAGCACTCTTACAAGCAGAACTGATCTCAACCCAGAACAGGTGTGTTCCTTGTGGACTTGTGCCTGAATACCACCTATTTCAAATACCGGGATAAGTTCTATAAGCAAAAACATGGATGTGCTATGGGATCTCCAGTTTCACCTATTGTGGCCAACCTTTACATGGAGGAGGTAGAAACACAGGCGCTTAATACCTTTAAGGGCTTAGCACCCAGCCACTGGTTCAGATATGTTGATGACACCTGGGTTAAAATCCACCAGAAGGAAGTACAAGCTTTCACAGAACACATTAATGCGGTAGACCAAAACATTAAATCACAAGGGAAGAGGTACAAAACAACAAACTGGCTTTTGGACTGCTTGGTAGAAGTTAAGGAAAAGGTAAACTGGAAGTAGAGGTTTACAGAAAACCAACACACACAGATCAGTATTTGATGTTTGACTCCCACCACCCTTTAGATCACAAGCTGGGGGTCATCAGAACCCTGCAACACAGAGCCGAGAACATCCCCACTAGCACAGAGGCGAAGGCTAAAGAAATGAAACATCTCAGAGGAGCCCTTAAAACTTGTGGATATCCGACTGGGCCTTTGTCAAAAGAAGTAGAAGGAAAGAAAAGAACACGAGTACCAACAGTGAAGGGAAAAAGCAAGACAGGAGGAAGAACATGGTCATCCCATATGTAGCAGGGGTCTCCGAGAAATTAAGAAGAATTTTCAAAAAAACATCGTATCCCTGTCTGCTTTAAACCGAACAACACACTAAGGCAGCAATTGGTACATCCGAAAGACCCAATACCAAAAAACAAGAAAAGCGACATCATATAGCAGTGCAGTGCAGTAGAGAATGCTCTGATTTGTATGTGGGGGAGACCAAACAGCAACTGCATCAACGTATGGCCCAGCACAGAAGAGCCAATTCCTCGGGTCAGGACTCAGCCGTGTATCTGCATCTTAAGGATAAAGGACATACCTTTGAAGATTGTAATGTTAACATACTGGCGAAGGAACGTGACTGGTTCAAGAGAGGTGTTAAGGAGGCATTTATGTGAAAATAAAGAAACCAAGCCTAAATAGAGGTGGGGGGGTTCGACACCAACTGTTGCCAAGTACAATGCTGTTTTGACACCTTACTCTGGGCGTTCCTATAACACCTCTTAGCCACTATCCTATCACACCCTTAACACCTGGCTGTGATATGCTAATTGGGATTTTCCAGGGTACATAATTGCCACAGATTCTTGTACAAGTCATTCTGAATTGAGAAAGCCAGTCGGATGACTAGCGAAACGTCTTCAAGAACTACATTTCAAGTCCAGTTGATCTAATTGAATACAACAGATATACCATGACCTGGATGAATGAGAACCTTCACAAGCATGTTGGCAACTATGCATTTTCTCTGCTAAGAAATATTTATTCAGTACAGCTTTATTTTAAAGAGACACTGTAGATGTGTATTGAATGGAAGACTCAATTTTGACACTTTCTTTCTGATCGGTATGCTACGAATGAATCAACCAACCGGTAGTCTGTTGGTCACCAACAAAAAAGCCCCTGTGAATCTTAGGAAGACGGAGAGCAGAAACCATAATCATAAAAATGTTTAAATAAAATTAAAGTCAGAAATATAGCTGTTTATAAGGGGGGTTTTATTTATTTTTAGACCTTAGTTCTCCATTAAAGGGCATGTCCACCCCTTTTTACAACATGTTTCTATAGTGTAGGGCTCTCTCCCCCAACCCCAAATGCCATAGTAATTTGACACAAAACACCCCCGATCTGTACTTACATCACCTCTTTCCCCCGTTGATGTGTCACGGCCCTCTGTTTGCATAAAACTGCAAGCAGGGGGCAGGACCGGCAGCTGCGTCTGTGATTGGCTGAGAAGCAGCCAATCACGGACGCGGCATCCGGCTGTGCAGTGTTTTGTGTGAAACTACTATGGCATTTGGGGTTGGAGGAGGGAGGGGGAGGAGGTCTGTACTGAGCATGACAAAATTCTCCCAGAGGAGAGACAGGAGGCAGAGTCCTATAAGGACTCTGCAGAGCTCCTGGTGGGCAGTTTTTTGGACTTTAGGGGGGGATTACAGGAGAACCATTTGGAGCTGGGATGTGAGGTAAGGATTTATCTACACTATATAGTGGGGCCAGTAGTGGGTTAAATTGTAGTTTTGGGGGTGGACATGCCCTTTAGGTTTTCGGGAACGTACAAACTATTTTTAATGCGTGTAGCCGTAATATTGCTTAACACCTGGTCTAGTTTGCTGACAGATTGTTGGGGATTCTCGAGAGCAGGAAGCAGCTGTCATAACAGTTCAGAATAATCTTACAATATATCAGCTTTCGCTTGTGCCACAGAAATAATCCCCATTCATTCATTAGACGTGGGCCAGATAGAATTAATAAACTGCAGCCATTTTTAATAAAGAAAAAGAAAATTCAGATGCAATTTCAAAGAGAAAAAGAGAACTTTGTCAATCAATGGATTCATCAACTATAAGGAGCGATATCACTTTCACTCCTGAAAAAACAATGTGCTTTTAATTCATGCAGATTAATGAGGTTGGTACATGCAGCTGCTCTGTTGCCAATCATTACAGAATTCTGCCAACTAAGTCATATACCTAAATCCTAAGTGCCAGACTTGTTTCCTAGTCTCCAATTTGTTAAACAAATACCGTGTGGTGTGGCAACCCTGGTGCTGCTGGGTTGTACAATAATCGCCTGGCAGTGCCAACTATTTGAAGTTGACTGTGGACAAGTTGGATTACATTAAGTTATTTTTATTTTTTTTAAAAGGATTATTTTAGTTTTTCATTAACCTTAATCTGCTCCATTATGGTCTTTTCCTTAGTTCCATCCCTGGGTTGATTCAGTTGCTTAGTAGAGATCTGAACATGTTTAATGGGTCCAAAAAGACACTGGGTATTTAAAAAGTACACAGAGGAACAAAATTGACTCTACATGAATCCAACAATGTTTTACTGAATGTGTTGTGCTGGTCTGGCCCTGCCCCCTCTCTCAGCCCTGGACTGGCTAGTGCAAAGACTTTCAGGGTTATTCAATAAAAGTTCTAATCGTTTAAAATGGTGTAAATTTTGCCCCAACCAATCAGATCTTTTTTAACATTTGAAAGCTAACATCTGATTGGTTGGGGCAAAATTAGCACCATTTTAAACGATAAGAACTTTTATTGAATAACCCTGAATGTTCTTTCAAAGCATCTTCCCATTGGAGCAGTGCTAGACTGGGAAGGAGGAAGAGACAGACTGCCATTTTACGTGGGGAACTTTGATGGCTTCAAGTGGGATAACTAAGGAATATCCAGGGATGAAGAGCTAGGTTGAGGTCCTCACCCTGGGCACATTTAGGGTAGAGGATTAAAAAGCTATGGGCTTTCAAAAGGTACACTCAAACAGTCAAGATGAACAAGTGTGTGAAAGTCACATGGTGTGGTGTAAGGTCGCCCCCCCCCCCCAAAAAAAAACTTTTTCTGTAGCTATTTAAAAATTGTTACAGCAGTCGAATACAACTGGGCATGCTCAGTGCCTTTGGCAGTGGGGGTAGAGCAATGGTGCTGGTGATGTCATAGCTCACTGTGCTAGCTGGAAACACCACCCTTTTATTCTGCTATAAGTTTTCATAGATTGCAGCTAGAAGCATGAGTGTTTTAAAGGGCATGTCCACCCCTTTTTTCTTAATTTTGATATAATGTAGGGCTTCCTTCCCCAGCTCCAACCAGGGGCGTACCTGAAGGGACCCGGGCCCCCCTCATTTAAAACTGGACACGAACTTCCGGAACTGAACCGGAAGTTTGGGTCAGGTCTTTTAAACAGCTGATTGAGTGTATAGGGATGAGGGGTTTGTGGCAGGCCCCCCCGCGGGGGTGGCGGGGGCGGTAGTTGCGCCACTGGCCCCAACCGCTATAATAGTTTTTTCAGAAACTCCCCCGATCATTACTTACCTTCCTTCTTTCCTCCGGCGTACTGTCCCGGCCCTCTGCTTGCATGAAACTGCAAGCAGGGGCCCGGACCGGCAGCCACATCTGTGATTGGCTGAGAGGCAGCCAATCACGGAGGCGGCTGCTGGTAGTTCAGAACGCCGTAGGAGAGAGGTAAGGTAAGTAGAGTTCGGGGGAGTTTCTGTAAAAACTATTATAGCGGTTGGGGCTGGGGGAGGAAGCCCTACAGTATAACAAAGGGGTTTAATGCTAGGGGGAGAGAGAGCAAAACGGGTGGGAGAGGGAGGGAGGGGTTCAGTGCGCATGTCATAATTCTCCCGGAGGAGAGACAGGATGCAGCCATGGACTCTGCCAGGCTCCTGGTGGCCAGTTTTTGGGACTTTGGGGGGACATAGCAGGGCAGCCATTTGGAGCCGGGATGTAAGGTAAGGTTTTCATTACACTACAGAGTGGGGCCAGTAGTGGGTTAAATGATAGTTTTGGGGGGGGACATGCCCTTTAAAAAGGTAGGAATGTGGTATTTTTAATAAAGGGCACTTGTAAAGAGACCACAGTTACCCTTTATCAGGCAAAAATGACTGCTAGGAACATTCTAAGAAAAAGATCATCCTGGGAGGAAGAAGGACATTTGCATAACGGAACCTGATATGGCAACTCACTGCTGACCACAGTAGGGCATAGCAAAAGACCCTTAGGCTGAGGTCACACTACAACGCACCAAATTGCGATGTGTTTCATGTTTGCGCATGCATTTTCACTATTTTTAAAGAGAAAACGCATGTGACTGCGTGAAAAAATGCTTAAACGCAAAACGGAAAAAGACGTACAGTCGCATGTGCATCGGAAATCGCAGGAATGTTCACGTTCCCCCGTTTTCCATCAGTGTTCTCCCTAGGGTCTTTTAGCCGGGCGGCCCACCCGGCTACTTTTTCTTGCCACCCGGCTGGAAAAAATTCCTTGAGAGAACTTTAGATCTAGGTTTAATAGGTGCCAATAGGTCAGTAAAAACTCCCGCCAATACTGCCCAATCCAGACCCGTATTTTACACTTGTAAGATTATTTTAGCACATGTTTACTAGCTTTTCCAAGATCCCCAAGGCCACAAAAGTGTGGCACATGTGCTTGTGCTGCCTTGTTACATGGGTTACCTTCAGAAGGGAACTACAACTCCCTGCATTCTACAACCACAGAATGCTGGGAGTCATAGTTTTCAAACATCTAGTGGGATGAAAGTTAGACATCCCTGTCCTATATAATGACCATAATGCAGTGCACATTTTTCCCCACCACCAAATTTCCCCGTCCCACCCCACCCGGCTACTTTTTCATGCCACCCGGCTGGAAAAAAATTCTGCGGAGTACACTGTCCATGTTAGTGAAAATTACGGGCACAAAAAATGCGCTAGTGTGGCCTAGCCCTAAAGCCTCATACACACGTGTGATTGCGGGGCTGAACCACGACATACAATGTATATGCATGGCCGTTTCAGTTGATTATCGTGCACTTTGTCGGCCGTTTGGTTGAAGATTCGGCTGGTCGGGCAACAATCCCCGACTGCTGACAAAGTGCCCATACATGGCACAATTACCGCCCGAAACGGCCATGCATACACAATGTGCATGGGGTCGTCCCCCACGATTGCACTTGTGTATAAAGCTTAAGGCTGGATACACGCCCGACCCTAAGGCTGGGTACACGCACGACCCTAAGGCTGGGTACACGCACGACCCTAAGGCTGGGTTTCACGCACGACCCTAAGGCTGGGTACAGGCACCACCCTAAGGCTGGGTACAGGCACGACCCTAAGGCTGGGTACACGCACGACCCTAAGGCTGGGCACAGGCACGGCCCTAATTCTGGATACACGCACGACCCTAAGGCTGGGAACAGGCACGACCCTAAGGCTGGGAACAGGCACGACCCTAAGGCTGGGCACAGGCACGACCCTAAGGCTGGGTACAGGCACGACCCTAAGGCTGGGTACACGCACGACCCTAAGGCTGGGCACAGGCACGACCCTAATTAGGATACACGCACGACCTAAGGCTGGGCACAGGCACAACCCTAAGGCTGGGCACAGGCACGACCCTAAGGCTGGGTACAGGCACGACCCTAAGGCTGGGTACAGGCACGACCCTAAGGCTGGGCACAGGCACGACCCTAAGGCTGGGTACAGGCACGACCCTAAGGATGGGTACACACAGTCCGATATTTGACCCGATCAACCGGCCGCAACAATATTTTGGTCAAATGGGTCGAAATATTCCAAGAACGTTTGATCGGATGCGTCTGTAAATTTTTTGCTGATCATGCGGTCCATTGAGCCTTCTGTGATTTTCCTTCCACAATTCATTTTATTAATCAGTAGTCTGTCTGTCTGCCTTCTCTGCTGATATAAGCGGTCAATACTGATTTATTATTAGTAGTTCATCATCATCATCCAAAGGACATGAAAAGAAAATGCATTCTATTCAGAGAACCATTTAAGAAAATATCATAAAGATATATCCAAGTACTTTTTATGGTTTTACTGTTGGTTTTAATCATTAATATATATTAACACTTATTACACTAATATATATATATATATATCTTGAAATTGTATGCACTTGATTATGTCTTTATCACAGAATAATAAAAGGGACAAATGACACAGTTTTACTTTTGTATTTATTCAGAGATTTATATTTATTGCATATGGGGGGAGATTTAATATGGCCCAAATCCTTCTGAAACCCATGTTAACCTGATGAAATTTCGGGTTAACTTGAGTTTTAGATGGATTTTAGAGCACAGCGCCATTTCCAAATGTTTTAGAAAATAGCACTGTGCTAGCCATCCAAAATCCCTTGGTAGTGCGAAACTTAACGGTACTGTGTGGGAGGCTTTAAAATCACGTTACTTACATTATCCCGGTCCCACGATGCAATACCTGACGTAATCTCGTTTACGTCAGTTATTGTATCGTGGGATTGTGCAAAGGTAAGTAATGGGGCCTTTCCTTATTGAATCTCCCGATGATGTTTAACAGTTTTTATAATGTGGATCCACTTGACTTTGTAAGCACCTAGCACTTTACATGTGGTTGGATCAAGACAGCCTCACTTTGGTACCCTGGACTGTCACTCTTATTGCCACATGGCCAGTAGGTGGGGTTTGAGGGTATATATGTTTGTTACTCACATTTTTATTATTAGCGAATTTCATTTAATTATGGTAGAGAGCTGCCATGCCAATTCACTACGGAGATAAAATTAAATCGTTTTCAATTTCCGAATCTAGACAATATACGGCCTCCCTTAAGCTGCCCATTCACAGGCAGATGTGTTTCTGATCTGATTCCCGATCGTCTGAAAACCACTCAATATGGTCGAGCAACCGAGCAGAAAGAAGAAAACTGAATAGCGTAAACAGCCACCTCTATATAGCAGTAGAAGGAGTCTCACTTAAATGCTATTACAAAAACAGGGTCTTTAATGTGGAACGTGTGAGTGACAGTAAATGGATTCAGTAAGCCATGTGACAAATCAGCTGTCATAAAGGTTTGTCACATGGTTTTATTAAAGGGCTGATGTTATCATAAACATCCCATACAAAGTCTATGCTGCTCTCTACTACAACCATCCTGGCTGTAAGAGCTGTTAAAGATGAGACCCACACATACTCAACTGATTGGCTTAGATACATTTATATAACATATACACACAGGAGACAGATATAGACTGACTGATACACAGCTCATGTTGAATGATTTGGGAACATTCTCCTGTTCTAGTTCTGTGCTTGAGATCTGGGCTGAATATTTTCATTCCGTCAGGTAAGAACAGGGCGGGTGGAACTTCCTTTTTACCCTTAGATACCCTTATTTAATTGTGAAAATATTATATAGGTCTGGGATGTCCAATCTGCAGCTCCCAAGCTGTCTGCAAACTGAAACTCCCAGCATTCCCAGTATGTACTATATGGTACATGGGCAACAATTGGAATTTCGTTCTGATCAACGAATAAGATGCTCACTGGTCTTTTGACAGCCGCTCCTGCGCAGCAACAATGTGCATTTCACGTGCAACTTATCCAATATTCTGTTATAGGAACACGTGATCTGCATAAAAAATGTGATGATCGCATGCGCCCTGATAATGGATCATGAGATTCACACATATTGACACAAATGGTATCGACCAAAACCTGTGTGAATGTCCAAGTATGTTTAGCAAAGGCTCTGGTGTGCCTGACCTTGGGGGGAGGCATCCTTCTCCCGGGCATGGTGGAGGGATTGCTTCATCTGGGTCACGCAGCGTAGCGCCTAGTGATGTCATGGTGCGGGACTTGGGAATCTAGTGCCTTGCGTCTCTCGCAAGAGCTGGGATTTCGTGGGTGGCGTTGTGCACGATGTCATCGTTCGGCGTCCACCAGTCTGTGACAACCCGACCCTCATGGTCACTGGCCCATTTTGTGCTTTGCCAGGGACTGTAAAAGCTCCTCCCTATGGAATGGCTAATTGTCTCAGTTGGCGGGGGGGGGGGGGGGGGCATCCTTGCAGGAAGTGGACTAATGGGGAGCTGTTACATGATTGACAGAATTGCTTTAAATGAATGTGAAACCCCAAATAAAAAAATCAACAGAATAATGTGAATCCTGCACAAGGCCACACTTCAGTCTTTGTGACAGATGTCAGACTGTTGTCTCCACCACATACAGAGGATGCACACACAATCCCATATGGTTATATGTTTTATTCATATGTTCTGTCGCCATCAGCCTGTCTTGGAACAACAACCTGATCATTAATATCTATAACAAAAATAAGAAATCCCATTGGTACCAGTCATTTCTAGAATAGAGATGGTACTCTATAATAGTATGGTGGTGTGGTGGAGATTGGTGGTGTGGTGGACAATGGTGGTGTGGTGTGGTGGACAATGGTGGTGTGTTATTGGGTTATTTAATTTTTTGCGGTGTAAAATAAAAATACAAAGTATTATATTATAATAGTGGTATAAATAATGGCACACATTGTTATTTTATGTTGTATTCAGTTTTGTAAGATTTCAAAATCAAAAGTTTACTGTAAATATCATGTATTACCCAGTAATCCCTCTATCCCACCGGACAACATTAAGGTCTTGACTCTCAACTCATACAGACAATTATAAAGCACAAGAAAATGAATCAACTTTCTGCATCCACCAATTGTTTTCATGCTCTGCAAGTAGCCAAACTACGTTACTGAAAGGGTCGATGCCAGACTGCATAGGAATAACTCCTGAATAGGCTCCATAGGGGTCTTGTAAAGCAATGTGTAAAATACATGCAGAGGCAAAATCACAAAAGGATCCATTTAGCGCTTAAGGCTGAGGTTACTTCTGTTGCGATCCTCGCTATTTTGCTCAATGGAATTGCATGCAATCCACTAAAAAATGGTGATCGCAGCGCATGTAATGTGGCCATCCACATTACCCACATAGCAATCGTGATCGTTAGTGCGAGAGCAGTGTGGCCTAGCCCTAAGGTGGCCATACATAGATATATATAACATGCTAATCGCAGATGATAACATCGATCATGCAAAATTTTGCCAAGCCCGATAATGAAAATCATCCCCATTTCATCAACGGACACCACACTTAAAGGGCATGTCCCCCCAAAAACTAAAATGTACTCCCACTAATGGCCCCTAAAAAATCCTTACTTTACTCCTCTGCTCCTTATGGTTCTCCTGCAGTGACTCACCAAATTCCAGAAAAGTGAAGAGTAGGAGCTGTCTGTGTGTCATCTGGTCCCTGCTGCTTCCTTGTCCTCCTGGAGGACTCTGGCATGTGCAGGGGAGCCCTCCCTCCCTCCATCCAGATCCCTCTCCTCTGTTCTTTTCTGTAGTGTAGTGGGGATCTTCTGTAGTGTAAGAACCCTCTACACTACAGAGAAACCCACTTACCATGCTTTGTTCCCTCGGCTCTCTGCATACCAGGCAGTGATTGCCTGGCTCTCAGTAATGCCCCTATTGATACTTCCAGGAACAGAGTTTGAATGGAGCAGAGAGCCAAGGGAAACAAGCAAGGTAAGTCTATTTCTGTTTTTTTTTTAACAAACTAAAATGGCTGATGGGGGTGGACTGGGGTAACCTACACTACAGCAAAAGTTAGTTTTGGTGGTGGCGATACCCTTTAAGCCAACCAGGAATAATATTGCCCAATTTTTCACTTTGATCAAATTATTTTCATTAAAACTGAACAAAAGTTCCCCAATCACATGGTTTTGAATATACAAAACCATTAATGGCAACTCCAGACTCCATTTACTAGGCCTTAAACACCATAACATATTAAAACTTATTTTTAGAAATGAGAACCTATAAACTAATTCCCCATGACAGACGGCTGCTATCCCCCCCGAGGCCTTTGGAACCAGTACAGGGAGATATTATGGCAGGAACTTTAAGATCGTTGAGTATAGATGGCGTTAAAAAAAAAAACCCAGAGCTGCCTTCTGTTACAGGAAGGGTCTTTTTTTAGGCAGAGCATTGTATTTCAACAAGCCCTTGAGGGCTAAGTCCCGATTTTGACATTTAACCCTAAATATAATTGAATATGAAAAAAAAGTCGAACAGACAAAGCCCAGTGTTCAGTAGTAGATCCATTACTGTCTGTGAATTGGAATGAATGACCGATACCTGCTGTTCCCGAGAGCATCTGAGGGACTCTTTTTGTTTTGTGACATAATAGCTTCTCCTTCTCAATATAAAAGGAAGAAAATACTGCCAACCCCCATTACTTTTCATTATATTTCTTTGAACTTAAAAAATGTATTCCCTGTCACTATCTACAGGCTAAAACTCCAATGTCCTTGGCTTTTCTGCCACAAACTGATGATTAAAATGATGTATTCAAATATCCACCTGTGTTAAGTCTTTTACTACCACTCGCCCTGCAGTTACTTTACCATTAACCTTCCTCCTAACATTCACTGAGGTCAGAGGTGCTTAATGGATTCACTCAGGTAATGAGATCTTCAGTCAGTTACAGAGTACGGTAATATTCTGAAGTGAGTGAGGAAGTGACTGGACTTTCTACTCTAATCAAAGATTTTATTGTACTTCCCGTAGAAAGCACCTACAATGGCAAGTAATACATGGTTTTAACCCGTCATTTCTGCACTAGAAATAAGGAAATAATTTGAAGAGATTCATGATATCGCTCCTGAAAGTGTCCCCTACAGAGATTTAATATTGCAATGTCGTCTCTGTGACTCTTAATCACATTCTTATTCATATAATATTGCACTGCAGGATGGGAGGTATGAAAACTCATTTCTACCTGCAATTTACAGTTCATAGGTAGGAGGCTTTTTTAAAAGAGATTTTTTCCCACCAGTACTCTTTCTTCCAGTAATGACCTGGCATGGTACAGACCAATATTGTGTACTGTCCCTTTAAAACTGCATTCAAAACTAAGTCAGGTCTAACTCTTATAAAAGAGCATTCATTCTCTTTAGACATTATTCTTTTCTGTTCATCTGTAAGTGATTTTTTTTTTGATGCCTCTAGTAATTTTAATGCATCGTTGGTAGCAATGGGAGATTAGGTCAGTAGGAGTTGAATCAGAGCCCATTAATGTGCAGGGTAACCATGTGTATCTATTGGGGGCTGTGCTTTACGTATAGCTGGAAATCGGTTTGGGTGCCAGATCTCAACTGGAAATCTTCATTGTAGGCGGCTTGTTGGCTGACAATATTGTGGTTTAATACAAACATACCAATAGCTTGGTACAAACATCCGCAACCTTATGCCTTACCCCTATATCCTGTAGACTGTAAGCTCTTTGGGCAGGGTCCTCTTTCCTATTGTATCACGGCATTGCTGTAAGAAACTCATCTGTTTACTTATATTATGTGTTACCTGTGTATGTAATATGTATTATTATATTATTATTATTTATATATTATTATGGATATAAATCCATAATAATAATAGCTTTCTGAAACAATTGAACTGAATCTGAGTTTTACCTAACCGAGCATTCCATATTTATTACAGAGGAAAAATAATTCAGGCCATCCACTTAGTAAACATTCCTGTGATGATGATAAATATATTCAGTGGCAATCGATCGGGATAAATGTCCGTATTGTAATTTAATACACTCTTTGCGCATGTAGGGTAAATCCCAAACATGATTTAAAGGCATTAAAGTCGCCGTAATAGATAAGTGATGCGACTCTCGGTAAACGCAGGAGATTATGTTTAATATTTTATGTGCAGATTACAGTTCGCGATGTAGCCAATAGGAAGACACGCTCTGCATCAAGCTTTCTTTCCATTGGCCAGATTGTGGAATGTCAATGACAATAGCAGAGAGGTGGACTGGAACTGCAAGGGGTGAGGACATAGCATTTTAGGTCCTCACCTTGGGAGAGAAGAGGTGAGAATAATTTTCTTAATTTAAAAGATCTTTCTCGTTAAAGACAATTAATAATGTATAATTTCAAACAAATTTATATTGTAAAGGATAATTATAATTAGATAGAGGAAATAACCCATAAAAAATGTATGTACCGTAGCTATTTATCAGGATATTATTCCTTTTAATCCCTAGTATCACTTTAGAAGTTATCATGTTCAGAAGAAGACTATTGCTATGGTCATGTTTATACTGTATGCAGCACACAAATCCTATTTTATGCTTTACTAACGTTCTAATGCATTGCCAGGCCCCTGAATTCATTTAGAGAAAAGCAAATCTTTTCAGTTTCCTTGTGTGAGATGCTGCCTATTGATCTCTTCTGTATTTCTGCCTCTGGGACAGAATAAACTGACAGGGTGAGAGGTTACCTGCTGGGTGAAGTAACAGTTCCTCTTCATTCAGGAAGATTTATGGCACTGAGGGATATTCGTTTTCCAATAAAGACTACTATGGAGTAGATAACAATTAATTACTGTATAGAAAGACTTGGGACAGGATTTATATTGGAAATGTAGTTCTATTCCCGTCCTTGGTAAACCATCCCCTATGTGCTTGCTCTTAGATTCACCAGCAATCACCGGAATCAATGGGGAATATTTAATGTAGAACTAAGGTATAAATATGAAAAGTTAAAAACAAAATAATGTTGATTTTTATTTTTGTAAAGGGGCCCATATACACACACCAATCCTGACTGTATAATATTGGGATATTCCCATATTGTATAATTGCTGGACCATGTTTGGCCATTGTTGAATTTTCTTCCCAATGGAAATTGCATGATGCCACAATCAGATAATCGATATTGGTGCGTGAGTGGGCACCACAAAGAGAAGTGGTGTATCCCTTTAATCTACAGTATCCAGGCTCTATATCGGGGAGCTCCTTTTTGTGTGCGCTTTATGTGTACAGTATTCCCAAAGGAGTGCGTGTAGAACATACTAACAGTGTTATTCAATAAAAGTTCTTATCGTTTAAAATGGTGCTAATTTTGCCCCAACCAATCAGATGTTAGCCTTCAAATGTTAAATAAGTTCTGATTGGTTGGGGAAAAATTAGCACCATTTTAAACGGTAAGAACTTTTATTGAATCTCCCTGTAAATGCATTAGAAGTGCGTTTGTTTCCGCTTATTTTCTGCATTCCCATTGACTTGGATTGAAGTGCAGAATGGACACAAATAGAACAAAACTCGTGCACACAATATCTAAAAAAAGGCCTTGAACCTTTCAATCAATTTTTAATCAAACATAAAATGGATCAGTAAACATGCAAATAGAAAAGCAGGGACCAAGCCCAAGGTAACTAAATCATCTTCCCACACCAAGATTATTCCTCCAGCTACTAGATTTATTTTCCCTAAACATATAAACTCCAACTGCTGATATAGGGGTCACTAAGATGCAATTCTTTAAATGTTGCTAAATAAACCACAAAGATCACCTGAAGGAAGCTGCGAGGGGACATTAAAGGACAAGTCCAGCCCCAAAATGAAAACTCACCTACAGGTAAATCACCCCCTAAGGGTGAGGCCACACTGCAACGCACAGGAATCGCAAGCGTTATCGCACGCGATTGTGTGCGCGATTCTTGCGCGTTTCGCGCTCGCGTTTTGCGCATGCGTTTTCACCTTTTCACGTTATGGACACGCATGCGTTAACGCACCAAAAATGGTGAACGCATGCGTTACCATAACGCGAACGGACGCGCAATCGCATGCGCATCGGAAATCGCGGGATTTTTTGCGTTCCCGCGATTTCCATTTTAGCGAAAATCGCGGGCGCAAACGCGAGCGCGAAACGCGTGCGCAAACGCGCGAAAAACGCGCTAGTGTGGCCTAGCCCTAAAACCCTAAATGGTAAAAGTTAGAAATCTGAAATCCTAACCTGAAATCCTGCACAATGTCCTGTTTCCCCTGTTTCTGATTTCTGGTTCTTCCAGTTAGTAACTGTCAGTTATGGATTTGACAGTTGACATCACAGCCAATGACTGAATGTTAATCCCCTGTCTGCCCCTTCTGAGCATGCCCAGGCTCAGTAAAGGCTCAGTACAGGTTTCTATATTGCTCAGTTTCCACGAGGCATCCAGAAGCATAGCAGGCATACAGTAATGAATTTATAGGACAAAGTAGGATATATCAACATATTTTAAAGAGGCCATTCTTTCTAAAAGATGTTCTTATGAGGTTGGAGTTGCCCTTTAAGTAAGCCACGAATGGCACCCAAAGGGTTAACAGCAGGGGCTTCATGACAAGGCAGACTAGGGTGGACAAGGGGTCAGGGGAATGGATTTAGGTCAGGAAGAGAAGGATTGGGCAAAATTGGTGGGCAAAGAAAGTTTTAAAAGGGTCAGGATCACAAGGCAAAGTCGACATTTTGCCAGGTAGGACAGAGTAACACCCACCCTCCCTCCCTATGGGGGGGTCCCTAGGAGACATTTCTCCTATGATACTGGCTACGGCTTTCGCTTTCTCGCACTATCCTATGAAGCTTGCCTTTCTATGTGTTAAGGGAGAGGACAAGGGTCCTCCTTGGTTTGTCACAGCTTGGCAGGTCCCTGTCGGTCAGCCATGGGAAAATAATGTTGGACGATAACTATGGAGACAATGTGGTATTGGTCTAACCCCAAGGTGGGTGGCCAGTGGTGACGTTGGCGAATATGGCAACATTTAATTGACACAGGCCTGCTGAAGCAGGCAATGCGTTTCAGCGGGGAGTACGTTTAAAGGGCATGTCCACCCTTGAAATTATTTTTTTATATGTCATTCCCCCTGTCCCCCCAAACGCTCTATTTATTTTATTAGAAAATGCCCCAAACTTTACTTACTTCCTCTCTTTCCTCCGCCGCGCTGCCGGCCCTCCGATTGCGAGAAAATGCGGGCGGGACCGACAGTCGCGTCTGTGATTGGCTGAGCGGCAGCCAATCACGGACGCGGCTGCCAGGAGTTCATTGCGGCGGAGGAAAGAGGGAAGGTAAGTAAAGTTTGGGGAACTTTCTAAGAATACAAATAGAGCGGTTGGGGCTGGGGGGACAGGGGGAATGTTATGGCAAAAGGGATTTACACTAGGGGGAGGGAATGCTAATCGGGAGGGAAAGGGAGGGGGAGAAGGGCTGCAGTATGCATGCCAAACTTCTCCCGGAGGCCAGGTAGGAGGCAGAGTCCTATATGGACTCTGCTATCCTCCTGGTGGCCAGTTTTTGGGACTTTGGGGGGGGATTACAGGAGAACCATATGAAGCTGGGATGTGAGATAAGTATTAAAGGGCAACTATAGTGAAAAAAAAACTTTGTCTATATACAATGTATAGATCACTTAGTATAAGCTGCCTTACTTTCATGTTGCTGTGTGGCTTCGTTTCTTCACACTGGCAGAAGTTTGTACCAAGCTGTGTAGTCCCCCTCCCCTCTCTGTCTAGTCCCCCTCAAGCAGTGAAGGGCTGTATACAGAGTCCGAGCATGGTCAGTTGAAAGGACTTTAAATAAAAAGCTGACATCCTGTTGACCCCTTCCTTCCAGAGCAATCAAAGTGTGGGATAAAGTAGCAATATGCTGAAGGGAGGGGCAGAGGGGGAGAGAGGAGGACAAGTGGTGCTGAGATTCTTTACAAGTAAGTTACTAAACTCTGCCTCTGCCTGTTCTCTAACTTTGCTAATTGTTATTTATTTTGTACTTAAAGTTCATATCTCTCCCCTGCTTAGCTGAGATCATAATCACTGAAGACAAGAGTCAGTGTAACAGCAACTATAGTGAGACATTCACAAATACAGTGAAACTGCTTGTTATCCTGATACATTTCATTTGCTTTAGTCTATATATTTCATAGATTGCACTGTATGTCTTGTTTGGTATAGAGTCTGTATTACTGTATTATTACATATACTGTATTATTATATATACTAGTATGACTGTTGTCTTGTTTGGTATAGAGTATGTATTACTGTATTATTACATATACTGTATTATTATATATACTGTATTACTTTGTGTCTTGTTTGGTATATAGTATGTATTACATATACTGTATTAGTGTTCCATTTGAGTCACTGGTTTTGTATGTATATAAAATATTTGTTTTAGTGTGTGTAGTGTGGGTGAAGGAGTATGTGACAGTACTGCATGGGAGCTTTGGATTGTGTGGGTGTGTGCCTTTGAGTGACAGAGGAGGTGTAGCAGCTTCTACAAATCACGACATATTCAAAGGCTTATATCTCTGGGACTATGAAGAATTTAAGAAACTAAGACGTACCCTGGTGGTTGGGATGACTTATAGGATACATTAGAAGGAATTTAAAAAAAACAATTTTCTCACTATAATTGCCCTTTAACCCTTTCCCTGCCACAGATCGTATATTCACGATCTGTGCAGTGTATACTCAAACTGCCACAGATCGTGAATATACGATCTGTGGCTTCCCCCCTCCCAAAATTTTTTTTCCCCCTGCTAGGGGCCATCGGGGGGCAGCATTCAACTGCCCCCCTAGCCCCCTCGATCCCCCCTCGGTTTGGTCTAAATCCGAGGGGGGGATCGGGAGATATCCCTACCTTTTGAGGCATCAGCTGGTCCCACGTGGAGAAGCAGAGGAGAGCCGTCTTCATTCCGGAAAGGGAGACCCCGGTGAAGCAGGAAGCTGAGTGATGTCACCGGGGTCTCCCTAAGAGAGGTAAGATGCTGCCCCTGGTGGTCCAGTGGAGGTACTGCAGCATGATCTATGGAGATCATGCTGCAGTCCCTAAGTATAGTACAAGCTGTCAAGCTGAGAGCTTTTACTATACATTTGTGAATGGAACTCAAAGTTCCATTCACAAATAGGATTTTTTCTAAGTCTTTGCTACTTAGCGAAGACTTAGAAAAAAAATGGGGACAGAGATCAAAATTTGGTGATCACTTCTGATCACCAAATTATTGATCTTTGCCAATGAATGAAAAATCACTTCCTGGAAAATGATTTCCGGGAAGTGATTTTTCCGATCGGATTTCGAATTGGAAAACGGGCATTTATGCCCGTATTCCAAGTTCGGTATCATTCCCTAAGATGATTTGATGATCATCTTTGGGAATGATCCCCCAAAAAAAGGGGAAATGCACACAAAAAAAATCTTAAAGTGATACACACACCTTTTTTTTTTTTTACCCTAAAACTATAAATTAGCAAAAAACTTTGTCTTCTCCAAGCTTCCCAATGTCCCCGGTGATATCGGTAAAGTAAACGCGTATCATTTATTTGTTGGATTTCAAGGGAAACTAAGCCTATTTTAGTAGGAAATTTTGCAGAGGTACCAAAAAAAGACCGTATTGATTTTTTAGGATCAATAAAGTGTGCAAAAACTTGTGTGACTCTCCGTACTTACTGGTTTTCCACTAAAAGGGGGAGTGGGGATAGGGGTGGGGGAGTGGGTTGTGGCGTTTTTTAATTTTTTCTTGTAATTGCAATTGCGCATGGATCCCATTTGAGCTAGTTGGTGGCCCCGTCTCTGTTTGCACCCACCCTTATGGCATTACCGTTTGATTCAGGACATGGGAGATTGCCGTTTAGTGGGTTTTTTACTTGCCAAGTGGGTTTAGGTAGGATTTCAACCATGAGTCCTCTTATTTTATTTTCCACAAAATCTCCTAAAAGCACGGAGTTCTATGGATAACAGCGCCTGGAATTCTTCATGTATATACGAAAGCATGATACCACCACGTAGCTGAAGGTGTGTAGCTTCCAAAAAATTATAGTTGTGGGGGGTATTTCCAAGTTGATTAGGCGTTCAAATTACAGAACACTTTGATTTTTTTCTTGTAATTGGACTTGTGCATGCGTCCAATTGAGCTACTGGTGGGCCCGTTTCTGTTTGCACCCACCCTATGGCATACCGTTTGATTCAGGACATGTGGGAGATTGCCGTTTAGTGGGTTTTTTACTTGCCGAGTGGGTTTTGGTAGGATTTCAACATTGAGTCCTCTTATTTTATTTTTTCACAAAATCTCCTAAAAGCACGGAGTTTATGGATAACAGCGCCTGGAATTCTTCATGTATATACGAAAGCATGATACTACCACGTAGCTGAAGGTGTGTAGCTTCCAAAAATATATAGTTTGTGGGGGGTATTTCCAAGTTGATTAGGCTGTTCAAATTACAGAACACTTTGATTTTTTTCGTAATTGGACTTGTGCATGCGTCCAATTTGAGCTAGTTGGTGGCCCCGTTTCTGTTTGCACCCACCCTTATGGCAACCATTTGATTCAGGACATGTGAGAGATTGCCGTTTAGTGGGTTTTTTACTTGCCGAGTGGGTTTAGGTAGGATTTCAACCATTGAGTCTCTTATTTATTTTTTTTTCACAAATCTCCTAAAAGCACGGAGTTTCTATGGATAACAGGCCTGGAATTTTTCATGTATATACGAAAGCATGATACCATCACGTAGCTGAGGTGTGTAGCTTCCAAAAATATATAGTTTGTGGGGAGAATTTCCATGTTTCGGGACTGTTTTTTAGAAAAAGTGTAGGCTGTTAAATTACAGAGCACTTTGATTCTTTTTGTAATTGATTTGTGCATGCGTCCCATTTGAGCTAGATGGTGGCACACGTCTCTGTGTGATCCACGCATATGGCATACCGTTTGATTCAGAACATGTGGGAGATTGAATTTAGTGGGGGGGTTTATTTGCGGGGGCATTTCAATTTTTGGGGCTGTTTGAAATTACAGAGCACTTGATATTTTTCTTGTAATTACATGGTGCATGCGTCCCATTTGAGCTAGTGGTGGCCACGTCCTGTGTGCATCCACGCATATGGCATACCGTTTGATTCAGGGCATTTGGAAGATTGATAATTGACAAGTTTTTTTTACATGACATGGAAATTTGCCATGATTTTAACTTTGAATTGTATTTTTATAATTTTTCCTGAAAATCTGGTAAGAAAGCAATGTACACAAAAATGCACCCACACCATTGGTGGTATGCATAAAAGAATCACACCATTGTGTACGTGAAGGTGTGTAGAGTCCAAGAATATATAGTTTTGGGGGGTATTTCTAATATAGAGGGTGTTTAGTCTGACAAATCTGAAAAATTGCTGTAATTGGGACACTGTTATTGGCTCACTTTGTGGCTAGTTGATTCCACGTCTGCGTGTGTAACCATACATAGGGCATACCGTTTGATTCAGAACATTTGGGAGATTGATATTTGGTAACTTTTTTTACATTACTTGGGATTTTGGCATGATTTCTACCTTTGAGAGTGTTTTTTTTAAAATTTTTTAGAAAATCTGCTAAAGCTGTGAACTTCTATACGAAGAACTGCGCCCACACCATTGATGGTACGAATAACAAAACTACAGAATTTCGTAGATAAGGTGTGTGGATTCGAGAAATATATGGTTGTGGGGGTTGTTTGTGGGAAAAATTGCAGACTGTTCAAATTCAGATTTGACTGAATATTTTTGCTGTTTCTGAGCCATTGTGCATTGTTCACTTGTGTCTTTTGGCTTCCACGTCCACGTGTGTAACCACACATATGGCATACCGTTTGATTCAGGACATTTGGGAGATTGATATTTAGTAACTTTTTTTTACATTCCATGAGGTTTTGGCATGATTCTACCTTTTGAATTGTTTTTTGTTAATTTTTTCAGACAAATGCGAACTTCTACGAAGAACTGCGTCCACACCATTGATGGTATGAATGAACAAACTACAGTGTTACATAGCTGAAGGGTGTGTAGTTTCAGGAATATATAGTTTGTGGGGGTTATTCTAAGTACGGGGATGTTTTGTGGAAAAAACTGCAGACTGTCCGAATGCGAATGGCTAAATATTTTCGCTGTTTCTGAGCCATCGTGAATTGTCTCACTTTGTGGCTTTTCGCTTCCACGTCCGCGTGTGTAACCACACATATGGCATACCGTTTGATTCAGGACCTTGGGAGATTGATATTTAGTAACTTTTTTTACATTCCATGAGGTTTTGGCATGATTCTACCTTTTGAAGTTGTTTTTGTTCATTTTTTCAGACAAATGCGAACTCTATGAAGAACTGCGTCCACACCATTGATGGTATGAATGAACAAACCACAGTGTTACATAGTGAAGTTGGTAGATTTCAGGAAATATAGTTTGTGGGGGTTATTTCTAGTTACGGGGGTGTTTTGTGAAAAAAAACTGCAGACTGTCCGAATTCGGAATTGGCTAAATATTTTCGTGTTTCTGAGCCCTCGTGCATTGTCTCACTTTGTGGCTTTTCGCTTCCACGTCCGCGGGTGTAAACACACCATATGGCATACCGTTTGATTCAGGACATTTGGGAGATTGATATTTGGTAACTTTTTTTTACATTTCATGGGGTTTGGCATGATTTCTACCTTTTTGAATGTTGTTTGATGTTCATTTTTTTTGAAAATCTGGTAAAAGTGCAAACTTCTACGAAGAACTGCGCCCACACCATTGATGGTATGAATGAACGAACTACAGCGTTACATAGCTGAAGGTGTGTAGATTTCAGGAATATATAGTTTGTGGGGGGTATTTCTGAGTTGGGGGGGGTGTTTTGTGGAAAAACTGCAGACTGTTCAAATACAAAACTGGCAAATTTTTTTTTGCTGCTACTGACATTTGGCACTGGTCACGCTCTGGGTTAGTTGGTAGCCATGTCTCTGGGTACACCCATGAATGTGGCATACCATTTTATTCGGGAGGGGTTAGGCTTTCATATTTGAGATGTGTTTGAACTTTCCTGCACAGTTTTTAGCTGAAATTCGCATTTGATTTTGTCTCTGATTTTACGGGTTTTTTACTTGCCGAGTGGGTTTAGGTAGGATTTCAACCATTGAGTCCTCTTATTTATTTTTTCACAAAATCTCCTAAAAGCACGGAGTTCTATGGATAACAGCGCCTGGAATTCTTCATGTATATACGAAAGCATGATACCATCACGTAGCTGAAGGTGTGTAGCTTCCAAAAATATATAGTTTGTGGGGAGAATTTCCATGTTTGGGACTGTTTTCTTAGAAAAAGTGTAGGCTGTTCAAATTACAGAGCACTTTGATTCTTTTTGTAATTGCATTTGTGCATGCGTCCCATTGAGCTAGATGGTGGCCACGTCTCTGTGTGCATCCAGCTATGGCATACCGTTTGATTCAGAACATGTGGAGATTGATATTTAGTGGGGGGGTTTATTTGCGGGGGGCATTTCAAATTTTTGGGGCTGTTTGAAATTACAGAGCACTTTGATATTTTTCTTGTAATTACACTGGTGCATGCGTCCATTTGAGCTAGTTGGTGGCCACGTCCTGTGTGCATCCACGCATATGGCATACCGTTTGATTCAGGGCATTTGGAAGATTGATAATTGACAAGTTTTTTTTACATGACATGGAAATTTGCCATGATTTTTAACTTTGAATTGTATTTTTATAAATTTTTCCTGAAAAACTGGTAAGAAAGCGAAATTGTACACAAAACTGCACCCACACCATTGGTGGTATGCATAAAAGAATCACACCATTGTGTAGCTGAAGGTGTGTAGAGTCCAAGAATATATAGTTTTGGGGGGTATTTCTAATATAGAGGGGTGTTTAGTCTGACAAATCTGAAAAATTGCTGTAATTGGGACACTGTTCATTGGCTCACTTTTGGCTAGTTGATTCCACGTCTGCGTGTGTAACCATACATAGGGCATACCGTTTGATTCAGAACATTTGGGAGATTGATATTTGGTAACTTTTTTTACATTACTTGGGATTTTGGCAGATTTCTACCTTTGAGAGTGTTTTTTTTAAAATTTTTAGAAAATCTGCTAAAGCTGTGAACTTCTACGAAGAACTGCGCCACACCATTGATGGTACGAATGAACAAACTACAGAATTTCGTAGATAAAGGTGTGTGGATTCGAGAAATATATGGTTTGTGGGGGTTGTTTGTGGGGAAAAATTGCAGACTGTTCAAATTCAGATTTGACTGAATATTTTTGCTGTTTCTGAGCCATTGTGCATTGTTCACTTTGTGTCTTTTGGCTTCCACGTCCACGTGTGTAACCACACATATGGCATACCGTTTGATTCAGGACATTTGGGAGATTGATATTTAGTAACTTTTTTTTACATTCCATGAGGTTTTGGCATGATTTTACCTTTTGAATTGTTTTTTGTTAATTTTTTCAGACAAATGCGAACTTCTACGAAGAACTGCGTCCACACCATTGATGGTATGAATGAACAAACTACAGTGTTACATAGCTGAAGGTGTGTAGTGTTTTCAGGAATATATAGTTGTGGGGGTTATTTCTAAGTTACGGGGATGTTTTGTGGAAAAAACTGCAGACGTCCGAATTCGGAATTGGCTAAATATTTTCGCTGTTTCTGAGCCATCGTGAATGTCTCACTTTGTGGCTTTTCGCTTCCACGTCCGCGTGTGTAACCACACATATGGCAATCCGTTTGATTCAGGAAATTGGGAGATTGATATTTAGGAACTTTTTTTACATTCCATGAGGTTTTGGCATGATTTCTACCTTTTGAAGTTGTTTTTGTTCATTTTTTCAGACAAATGCGAACTTCTATGAAGAAATGCGTCCACACCATTGATGGTATGAATGAACAAACCACAGTGTTACATAGCTGAAGTTGTGTAGATTTCAGGAATATATAGTTTGTGGGGGTTATTTCTAAGTTACGGGGGTGTTTTGTGGAAAAAAACTGCAGACTGTCCGAATTCGGAATTGGCTAAATATTTCGCTGTTTCTGAGCATGCATTGTCCACTTTGTGGCTTTTCGCTTCCACGTCCGCGTGTGTAACCACACATATGGCATACCGTTTGATTCAGGACATTTGGAGATGATATTTAGTAACTTTTTTTACATTCCATGAGGTTTTGGCATGATTTCTACCTTTTGAAGTTGTTTTTTGTTCATTTTTTCAGACAAATGCGAACTTCTATGAAGAACTGCGTCCACACCATTGATGGTATGAATGAACAAACTACAGTGTTAATAGCTGAAGGTGTGTAGATTTCGGAATATATAGTTTGTGGGGGTTATTTCTAAGTTACGGGGGGGTGTTTGTGGAAAAAACTGCAGACTGTCTGAATCGGAATTGGCTAAATATTTTCGCGTTTCTGAGCCATCGTGCATTGTCTCACTTTGTGGCTTTTCGCTTCCACGTCTGCGTGTGTAACCACAACTATGGCATACCGTTTGATTCAGGACATTGGGAGATTGATATTTATAACTTTTTTACATTCCATGAGGTTTTGGCATGAATTCTACCTTTTGAAGTTGTTTTGTTCATTTTTCAGACAAATGCGAACTTCTACGAAGAATTGCGCCCGCACTATTGATGGGATGAATGAACAAACTACAGTGTTACCTAGCTGAAGGTGTGTAGATTTCAGGAATATATAGTTTGTGGGGGTTATTTCTAGATTACGGGGGGTGTTTTGTTGAAAAACTGCAGACTGTCCAAATTCGGAGTTGGCTAAATATTTTTGCCGTTTCTGAGCCATCGTGCATTGTCTCACTTTGTGGTTTTCGCTCCACGTCCGCGTGTGTAACCACACATATGGCTGTACCACACATATGGCATACCGTTTGATTCAGGACATTGGGAGATTGATATTTGGTAATTTTTTTACATTTCATGGGGTTTGGCATGATTTTACCTTTTTTGAATGTTGTTTGATGTTCATTTTTTTTGAAAATCTGGTAAAAGTGCAAACTTCTACGAAGAACTGCCCACACCATTGATGGTATGAATGAACGAACACAGCGTTACATAGCTGAAGGTGTGTAGATTTCAGGAATATATAGTTTGTGGGGGGTATTTCTGAGTTGGGGGGGGTGTTTGTGGAAAAAAAATGCAGACGTTCAAATACAAAACTGGCAAATTTTTTTTGCTGCTACTGACATTTGGCACTGGTCACGCTCTGGGTTAGTTGGTAGCCATGTCTCTGGGTACACCCATGAATGTGGCATACCATTTTATGGGAGGGTTAGGCTTTCAATTTGAGATGTGTTTGAACTTTCCTGCACAGTTTTAGCTGAAATTCGCATTTGATTTTGTCTCTGATTTACAGTTGAGGAAAAAAAGGAAAATGTGAGAAAACAACTTACAATTGGACAAAGAGCTGCGTCCGGGTATCTGCATTTTGATCGAAACTTACCTCATCGGAAATCCTGCGGGTGTGTAGTTTCTAAAAATATCTCACTTGTGGGGATATTTTAGTTAATTTGGAAGATATTCTATGTTAACTGTCAGTAGTGGTTATACATTTAATTTGGTGTAATATTTTAAGGTGCAGTTTTAGTTTGGGGGGTCTCCTGTACAGGAAAAGTGGGGTACCTACATATATCTGGTATCGTTGTACTCGGGAGTATCAGAGCTTTTAGAAACAGTAAGATTTTTGTGCGTAACCTTAAGATAACTATAAGTAAAAATGGAAAAAATCCATGAAAATTTGCAAATTTTTCATTTTTTTTACATATTTTACACCATAATTCCAGTAAAATTTCAGAAAAGTTACAAATTCTGTTACCATGTTAAAGTACACTTTGTGCTGAAAAAAACAATGTATAATATTCCTGATTTACTGCAAGGTAACCTACTGTAAAATTAGTCTAAAGCGATTGAGGGCAAAATCCTGAAATTCTCGGCAGTTAACGCAAAAAAAAATGAAAATCTCCTGGCAGTGAAAGGGTTAAACTACACTGATGGGGCCAGTAGTGGGGGGGGGATTATAGTTTTGGGGGTGGACATGCCCTTTAACTAAGATGATTTTCGGCCGGCTGACAGGGACTTATCTTTAACATGAACATCTACTGCAATACTGTCTATTAATTTGATGAACTGTTTTTGCAAACGTTTTAAAAGATGCAATGTATTTACAATGTTCTTATTTGTTACATATACACAATGTATAATGTTCATGTTTATATAGATATATATAATATACAAAAGGATATGTTTATGCTAATTAATAAAGCTGTGACCAGTCCTTTATCCAACAAATATGGTATGGCGTCTCTTATTGTTTATTAGAGGGAAGAATTAGTCTTGCCCAATGTCAAGCACCAGACAGCCGCTGTCAACAGCCTTCACCTGGTCCTACAGGCTTTCCTATTAACCCGCTGATCTCTGAAACCAAACAATTAAAAGGTGTCAGAACTAAGGACAGTGACGCTTGCTTCAAACTGCACCATCCTCTTGCCGTTAATTTATGGCTATTCTAATGGCTTGTTTCTTTTTATACCTCTATGTGCACTATGCAAACCCAGCATCGGTTTAAACAAAAACACAACCACAAGGGAGAAATCGGTCCTGCTAATATTTTAATGTGGGGATTTTCACACAACGTGTAACACCTCCAATTAGCTGCACAATCTTCTGTAAAACATGTGAGGCATTTCACAGCAGCCGGCTGTTATATCAAACTGGAAGATTTTTCACAAACTGCACAAAAAATGCCAACTTAACAAACAGAAAATACAATTTTACTAAACTAAAAACACAGCAACTGCCCAGCAACTGAATAATGTTAATGTTATTTAAATAGAAATTGTTCCTACCCAGTGAGGCTACCTGGGTAACACACACTGAGCATGCCTGAACCAGTGACAAATGGAAGAGGGAAATGGCATAGGTATACCTCTGGTTGTGTTGTTTCCCATTCACATTCCTCTATTAACATTTCAGTCCAATATTTTATACGTTTTACATCTCATGAAATATATGACTACAGTTCGGAATTATACAAGATTAACCACTGCAACACATCTCCACCCTGCAGAACAACTTTTGGTTAATTGCAGGGAATCCCTGCCCACCCCAACCGCTATGTCAGATGTTAGAAAAGAATCCAAACTCTATTACAGCCCCTCGCTCCTGCGGCGCATTGATCAGACTCCCTGCTTGACAGAATTGCAAACAGGGGCAGGACCAGCAGCCACGCCTGTGATTGGTGAGAGGCAGTGGGAGAGAAGGGCTGTAAGTAGAGTTCTGCTTCTTTTTTATTAACAATCTGACACAGCATAATATGGGTGGGCAGGCATAATGGTTTTGTTCTAGGTGAAGGGCAGCCAGAGAGGGATAAGGAGGGTGGAAAGTGCTCCCCTGCGCATGTCACCATAACTCCCGGAGACAAGACAGGAGGCAGAAACTTTTGGTGGGAAGACACCTCCTACTTTTCAGTTTCCAGGACTTTAAACAGGCACTGCAGAAAAGAACCATAAGGAGCAGAAGTGCAAGGTAGAATATTTTAAACTACACAGTGGGGCCAGAGATGCCCTTTAGGTGGCCTGATATGGCTTTCAACTATGCAAAAAAGATTACAACCACCTTGTTGTAGTTGTAGATAGAATACAGCTGATATATTATTAAGAGGGTTGTAACAAACCTTATAATTAAAATATTAATATTTCGCTATACGGGCTGTATCAACGTATAAATCACCCTGAGAAATCTGAAATGAGTTTTAGTGAGGATAATTATATCAACTTTAAAATAAACGTTTCTCCTGCTAGCAAATTGATAAAAAATATTCAGTGTGTTTATTTCGTATTAAAATCTGTGTAGTTGTTATTTTCATATAATTCGAGTAACTTGTTTATTGGAATCGTGTCATTGCTCAGGGCTGGTACATAAAATGTACGTCAAAATGGAATATTTATATCTAAAAACTGTTGTTTCCCTGGGTAAGGAATATGGACAACGCCTGCTGTTTGTTGCATGATAATTTAATTTATATAGTGCTACTTGGGAATGAAGCACCAATAATACAATTCAGAATAGTGGGAAAAGAGAAAATATATATTATATATAGTGTATAGATATCATGATAAAAGTGCTTGAAGCAATAAAGACATGGGAATTGAGGTCCCTGAGTGCTTACAAACTGCAACACTGAGGCTCCCCATCCCCTTAAAAATGTAAAGGTCATCATACTGCCCGAACACTCTTATAACTTCAAAACAGCCATAGGGCTGCATCTGACAGCTCTCCAGTGACCTCCTACCCAGTCTACTCGCCTCCCTCTCTTTGCCTGCGTACCTGGTTAGAAAGAGACGTAAGTCAGGCATGCAGACTGGGGAAGAAGCAGAGACCGGTTGGCGGAGGCTCATAGGCCTTCTGACCGCTTATTACTAGGGTCAAAAGGGAGAGAAGTACGGTCTCCTACTTCCTGGAAATATTAATTGACAAAGGTTCTTGCAGGCACTATAAATGTCCTTTAGAGAATAACTACCGTATTGTATAATGTAAATGAGACTTTAATAATGTAAGAATAGGCACTGCTACAGGACAGATAAGTCTCACATGTTCACCGGCGAAATGGCATAAATGCTAACAGACCAGAGGCTTAACTAAGGGGAGTAGCCCTGCACCAGGAGAGGTCCCATACATTCCCTTAAAAATGCAAGTCCTGACAGATCTGTTGTTTTATTATTGCTTCCATTAATTTATAACAGATTTTACGCATTTCCCTAGAGTCTAGACAGCAGAAATGAAGCAACATTAAAGGAGAGAGAAGGAAGGTGGGAAAATGTTTCACCCGAAATGTGTAGGGATGAATTTACCCCTCCTGTCCAGGCTGCTCACATCATACATATAGACTTTATAGAAGACCACAAAGTAGAATTGCACGGTTGATGCTCTACACTGCAGAGACCAAGCACGGTCTGTATGTTTGTACTTCAACCAAGAATAAACTTCTGCATTAGGATTAAGCATTGGAGACATTAAATCTGGCATCTTCTTGGTTCAATGAAAGCATTTTATAGCATGTGTCTGCATCAGTTTAATACAGAGCTGCACTACTAGAACTGCTTCATTGGTTTTTATGATAAATATAAATAGTGATCAGATGATACTCTGTGTTACATCTGAATCCCACCAGTTATTATCTTAATGTCTGACATTATAGGGCACAGATATTACCCAACCCCCCTAATTTTACTGCTGTCAGAAATACCCAGGGTAAGAAACCTGAACCATTAGGTCCTGATACCTGGGTTTACTATAAGTAAACTCTAATACTTAAAGTTGCTAAGCGTGTCTTCCTTTTTAATCACAGACACGTGAGAGTGAACCCACAGAGCTGAATGCAACTTTAGGTATTACAGCTTACATTACGATAAACCCAGTGGTTAGGACCTAGTGGTTTAGGTCTTTACCCTGGGATAAGAGAGTGTGGTTACGTTGCTAATTCCCCTTTATTGATCACATATAACTGTTTATCATTAAGAGGACTCAATATTCTTTGTCAGTTTGCTGCTTCCCAGGGAAATTATATTTTATGTCATAGCAATATTTACAACTGTACATCTATGTGTAGTAGCTGCGGAGCCCATGAGACAGACTGAAAAAAATCCTCTCAGGGCACCAGCACGGCCATAGGAAGCACTTGCAAGGGGTGGTGCCAGAACTTTGAGTGTCGATCCCCCTTGTGACATCACTGTCCATGTGCTTTCCAAAGCCATTGTTCAATCTCACAGGAAGTCTCTGCCTTTCTACCCACCCTCTCCTGCAACAAGAACACCATATATTGTGGATGGCTGGACCCACAGTAGCCAATGGGAAAAATATCAGGAAGGAAGTCTTGGTTAGAGCAGAGGATGGGTAAAGTAGGAGACATATGATGAAGGGTAAGTTCTAGGTTTCCAGTAAATGGAGGATTTTATCATTAGGTAATCCATAATGTTTTTAGCATTTAGCTGAGTTTTAACTGCACTTTTATACTAGTTTAAGCCATTCGGTGTCTGAATATAAATTTGGATATAAAAAAGTTTTTATGATGTTTTCATTTTATACAACCAAAGGGGATTAGTGCACCTTCACACCAATTTCAGGTGTGTTAATATTGTGAAATTTTTAACTAGTAATAAGATATACACTTGACACATCCTCAAACATTTGCACTATAATAAGTGCTAATGCTATTTCCCCTATAGTCTGTAATCTTTGTGGAAGGACTGGAACACACAGCCTGATATTTCCGTGGATCATTCATAGACATGACTGGTTTTTATCAGCCCCTGTAGGTATGTTACTGTTGTGGATTAAAGGACCATTTCCGAATTGAACATGCTTGTTTGGGTGTGAGATTGGGAAGCCAATCGACACCCCAGCTTCATCTGGAACAGAGATTAATACACATAAGAATTTAGGGTGTGTGTGGGAAACTTAAAAAATTCCCCTAGAGAAGTCTGACCAGCAGTCATCGGGGGTGGTACGAAATGCATTTTCCATCATCCTCAGTCAGCCAACACCAGAGGTGGAAGTTCAAAAGCTGTGAGGTCAAAAAAAAGTACAGTAAGATGGCAATACTGAACTGAACACTTATTGTTTAATGGAAGTTTAAAATAAGTTATAACTCTCTTTAGCATTTTATTGCTTGCAGAGAATTTACACTTGAGAGAATGCGGATAACAATTCATTGGGTACAAGCATGGGCAGTGGGTCAAACCCCAGCAAACATGATATAGCGGCATGTTTTCTTCCAATGCCAACGTATTAATGGACAGTGCACACGCTCAATTGAACAGCAACACCCCCCTGATGGCGGAGCGCTACAGTGACGAAGGGCCGTTTTGGGCGAGATTCGTCCGTGTGCATGCATTCGGTCAGGGAGCGTTCGCCGATCTGCCAGGCAGACACATACACACAGCGATTCTAGGCTGAAGCGCCCGTTCGTCGCGGGTATCGCTGGCCATCGGGGGTTGTTACTCCTAGCAAATTGAGCGTGGTGTACGAAACTTAGAGGAGGGTAGGGTAAGTTGCTGGTTCAATTATATATAGATTTTCCTTGTGCTTTAATGCGTTATATGTGTTTTTCAGACCGACTTGAACACATAGTTCACACCATGGACACAGTGAAGCAAAGCAGTCAGGACAAGTGTTGGTTGTTTGGGGATTACTGACCTACTTATACAGTCACTGGTTGATATAACTAGAATGAAATGAAAGGCAGTATCAGGAAGGCATCCGTGTATCCTCTTGACCTGCAAATTATTAATGAAAGGAGACCTTTTCACCAATCATGACAGGGAATACCTCTGTGGTTTGGGTGATACCCAGCAACACCCATCAGCTATTAGATAGTGAGGTTATGTTTTGAGGTTTCTAGATTAAAAAATGAGAAGTATCTTCCCGAAGAATAACTACCATGTGTATCAGGCTGAGCAAGCCACGTACATCCGAACAGACTCCGTAATTTGCAGCAAGTTGTATGTATATTTGTAAATCCACCTGACTGAACTCCCCACAGCAGAGAATAGACTATTGGACACAGGGTCAGTTGTGTTCATACACAGGCAGATACAATATAGAATTCTGCCCCAGATCTCCCACTGGATATCCAAGGCCGGTCTGGGGTTTCTCCTATGTGAGGGGGGAATCAATTGAATTAACTTTTTTTACAGAGAAGAAAGAGTTAACCTACTTAACATATTAAATATCATATCCTCTTTAAAGTCAAAACACATCAGCGATAGTCCGAAGCACATGCAATAGGTATGGAGCCGTGTTGCCTTATTCATCTTTCACATCCATATAGTGGCTTTGCAATCGTGCTGGCACAGTAAATATTTCTACTCCAATCATATCTCCTCTCAGCTGCCATCAACGAATGAAAACCCCATTTATTATCATTTCCTCAACTGGCAGGTCATACCGGCTACCGTAATAGTCATGTACAGAAGATAGTGACAGCGGCGAATTCAGCCATTAAACACCCACTTAAAGATCATTATGGAGTAACTTGCTGCTCTCATTGAATGTGAGGCATTTGTGGAGACAGTTAAGAGCTAGGATACATAGCACAGGTTGAGGAAAAAAAGGAAAATGTGAGAAAACAACTTACAAATTGGACAAGAGCTGCGTCCGGGTATCTGCATTTTGATCGAAACTTACCTCACTCGGAAATCCTGGGGTGTGTAGTTTCTAAAAATATCTCACTTGTGGGGATATTTTAGTTAATTTGGAAGATATTCTATGTTAACTGTCAGTAGTGGTTATACATTTTATTTGGTGTAATATTCTTTAAGGTGCAGTTTTAGTTTGGGGGGGTCTCCTGTACAGGAAAAGTGGGGTACCTACATATATCTGGTATCGTTTGACTCGGGGGGTATCAGAGCTTTTAGAAACAGTAAGATTTTTGTGCGTAACCTTAAGATAACTATAAGTAAAAAAAGGGAAAAATCCATGAAAATTTGCAAATTTTTCATTTTTTTTTACATATTTTACCCATAATTCCAGTAAAATTCCAGAAAAGTTACAAAATTCTGTTACCATGTTAAAGTACACTTTGTGCTGAAAAAAACAATGTATATATTCCTGATTTAGCAAGGTAACCTACTGTAAAATTAGTCTAAAGCGATTGAGGGCAAAATCCTGAAAATTCTTCTGGCAGTTAACGCCAAAAAAAATGAAAATCCCTGGCAGTGAAAGGGTTAAACTACACTGATGGGGCCAGTAGTGGGGCGGGCATACCGTTTGATTCAGGACATTTGGGAGATTGATATTTGGTAACTTTTTTTTACATTTCATGGGGTTTGGCATGATTTCTACCTTTTTGAATGTTGTTTGATGTTCATTTTTTTTGAAAATCTGGTAAAAGTGCAAACTTCTACGAAGAACTGCGCCCACACCATTGATGGTATGAATGAACGAACTACAGCGTTACATAGCTGAAGGTGTGTAGATTTCAGGAATATATAGTTTGTGGGGGGTATTTCTGAGTTGGGGGGGGTGTTTTGTGGAAAAACTGCAGACTGTTCAAATACAAAACTGGCAAATTTTTTTTTGCTGCTACTGACATTTGGCACTGGTCACGCTCTGGGTTAGTTGGTAGCCATGTCTCTGGGTACACCCATGAATGTGGCATACCATTTTATTCGGGAGGGGTTAGGCTTTCATATTTGAGATGTGTTTGAACTTTCCTGCACAGTTTTTAGCTGAAATTCGCATTTGATTTTGTCTCTGATTTTACAGTTGAGGAAAAAAAGGAAAATGTGAGAAAACAACTTACAATTGGACAAAGAGCTGCGTCCGGGTATCTGCATTTTGATCGAAACTTACCTCACTCGGAAATCCTGCGGGTGTGTAGTTTCTAAAAATATCTCACTTGTGGGGATATTTTAGTTAATTTGGAAGATATTCTATGTTAACTGTCAGTAGTGGTTATACATTTTAATTTGGTGTAATATTCTTTAAGGTGCAGTTTTAGTTTGGGGGGGTCTCCTGTACAGGAAAAGTGGGGTACCTACATATATCTGGTATCGTTGTACTCGGGAGTATCAGAGCTTTTAGAAACAGTAAGATTTTTGTGCGTAACCTTAAGATAACTATAAGTAAAAATGGGAAAAATCCATGAAAATTTGCAAATTTTTCATTTTTTTTACATATTTTACCCATAATTCCAGTAAAATTTCCAGAAAAGTTACAAAATTCTGTTACCATGTTAAAGTACACTTTGTGCTGAAAAAAACAATGTATAATATTCCTGATTTACTGCAAGGTAACCTACTGTAAAATTAGTCTAAAGCGATTGAGGGCAAAATCCTGAAAATTCTTCTGGCAGTTAACGCAAAAAAAAATGAAAATCTCCTGGCAGTGAAAGGGTTAAACTACACTGATGGGGCCAGTAGTGGGGGGGGGATTATAGTTTTGGGGGTGGACATGCCCTTTAACTAAGATGATTTTCGGCCGGCTGACAGGGACTTATCTTTAACATGAACATCTACTGCAATACTGTCTATTAATTTGATGAACTGTTTTTGCAAACGTTTTAAAAGATGCAATGTATTTACAATGTTCTTATTTGTTACATATACACAATGTATAATGTTCATGTTTATATAGATATATATAAATATACAAAAGGATATGTTATTGCTAATTAATAAAGCTGTGACCAGTCCTTTATCCAACAAATATGGTATGGCGTCTCTTATTGTTTATTAGAGGGAAGAATTAGTCTTGCCCAATGTCAAGCACCAAGACAGCCGCTTGGCTCAACAGCCTTCACCTGGTCCTACAGGCTTTCCTATTAACCCGCTGATCTCTGAAACCAAACAATTAAAAGGTGTCAGAACTAAGGACAGTGACGCTGCCTTCAAACTGCACCATCCTCTTGCCGTTAATTTATTGGCTATTCTAATGGCTTGTTTCTTTTTATACCTCTATGTGCACTATGCAAACCCAGCATCGGTTTAAACAAACACAACCAACAAGGGAGAAATCGGTCCCTGCTAATATTTTTACATGTGGGATTTTCACACAACGTTAACACCTCCAATTAGCTGCACAATCTTCTGTAAACCATGTGAGGCATTTCACAGCAGCCTGGCTGTTATATCAAACTGGAAGATTTTTCACAAACTGCACAAAAAATGCAACTTAACAAACAGAAAATACAAATTTTACTACAACTAAAACATCCAGCACCTGCCCAGCAACTGAATTAATGTTAATGTTATTTAAATAGAAATTGTTCCTACCCAGTGAGGCTACCTGGGTAACACACACTGAGCATGCCTGAACCAGTGACACATGGAAGAGGGAAATGGCATAGGTATACCTCTGGTTAGTGTTGTTTCCCATTCACATTCCTTCTATTAACATTTCAGTCCCAATATTTTATACGTTTTACATCTCATGAAATATATGACTACAGTTCGGAATTATACAAGATTAACCACTGCAACACATCTCCACCCTGCAGAACAACTTTTGGTATAATGCAGGGAATCCCTGCCCACCCCCAACCGCTATGTCAGATTGTTAGAAAAGAATCCAAACTCTACTTACAGCCCCTCGCTCCTGCGGCGCATTGATCAGACTCCCTGCTTGACAGAACTTGCAAACAGGGGCAGGACCAGCAGCCACGCCTGTGATTGGCTGAGAGGCAGTGGGAGAGAAGGGCTGTAAGTAGAGTTCTGCTTCTTTTTTATTAACAATCTGACACAGCATAATATGGGTGGGCAGCATAATGGTTTTGTGCTAGGTGAAGGGCAGCCAGAGAGGGATAAGGAGGGTGGAAAGTGCTCCCCTGCGCATGTCACAATAACTCCCGGAGACAAGACAGGAGGCAGAAACCTTTTGGTGGGAAGACACCTCCTACTTTTCAGTTTCCAGGACTTTAAACAGGCACTGCAGAAGAACCATAAGGAGCAGAAGTGCAAGGTAAGAATATTTTAAACTACACAGTGGGGCCAGTAGATGCCCTTTAGGTGGCCTGATAATGGCTTTCAACTATGCAAAAAAGATTACAACCACCTCTGTTGTAGTTGTAGATAGAATACAGCTGCATATATATTAAGAGGGTTAGTAACAAACCTTATAATTAAAATATTAATATTTCGCTATACGGGCTGTATCAACGTATAAATCACCCTGAGAAATCTGAAATGAGTTTTAGTGAGGATAATTATATCAACTTTAAAATAAACGTTTCTCCTGCTAGCAAATTGATAATAAAATATTCAGTGTGTTTATTTCCGTATTAAAATCTTGTGTAGTTGTTATTTTCATATCATTTCGAGTAACTTGTTTATTTGGATCCGTGTTCATTGCTCAGGGCTGGTACATAAAATGTACGTCAAAATGGAATATTTATATCTAGAAACTGTTGTTTTCCCTGGGTAAGGAATATTGTACAACGCCTGCTGTTTGTTGCATGTATAATTTAATTTATATAGTGCTACTTGGGAATGAAGCACCAATACATACAATTCAGAATAGTGGGAAAAGAGAAAATATATATTTATATATTAGTGTATAGATATCATGATAAAAGTGCTTGAAGCAATAAGACATGGAGAATTGAGGTCCCTGAGTGCTTACAAACTGCAACACTGAGGCTCCCCCATCCCCTTTAAAAATGTAAAGGTCATCAATACTGCCCAGAACATCTTTATACTTCAAAACAGCCACTAGGGCTGCATCTGACAGCTCTCCAGTGACCCTCATCCCAGTCTACTCGCCTCCCTCTCTTTGCCTGCGTACCTGTGTTAGAAAGAGCACGTAAGTCAGGCATGCAGACTGGGGAAGAAGCAGAGACCGGTTGGCGGAGGCTCATATGGCCTTCTGACCGCTTATTACTAGGGTCACAAAGGGAGAGAAGTACGGTCTCCTACTTTCCTTGGAAATATTAATTGACAAAGGTTCTTGCAGGCACTATAAATGTCCTTTAGAGAATAACTACCGTATTGTATAACTGTAAATGAGACTTTTAATAATGTAAGAAGTAGCACTGCTACAGGACAGATAAGTCTCACATGTTCACCGGCGAAATGGCATAAATGCTACAGACCAGAGGCTTAACTAACAGGGGAGTAGCCCCTGCACCAGGAGGTCCCATACATTCCCTTAAAAATGCATTAGTCCTGACAGATCTGTTTGTTTTATTATTGCTTCCATTAATTTATAACAGATTTTACGCATTTCCCTAGAGTCTAGACAGCAGAAATGAAGCAACATTAAAGGAGAGAAAGGAAGGTGGGAAAAAATGTTTCACCCGAAATGTGTAGGGATGAATTTACCCCTCCTGTCCAGGCTGCTCACATCATCACATATAGACTTTATAGAAGAACCACAAAGTAGAATTGCACGGTTGATGCTCTACACTGCAGAGACCAAGCACGGTCTGTATGTTTGTACTTCTAACCACAGAATAAACTTCTGCATTAGGATTAAGCATTGGAGACATTAAATCTGGCATCCTTCTTGGTTCAATGAAAGCATTTTATAGCATGTGTCTGCATCAGTTTAATACAGAGCTGCACTACTAGAACTGCTTCATTGGTTTTTATGATAAATATAAATAGTGATCAGGATGATACTCTGTGTTACATCTGAATCCCACCAGTTTATTTTATCTTAATGTCTGACATTTATAGGGCACAGATATTACCCAACCCCCCTAATTTTACTGCTGTCAGAAATACCCAGGGTAAGAAACCTGAACCATTAGGTCCTGATACCTGGGTTTACTATAAGTAAACTCTAATACTTAAAGTTGCTAAGCGTGTCTTCCTTTTTAATCACAGACACGTTGAGAGTGAACCCACAGAGCTGAATGCAACTTTAGGTATTACAGCTTACTTACGATAAACCCAGTGGTTAGGACCTAGTGGTTTAGGTCTTTACCCTGGGATAAGAGAGTGTGGTTACGTTGTGCATAATTCCCCTTTATTGATCACATATAACTGTTTATCATTAAGAGGCCACTAATATTCTTTGTCAGTTTGCTGCTTCCCAGGGAAATTATATTTTATGTCATAGCAATATTTACAACTGTACATCTATGTGTAGTAGCTGCGGAGCCCATGAGACAGACTGAAAAAAATCCTCTCAGGGCACCAGCACGGCCATAGGAAGCACTTGCAACGGGGTGGTGCCAGAACTTTTGAGTGTCGATCCCCCTTGTGACATCACTGTCCATGTGCTTTCCAAAGCCATTGTTCAATCTCACAGGAAGTCTCTGCCTTTCTACCCACCCTCTCCTGCAACAAGAACACCATATATTGTGGATGGCTGGACCCACAGTAGCCAATGGGAAAAATATCAGGAAGGAAGTCTTGGTAGAGCAGAGAATGGGTAAAGTAGGAGACATATGATGAAGGGTAAGTTCTAGGTTTCCAGTAAATGTAGGATTTTATCATTAGGTAATCCATAATGTTTTTAGCATTTAGCTTGAGTTTTTAACATGCACTTATTATACTAGTTTAAAGCCATTCGTTGTCTGAATATAAATTTGGATATAAAAAAGTTTTTTATGATGTTTTCATTTTATACAACCAAAGGGGATTAGTGCACCTTCACACCAATTTCAGGCTAGTGTTAATATTGTGAAATTTTAACTAGTAATAAGATATACACTTGACACATCCTCAAACATTTGCACTATAATAAGTGCTAATGCTATTTCCCCTAATAGTCTGTAATCTTTGTGGAAGGACTGGAACACACAGCCTGATATTTCAGTTGGATCATTCATAGACATGACTGGTTTTTATCAGCCCCTGTAGTTATGTTACTGTTGTGGATTAAAGGACCATTTCCGAATTGAACATAGCTTGTTTGGGTGTGAGATTTGGGAAGCCAATCGACACCCCCAGCTTCATCTGGAACAGAGATTAATACACATAAGAATTTAGGGTGTGTGTGGTGAAACTTAAAAAATATTCCCCTAGAGAAGTCTGACCTAGCAGTCATCGGGGTGGTACGAAATGCATTTCCCATCATCCTCAGTCAGCCAACACCCAGAGGTCTGGAAGTTCAAAAGCTGTGAGGTCAAAAAAAAGTACAGTAAGATGGCAATACTGAACTGAACACTTATTGTTTAATGGAATGTTTAAAATAAGTTATAACTCTCCTTTAGCATTTTATTGCTTGCAGAGAATTTACATCTGAGAGAATGCGGATAACTTCCCATTGGGTACAAGCATGGGCAGTGGGTCAACCCCAGCAAACATGATATAGCGGCATGTTTTCTTCCAATGCAAACGTATTAAATGGACAGTGCACACGCTCAATTTGCGAGCAAGCAACACCCCCCTGATGGCGGAGCGCTACAGCTGACGAAGGGCCGTTTTGGGCGAGATTCGTCCGTGTGCATGCATTCGGTCAGGGAGCGTTCGCCGATCTGCCAGGCAGATCAACATACACACAGACGATTCTAGGCTGAAGCGCCCGTTCGTCGCGTGTATCGCTCGGCCATCGGGGGTTGTTACTCCCTAGCAAATTGAGCGTGTGTACGAACCTTAGAGGAGGGAGTAGGGTAAGTTGCTGGTTCAATAATATAAGATTTTCCTTGTGGCTTTAATGCGTTATATGTGTTTTTCAGACCGACTTGAACACATAGTTCACACCATGGACACAGTGAAGCAAAGCAGTCAGGACAAGTGTTGTGTGTTTGGGGATTACTGACCTACTTATACATGTCACTGGTTTGATATAACTAGAAATGAAATGAAAGGCAGTCAGATCAGGCATACGCTGTATCCTCTTGACCTGCAAATTATTAATGAAAGGAGACCTTTTCACCAATCATGACAGGGAATACCCTCTGTGGTTTGGGTGATACCCAGCAACTACCCATCAGCTATTAGATAGTGAGGTTATGTTTTGAGGTTTTCTAGATTAAAAATGAGAAGTATCTTCCCGAAGAACTAACTACCCATGTGTATCAGGCCTGAGCAAGCCACGTACATCCGAACAGACTCCGTAATTTGCAGCAAGTTGTATGTATATTTGTAAATCCACCTGACTGAACTCCCCACAGCAGAGATAGACTATTGGACACAGGGTCAGTTGTGTTACATACACAGGCAGATACAATATAGAATTCTGCCCCAGATCTCCCCAGTGGATATCCAAGGCCGGTCTGGGGTTTCTCCTATGTGAGGGAAAATCAATTGAACATTAACCTTTTTTTACAGAGAGAAAGAGTTAACCTACTTAACATATATAAATAAATCAATTCCTCTTAAAAAGTCAAAACATTACAGCGAATAGTCAGAGCACATGCAATAGATATGGAGCCCGTGTTGCCTTATTCATCTTTCCAATCGATATATGTGGCTTTGCAATGTCAGCTGGCACAGTAAATATTTCTACTCCAATCATCATCTCCTCTCAGCTGCCATCAACGAATGAAAACCCCATTTATCATCATTCCTTCAACTGGCAGGATCCACCGTGTCATGTCAACAGAAGATAGTGACAGCGGCGAATTCAGCCAATAAACACCCACTTAAAGATCATTATGGAGTAACTGCTGCTCTCATTGAATGAGGCATTTGGAGACATTAAGAGCTAGGATACATAGCAACGTAATTTCCCCTGTGCCGCCTGGACAATTCCCAGTGCAATGAGATACACTAAAGCGTCCTAGAGTGACTTTACCCGACAAGGCAGAATCAGACTGACTGAAGCTAAATGGAACAATACATTTGTGTGCACAGTTTACATCACAAGTTTGTGTAGCGTCTGATCAGAATTCACTGGGAGTTCTAGATTGTTGTCAGAATTTGTTGCTTATAATAGTTATCCATTGGATCTTACACTCTTAATTTAACTATACATAAATTAAGGATTTCTACTATAATTAGACATTTTGTCTTTTATGTTAATCACCAATCCTTTTCCCAGCACAAAGACCATCCGGCACGCTCTAATCACCAGTGTATTTTATTTATTTTACACGTTATACTTACCTTCACCAAAGATGCTTCTATATCTAATATATATCTATATTCTAATCCCTCGCTGGCAGGTATACGCCTCCTCTGCTGTTGCTACGCTTTATTTATGTGCGTGCACAGCCTTAAAGGAGACAGCCTCAGTAATGGCCATGAGCTATTGGCTGTGACATCAGCATCATGGCTTTTACTGATGGCCGATACCCAGAAGTAGCAGAGGAGAGAGACACTGCGAGAGATCGGATTTTGTACATTTAAAATTTTCTTTGATAAAGGTAAGTATAACAAAATGTTTTGAGGGAGGGGTGGTTTTAATTTAAATTTACATACAGACTAAAGGTTTGTACACACGTGCGATCACAGGTCCCGACCCGCATGGTGTACAAACGAACATTTCGGCCCGTGTGTTGGCACTTTATCGGCCAAAACGCTTGTTTGTTCAGAGATCTGCCAAGTCGGTCGTGCATCGATCCCCAAACGAACGACCATTTTGGGCGATAAAGTGCCGAAACACGACAGATTATCGGCCGAAATGTTCATGCACATCGAGCCGCGATCGCACGTGTGTACGAACCTTAAGAGGGCAGACCTGCATGCAGGATTATTGACTTGTTTTTCTGTCCCCTTCAGAATGTTCCAAGGGGCTAAACAGATGACATTACTCTGGTATTTCGGACAGGATACAGATAGTCAATCTTGGAACAAATAAGAGGTTATATATATTTGTCCGATGGTATATTTTTACTGTTACATACCGGTATGTGGCCTTTGGTTAGGAATTAAATTTAGCAAAAAAATTCTTGTTCCCCTTTTTTAGTTCTGAAATTATTACAATGATAAACAAAGATAAAGGAAGACAAGCATGTGGTTAACCCTTCCAGTATCAAGATGACAGCAGCAGAACCCATATATGTGGGCCTGTCGTGATTTCCAACAGTCCAATGAGCCTGACACTACTCTTTAAGAATAAGTTTATTTGCATTTAGACGAGGTTTCAATTCTAATTTTTATAACCAGGTTCTCTATTGCCAACAAAAAATAATAACTGGGAGATAAAAACTGAAATGAAGGGCTCGAAGACAGTTATTGCCGTAATCGTGTTTGGGTAATAAAACGCATGGGGTATAAGAGTGAGCTAGGTTCATAACTTATAAGCAGAAATAGTAGCATACGGTATCATGTCTGCGTGTGCTGTGAGTTTTTACACTTTTGCCTGTCACACCAGGAAATCAAGGCAGGTTATTAGTAGAGATGGCCGAAACTCAATAGATTCGTTCCGTTTTCGAATTCCCGGATCTCTGGAAAATCTAGAAGATCCAAAAATCCGAAACCGAAAAAAAATTTCGATCATTTTTGAATTTAGCACCAATTAGGACTGCTCACAGGTGAATAAAATTAAGAGAGAGTAATCAGCGCTGATTACGTCTGCTCACAGGTGAATGCAATCCAGAGACAGCAAATCAGCGCTGATTAGGACTGCTCACAGGTGAATCAAACTAAGAGACTGAATCAGCACTGATTAGTACTGCTCACAGGTGAATCCAATTAAGAGACAGCAAATCAGCACTGATTAGCACTGCTCACTGGTGAATCCAATTTAGAGGCAGCCAATCAGCATTGATTAGGTTGGCTCACAGGTGAATCCAATTAAGGAGGCAGCTAATCAGCACTAATTAGGTCTTCTCACAGGTGAATCAAATTAAAATTAAAGTGCTGAGTAGGTCTAATCACAGGTGATGAAATCAAGAGGCAGGTATTCAGTGTTGTTTGTACCTGCTACACATGTCCATTAAAGTCTATGTGCAAAAAGTCTTTAAATTCGCAGATAAATTGGAAAGGCTTTAACACCACACTTCTATGTGTCCCACAAGTCTGAACCAAATTTTGTGTCTAGCTTGAAAAAGGTGGGGGGAGATGAAGTTCGTTCTCTTTATAGACAATATTTTTTTAATATTTCATTAGATTGTTGCATTCTTTCTTGTAGGTGTTTCTAGCACAAAATTGTAATGAGATCTCGTTCTAACCTCACACAGTTTTCCAAATTCTTAACCCTTCACGCCAGTATTCGGAAAGACCGCAATGCTCCATCAGGCTGTGTGTTAATACACCTCTATAGAACGCTCTAAGAATATATTTGTATACAATTTTAATAATAATAAATTGGCCTTTGTATTGCTGACGCACAAACAAATTGAATTGCTGGTAAGAACCTTCAGGAAGATAGAACAAGGTCTACTAGGATAATGAGCACATTTATTTCAAAATAGATTATTGATCCCTTTGTAAGACTGGACAGAACTCAATGCTTAGACTAACAGCAGAACAATCTATACAGTTCTTCACATCATTAAAATGCAGGAAACTCATTTCGGAAAGGGGGTGGAGAATGGGTAGCAATAGTGAAATAAATAATAATAATTTACATTTCGGAGGAAAGAATGCCATTGGCAATAGAATACCAGTTGAATGACAGGTAGTTGAACAGAAAAACACAGATTATTTAGAAAAAAACATGAAAGGTATAGACTGCGATTTATTGGACATGGGAGAGATTGACAGTCCCGGTGGGATCTGCCATGTCTGTATATTGAATTACAAATTTACTGTTATTAAGGTTATCTAGTCTAGTCGTCCCAGAAATATAGAAATAAATAACCCAATACTGATGGTTTTGCTGACCAAATTGGTGTTGTATTTAGGGAGGAGAACACAGGGAATCTGAGTCTGGATTTATTAATTATCCCACTGGGTGAATAAACTGATATGGAGATGCAGTTTTGTCAGGTGCTGCTTCTACTTGCTATGGCTGGCTGTATCTTAGGCTACCGTATATACCGAGTATAAACCGAGTTTTTCAGGCTGAAAAATCAGCCTGAAAACTCAGACTCGTTTAACTCGAGTCACAGCTTACCTTACCATTCCGGCAGCCGCACGCCTTTCTCTGCACTGACGCGCCGGCCTGACGTCATAGCCCGGCGCCGGGCAGTGACGTCAGCCGGCGCGCCAGTGCAGAGAAGATTTGGCGGCTGCGGAATGGTAAGTAACTGCCGGAATGACTTCTTAATGCAGATGCTTCTTCAATGCAAGATCTTCTTCAAGGCCCAAGGATGCTTCTTCAATGCTGGCCCTTGCTTGGATGGAGAAGAGCCCACGGGAGAAGAGCCCACAGGTACTGAACTGGGTGGGAGGGGGAGGGTGAGGTGGCATTCAAGATGTTTGGGAACTACAACTCCCAGCATGCTTTATTAGCAGGGTTGTAGTTTCCAAACATCTTGAATGCCAAGTGAGGGTGGCATTCAAGATGTTTGGAAACTACAACTCCCAGCTAATAAAGCATGCTGGGAGTTGTAGTTTCCAAACATCTTATGCCAAGTTTCTACCCTCGTTTATACTCGAGTCAACAACTTTATTAGGATTTTTAGCTGAAATTGGGTACCTCGGTTTATACTCGGGTCGGTTTATACCGATTATATACGGTATATTGAATATAAAGGCAAGTGATTGAGATAAAAATGGGGGGGGGGGGGGGAATTAGCCTTTACACGCCCATTTAAAATAACATCATCTTTTGCAAAATGTTGACTATTAAAAAAAAAAAAAAGCTTGACTAGAAAAACATTAAATAGTTACAAATTAGGAGGCACCAGACAGAAATGATTTATTTTTTAAGGTGGAAATAAAATTTTACTCTAATGATCAATCAGATATTTTCTAACTGCAGTGACCTAGCAAAATCGTTACATCTGATTGATTATCTGCAAATTAAGGCAAACGTTTGTACCTCTTAATGCATCAACCCCTAAGAATAGTTTGGCTCATAATATCAGAGTAGGATATACTTTACTGCAAACAGACATTGTAAAACTTTATTCTATATTCTCAAAGAAAGAAGAAATACATGGTGTTCTTAGGAGCTATTTTTAATCCTCTGCATGAAGCTGCAATATTTAGAACTCTACATTCTTCTCCCCAGCAAGAGAGCCTGTTGATTATATTTAATGCTGTGTTAAGTACAATGTTCTGATAATGTGGACAAAAGAGAAAGTCTAATCCATTTTAGTTTTGAATGCATAGGGGGGAAAAGTGGCAGAATAAAATTTCTAATTTAAAAAGTTACAGCTGAATGACAAAACTGGCAAATTTCTAATAACTTAACACAGCCAGAAGTATTGATGAGACTACCTGGTGCTAGCCAGAAATGAAAAGTAGCTACCGGTAATTTGATTTAAAGACCAATATGGGTGGACGTGCTGGTGTAGGGACAGAGATGGAGTATACTACAGCCAAATTCAAGGGTGTAGCTACTAGGGGAACAGGGCTTGCGACCGCACTGGGGGCACCATTTATACCCTCCTACAGATTTCCCAGGTTAGCAGAGTGGTTGGGGATGCTTAAAAGGGAGGTTGTTGAGATTTGGTGCCCCAAATTTGTCAACTGATGGGTCACTTTTTTTTGTTCCTTTAAAAAATGGGCTTCCCAGGCCAACAGTTTTTTTTTTACCAACAGATCATCCAAATGACATATATCAATCAATATTCGGTTTAAAGAAAATTAAGCCATACCGCGGGATTGGGCAACAATTATTGACGTGTCTAATCAAATTTAAATCTAGGAGATGTTTTTCACCCGATCGATCAAACTATTGCATCAGGTGCTGGGTAAGACCAAAATATCGACCCACGTGTACCTAGCTTAAGAGAAGGAGATAGCAAACAGAGGTAAGACTTTACATTAACAGGTATCCCACCCCTCCCACCACACGCGGGATTCTCCTGCATTCTAAGGTGGTCTCCCGCGAGACCACCCCTGACCCCAGACTCCCGTGATGGAGAGGAGTCTCTAATCTCCTTTGTCACGACCCTTTTGGCCGCTACACCCCTGGAACGCCCATAACCCTGCCTTCCCCCACCCCCTAGAATGATAACTCCGCCTATGCCCGCCCCCTAAGTTACGTCACAAACATCATGCCCCTCGCCACCCCCCTTTCCCCACCATGCCCAGAAGCCTCAAATTGCAGGGTGGGATGTCTTCATTCATTTTTATTTAATTTACTTTTTTTTAATTATTTGACTTTTTCTTGTACAGTTTATTTCTTTAAACGTTGATGGTTAAAGTGGTTTATGTAAAGCTTCTGCCCATTTTTCTTACTGGCTCATGTTTATGGGTTGAGATTATCTGGCCAATGTCCAAAACAACAAGGGAATTCGGATTTCCTTACTGGAAGTAAAGTGACTCTGGAGACGTATATTTAATGTTAAAATAAACCTCTATTTAACTTGTTTTGTTTACTCTTATTTTGGATCTGCTCTGCCTGACAAAACGGAGCCACAATTATCCCCAGCTTCACAGAAAGAGGAACATCGCCAGGATTTTTGTAAATAACCTTCAATTAACTCATCCTATAGACCAGTAACGCCAAACTTGCGACCCTCCAGATGTCTGAAAACTACAACTCCCATCATTCCCTGGCTGCAGTATGTAGTAAATGTAATGGTGGGAGTTGTAGTTTTCAAACATCTGGAGGGCTGCAAGTTTGACATCCCTGCTTTACACCATGGATTTAGCTAAATACATATTTCACAACAAAGGATAAAAATGTATTTTTGGCTCAACATATGAATATATAAAAATAAATAAATAAAAAACACAGAAAGCAGAACCATAAATAACAAAAATACGGGGTTATTCAATAAAAGTTCTTATCGTTAAAAATGGTGCTAATTTTGCCCCAACCAATCAGATGTTAGCTTTCAAATGTTAAATAATATCTGATTGGTTGGGGCAAAATCAGCACCATTTTTAACGATAAGAACTTTTATTGAATCTCCCTAATAGTTCCTCAAACCAGGAAGCACCGTGGAGTTTAAATGATCAGTTCTGCCAAGCTGTCATATACTTTTTGTTCATTTTCTACTAAAATAAACAACCTGGAGCCTTGTAATTATTGTAAACAACTCTTGGGACCGACGGTAACCTTTAGCCCACAACACATTTATTCCTGACTAGACCCAAAACTGATATAAAAAATAATATATCATTTGCCTTTAAAGTGCTTCTCATTAAAAAGCTCCCACTATACCAAGCCTCCCAGTCAATCACTGCTTTACCAATGAACCAGTGGTACAGGCACGCTCAATGCGATTTACTAAGAGAGAGAGAGAATGGAGCTACGTAAAACTGGGTAGACACAAGCAGATATTTTAGGCCAACTGACCGATATTTCCATATTTCTGTCAGTCAGCCTGAAATATCTGCAGTTATTGTGCATTGGTTCGAGATCAATTCGGATGAAAGGCCGTACAGACACGTTGGTAAATCACAGACGATCATTTGGGCTTCTATGGCCGGCATGACCTGACGTGGCGAAATGTCGGCCGCAGCTACTTTTAAAACCCTGTGTCCAGCACTCGACTATGCACAGGGTTGAGAAAGGGCACAGTTCTGCCCGAAACGTTGCCGTGTTGTGTACAGAGGGGTGAATAAATGATATCACACTTTTTTTCACACATATTTGGAGGATTCTTTTTTCTTGGATTCATTGCAGTGGAGTGAGAAGCCTAAGGAGCTCCATATAACAGTGATTGGTGATGTGGATTCATCCTTCTTCATATTTAGCACTCGACTATAGAGAGGTTCTCTCTATGAAATGGCCGCGAATAAAGGGAAACTTGCCCGTTTATCAAATATAGCATTGTATATTAAAAATGTACCAGCTGTAAAAGTAACAGCAGGGACTGGCAGAAATTTCTATTAGCGAACATAACAGAACCCAGTCGCAATCCTGCTGTTTACTAAAGAATAAACTGCTTGATTAATGCACACAGACAATAGACATAAATAAGTAATCGTTCGCTGCCAGGCAGGGGATACAAAGCGCTTGTGCGTTTCCCAAACTCTCACACTGGGCTGTCTTACTGTATTAGGGCTATTAACCTGCGAATGATGTATAGAGCTTTTTAACACCTCATCAGACGTGGTCTACTTAACCCTCTGGAGACCACGGGTCGTGCCATGGAAAGAAAAGAACTTTGATTTGACCCAACACTGAAAAAGCCTGAGATAATCTACAGTGCTCTTCCACCAAAATGTCTGTTGGAGTGTCACATGATCACGACTGAAAGTTCCTCGATTACACTGAGTGGGACAATGAGAAGCAAAACGTCAGCATGAAAAAAAGCTGCTCCACTCGAAATTTTTAATCTTATATAATAAAACCATCGATGTGCGTCCCCGAGTCCGTGTATGTGTGACTTTTTCTTTCTGCGCATGTGAGTGAGTGTCCATGAACGGCCGCATGCACGGACCTAAATGGGATCGTTAGCGCATGGCGAGGAGGAGGAGGGCGCCGTTTATATAACGGACTTAACTGTCTAGTTATTTAATAATTATTTAAAGGGCATGTCCACCCCCAAAACTATCATTTAACCCACCACTGGCCCCACTGTGTAGTGTAATAAAATCCTTACCTTACATCCCTGCTCCAAATGGTTCTCCTGTAACGTCCCTCCAAAGTCCCAAAAACTGGCCACCAGGAGCCTGGCAGAGTCCATATAGGACACTGCCTCCTGTCTCTCAATGTAAAATTGGTGCAACATTGAGGTAGTGTATGGCCAGCTTACAGTGGACAGTTATAAACACCTCCCCTTGCTCCTCTTCTTCCAACTATTAATAGTGCCCTGGGAGAGAACCTAAAGCCTTCACCCCTGGGTACTTTACTTATCACATGGTAATGCCGGGTCGGATTTTTCCTCCCGTTTGCCACTAGCGAGCAGTCAACTGAGACAAATCACTGTGGGTTGCGGTGAAAATCTCTGCGGCCACCAGTTCACTGCTATAGGAGATCACACGATCAGCAGTGATTTGCCTACATGTCCGACATCAGTTGTCAGCACCAACGAAATCACCTCAAATTTTTCGACCCAGGACAACTGACCCAACCAACACACGGAAATTTCAGTCACTTGGGAAGAAAAAACCTGCATGCGTGTGCCCAGCCTTAATCTCTGGTGACCGGTGACAAACTACGGTGGGTTTAAGCAATTTGCCTTGTGTTTTTATACACAGAACAATAAAATAAAAGATTACAAGCTAAGAAAAAGAAAGCACTTAGGATATCCAGAATTACCATTCGTTCTCTCCATGAAATATGGTTTCTTCATTTTAATAATTTTGACCATAAACAAATGTTTTCCCCCCAACCTGGTTTAAACAACCACAACCCCTCTCTGCTTGGTTTATTGTGTTTGCTCAAGCTTGTAATGAGAGACGAGATCTAACGCAGATAATGGATTGACATTAGCACCCTCCAGTCTACCTCTGGGGGACACGAAACACTTTCATTCTAATCTCTAGAGACCTTGGGATCACGTCTAACAAACCTTTTAGAAACCTCCATAAATAAACATCAGCACATCAGAGATGTCCCTTTAAAGTTACAGTAACATTTCCATTTGACATTTTCATCCCTTTTACAAGGAAAAGCCTTTAGCAAGCTGAACTACAGAGAATCCGTTGTTTACTGCTGAAATAGCCTGGAAGCACCTTTGAAACTTAAAGGGTAATTGTGCCCTGAAAAATGACACCCCCCTCCCTCAAATAAAAGTACCCATGGTGAGGACATAAACTACAAGGTCCTCGTCCCTGGGTTTTACCCAATGTAGTAGAATAAGCCTTCCACAGACCATAACATGACTGACCAATGGGAATACACGCTCCTTGCAATACATGCCTTCTCATTGATCAAGTGTTGGGCTGTGGTGAAAGTTGGACCAGAACCGGCTTTGCTAAGTCGACTTTATCAAGCTTGTTCTGCCGAATTAGGTAAGACTCAGTGAGGAGCTAACGATTTATCTGGGTCCTCCACCTAAGTCCTTTCACTGGGATTGGGGGTGGGGGGGAAAGAATAATGGTCATTTATGCTTTGAACCTCTAAATATGCCACGTTTACATCTAAGGGTTATCAGTTTATTGAAGACACCATATAGTATAGGAAAGTATAGTATACAGTAGTATAGGAAAGTATAGCATAGTGTAGGAAAGTATAGTATAGGAAAGTACAGTATAGGAAAGTATAGTATAGTATTTGAGGCAGAATACAGACATATGTCCATCCAGTCCAACCTACTCATACCCACATTTCCTGCCTAACTGTTGATCCAGAAGAAGGCAAAAAAAAAAAACCCACCAGAATTATGAAAGGGAAAAAATTCCTTCCTGACTCCAAGTGGCAATCGGAAATATCGCTGGATCAACTCTACTTTATGAATCAATACCAGTAACTTGTTTGCAGAAACTCATCCAACTTTCTCTTGAAACTATACAATGAACCTGCCACGTCCAATGGAAGTCCCATTTTACCATTCTCACAGTGAAAAGCCACTAAAGTTGCCCATATATCGGTTGACTTCCTCCTGACATTCCCACAAAGTTCTAACCTCTCCACCCCACAAAAAATGCCAGGCCCAATCATTTTGTGATCAATATTACCATCATAATATCAATTGCAAGCCATGATCAGGGTGGAGATGCCAGTAAATCCACCGCACTGGTCAATGAATTAATATTATGATCAATTTAGAGTGAATGTCAAATCGATCTAACATTGACCCATTGAATGGCATAACCCAGTATGGCTGATGCCAGAGCTGCCAAGACATCTTAGATCTAATACATACACCAGCCAATATTTCAGGCAAAATGAAAATCACATCAAATGAAAAATGCCAGGACTGATTTCATTAGGGGAAATAATAGCTGTACATTCTGATCTGACTGCTTTTGATGCAAAATTAGACGGTCTGGGAGGTTGGACATGTTTGAAAATCATAGTATATCTTGTTCAATGGCTTCTTGTCCAACAGAATACTGATCAGAATATTGGTGGGAACATCACCAACATTTTGGCATTACGTAGTTAGACAATCTACCATTTTTTGGTGGCCAATTCCATAAACATCAATGTTTAACCCTACTTAAAAAGTTATGCTACCCATACACAAGCAGATGTTTTTCGTCCACAACAAAATCCAATTGTAAGAACTGGTCGAAGTTCCCCACCTAGTTCCGGCGATCTTTCTGCAAATTTCCCCTAGAAATCTGTGGGAGATGGGGGAATAGGCCTGATCTTCGTTTTCCCCGATAAACTGCTTGATAATGTCGAGCGGTCAATTGGTAAAAATGGAAAACAGTTATTGATATTTTGAGCTATTCTATCGATCCCGTGTGTGTGGGGGGGGGATTTAGTTGGCAGGTTAGATTTCTAGGGACATTGGAAACCTGGGTTATAGGATTGGTCCAGCCTTGTACTAGTAGTAGAGTAACATGTCAAAGGACAGAGGCGAACCAATCCATTGCACATTCAGTGACACTGGATTATTTCATTTAAGCAGCAACAGTAACTGAAAGCCAATAGCTATTCCTTGTCTTCTATAACTCTGAGCTTTATTCCTACTGCAGATAACCCAACTGCCATTACTAGAGATCTCCCACTACTCAATATCAGAAACCTCAAAGTCTGTCAGGCCGACGCTGCTCTTTCTGGCACAAGCTGTCAAAAGCCGCCATGTGTATTCACAGCTGTTGTGGGCGACAATCGTGGTGTGTATGGGCACTTTGCTGTCTGAAATGGTCATTCGGTCGGGGTTCATTAAAAAATCCGCATGGCAAATCAGGTAACAAGCCCCGACGGATGCCCATTTTGCCCGACAAAGTGCCCATACAGGGCAGGATTATCGCCCGAAATGGCTGTGCATACACAACGTGTGTCGCGGGTTCGGCACCTGTGATCACACGTGTGTATGTAGCTTTAGAGGTAAATATCTGGTTTCAGCAGTGCAGGGGAGAAACGGACTTACTGAGATTATATAGTAGATAATGCACCCCCTACTGTAAATTATAAGGATATTAGATGTTACAGAGGAGTTCCGTGACCATATAAAAGCACTAGTTCTTTTATAAAGGGCACAGAACTCCGATGTGACATCTCATATCCATATAATTTACAGTAGGGGGTGCATAATCTTTTATAATTTACCCCTTCTCTCCATTAAATTTACTGTCCCTACCGCCCCCACCCCCCCCCCCTCGGCATCCAACCCCCCCACCTGCTTGTTTCTCCTAATCATCTGATGTAATTCGGCTCACATCTGGCGCAATTACATCTTCTTCCAAATGTAGGAGATACCACACTACCAGCAGAGACTTACCCACCACCCCTCCGTAGTTACAGCGCGATATCTCCTGTATGTTGAAGAGGAATTGATCGCGTGAGAGGTGTGAACAGGATTACAGTGCCGGGGGAGGAGAGGAGGAACGAGCGAACCTAGAAGAGGTAAGACTTCCTTAATGTTATAATCGGCGCGCTTCTACGTAGTAGCGCACCGATTATAACGTTATTATCTTACAGGTGGCCCCATAGAAAAGACCTAGGGGGGTAGATTATAGGCTGATTACAGAGTTAAAAGTTTATTATATGTAATTAGGAATGTAGGCACTGTTAGAAAGTCACCTTGTGTGACCCCAGCCTTAATCTGGCCATATACCGGTATGTTGAAACTTTATAAAGTTGAGTGGACCAGCAGTTTTATCTGCTGACATTCCCCATCTGGGATCATGTTTGCGATCATAACTAGAATTGATATTATGATCAGAATATCGATCTCTAAATGATCAGGCCAGGCGGTTGTTGGGACATTTTGGAGTATTTAGCCAGTATTAGGAGAATGCAGTTTTCTTTCACCACAGAATACCATCATTATTTACTACCAATGCTACTTGTGGCATAACTAGTAATCATTGGGCGCCCCCACCAAATCTATGATGGGCCCCTCTCCCTGCTTTATCTGCTTTATATATAGGGATAGGTCACATGACCTAAAGAGCCTACTATGTAAAAGGTTCGTACACACGTAGGATGTGTGCACCGAGCCAAAACCCCCGAACACGACGCACTCATGCGACAAACAGCCGTTTTGCCCGAGAATCGCACATGTATGGCGGATTGACAAACAGCCCCCAACCGAACGCATACACATGTGCAATTCTCAACTGTAATGGCGGTTCATCGCATGAATGAGTCGTGTGCGGTGCACACATCCTACGTGTGTACGAACCTTAAAGATGGCTCCATAGCTGCATTAAAATGAAGTTATTCATTAAAGACTCAACGAGTCAATACAATGAGGAATCCCAGACTCCCAAGAGTCCAGTGAATCAAACACTAAACCAGCCATTTGTCAGCAAACCAGGGAGATATAAATCATTCATTACAGATGATGTAAATTACTCATTCTCTTTGAAATAACGATTTGGGACAAATTCCTTTTAAGATACAAAATCAGAAAAAGACAAAACCCCCGCAATCTATCACAATGACACAATATATACAATAATCAGTAATTCAGGGATTCTCAGTAATTCAACCCTCTACAAAGCTCAACAAATATGCAGCGAATTAACCACTAAATAAAAACTGCTTAATTGCCAAGCCCTTCAACGCCTGATTACATTTACGGTACACATAAACATGTAATAAGGGCTAGGCCCCACTAGCGTTTTTCTCATGCGCGAGGTTTTTTTTCCGATTGCGCTTGCACATGCGATTGCATTTCAAAAAAAGAAATTGCATGTGCAAACACAACGGAATCGCACACGCAATCACACATGTGCATTCCCTTTTTTTGAGAATCACATTCGCTCCAATTTTGCAGCAATTCGTAGATCGCAGCTTATGCGAACAGTAAGATATCCAGCGTAGTGTAGCTTTAGCTAAAAACGCACTTGGCCAGACAGTATTCAAACATTTATCAATTTCTCAAACTTAGATAAATACTGTATATTTACATGCAACAGACACAATTATTTTCATGTTTGGTGTGTGTTTGATCAGTAATATTCTCTAGAGGCAGAATAAATAACTACACACTATGAAAATGTTCGATTTCTTACTGGCAACAATTGGAAATTCATATTTTTCCTACAAACTCAATAATCCAAAGGATCTCTACACACCATATGTGTGTTCACTGGGCTGACGTGCTACCAGGAGCTTCCTTACTAGGGAAGTAGGATGTCCTGTCCTGCGCTTCCACTGGAAGTGACTGTACACTTCCCCTTTATAAAATGAAACTCTTCTGGGGCTGCACAGAATGAATGAACCCCTACATTGTGTTGTTTATATAAGTGTCCACTGTAAAGGGGAATGTTGGGAAGAATGAAACCTTGATGCAGCCTTTGAAAGGGGGCACTACCACTAATGTCAGTAAAATGTCATGCCCAAAATTAAAGACTATGTAAAGATTTCCAGATGTCTTCCCGTGTTTGGTTAGGTTACTGTTTTTTCTTAAATCCCCCAATACACCTTGTGTCACTACAGTGGCAACTCCAACCCGCATTTTTCAGTTGTAAAATATGCAGTTCACTCATTTCCAAAACACAGAATAATACACAACAGCCTGAATGTCTGGTTAATTATATCCTTATAAACAGCAGTAAGTTATGCCATCAGTTATAATCAGCGCATAGCTGACAATAAGTCAACAATCAGGTGCATTATTCACTATATTCACATAGGAGCTTGTTTAATAAGAGGTGCAGATATTGCCTGTGGTCTTATTTTGCCGCAACCAATCAGATGTTATATTTTTACTGGTCTACTAAGGTTAGAAAACTTGGGAAAAATTTTGCACCTTCAAATAGATATGAGCCCTAGTGCCCATAAGGTATCTATAGAGGCAGAGCCGCAAGAGCTTACAGTTTAATGTACATCTTTACCCTCTAATTTCACATCCAATAAAAACGTAATGCAGTATTTGGACTATACGCGGCATACACTGTATCCGACCGGCTGCGGACAAGACGTCCTTGTGGAGACGAGCAGAAAAAATCAAGCTAACTCAGCACCGAATATTAAATAACTATGGTTGCTTTTTTAATTTGATTTTTCTGCTGCAAGAGATGATAACTAGATCGATAGTAAGACTGATAGGCTACCCTAATATATAGACAGACATACAGATAAGGTAATGTACCCCTTACTGCAGGGATGTCCTACTTCAACCCTCCAGATGTTTAAAAACTACAACTCCCAGCATTCCCAAGCTGCAGCCCCAAGTTCGACATCCCTGTCTTACTGTGTAAAATAAAGATACAGTTATGCCACACTATGTTGTGTATGTGTGTGCAAACATATAGCTATACTATAATATCTATGTAATTTGCATACAATGTTAGGTGTTACATTAAATAGGATCCCAAGGTGCATTTTCCATTAAATAAATGAAATGCTCACTATCAATGTTATGATAGGGGAGTATTACACTCACACACTCACATTTACACTAATTCACACACACACATTTACACACACTTACACTTATTCACACACACTTAGGGCTAGGCCACACTGCAGCGCTTTTTCTGCGTTTGAGCATGCGTTTTTTCAGATCATTGGAAACGCGTCAACGCACCGAAAACGCGCATTTTCTGGTGCGTTGCAACTGCACATGCGATTGCGGCCCGCATTTTTATCGCAATCGCATGCGTTTTCCTATACCTAATAAAGAGACCGAATGCGCAAACACAACAAAATCGCACGCGATTCCATGTGCGATTGTGGCGCAGTGTGGCCATGTCCTTACACTAATTCACACACACGCACACTTACACCAATTCACACACTTACACGAATTCACACACATGCACACTTACACTAATTCACACACACTTACGGTACACTAATTCACATACACTTACACTAATTAACACACTAATTCACACACATGCACACTTACACTAATTCACTCAAACAATAATTCACACACATACTAATTCACACACATTCATACATACACACACACTCACACATTCAGAACAGACAGTCAGCACAGGGTTGCGATGGGGGTAGACCCCAAGGTATAGACATGGCACCTGTACATGGGACATTAGCCAAAATGTGATCAATGCCCCCCACGCCTTCCCATACCAGGACCCCACTTACCCTCTCTGCTGGGGGGCTGTGCTCCACACCTGCACAGAATCACAATGATCCCCTTTCCCTGCACATGAGGCTGTTGGCGGTGCTGAACTGAGCAGCTCCCTCGCCTCATTCACTGCAGCGCTCTCTACTCTACACAAAGCCACGCTTCCCTCTCCACCCCTCTGATGCTGCATGGACGGATCCGCCTGTCATTCTCCCTCTATACACAGGGACTGTTTGATTGTTCCAGCCCGGGGGTGGTCCCTCCCTCACTAGTCCACACCCCAGTCCCGACTCCCAATCCACTGTTGCTTCTGCATTGGGTTATTCAGCCTTAAAGGAGAATTGTTTTTTTGGGTTTTTTTGCAGGTTTGCACCCACCCACATGCAGCACTGACATTAAACCGGTACAGACAGAGATGCACAGGACATCTGCTACTGCAGGGTTTATTATTCATTCAGATCAGTAAGGGGCACAGCTTCTGCAGAACCTCTTGGGTCATATATCTGATCTGAGACTGAGAATCCCACATGTGACCATATTGCACTGTTGCATTAGTTGAGATTCCCTGTTATATTGTATATTACACTTTCCCACACACAGATCCACTGATGCACAGGCAGAAAATATATATGAAACAAATATTGTAATGGGAAAACACCCATTGTAACAATGCTGTGCCCATGGATACCTGGATACAATTTACATTGCAAGCTCTTAGGGACAGCAACCATATTCCTCATATATCAATACACCCTCTGTCTATATTTGGCTATTCTTTGCCTATTATAAAAATGATTGTTTTTTTTAATGTGTTTTAATTCTTTACACTTATCCCTGTTATATTGTTATAATATACAGCACTGCGTACCCGAATGTCATTTGAAAAACACACATGTAACATGCATCACTACATGTAGAAGAGTTCCAATGCAATATGGTTCCTACACATACAGACATACACAAATATGAGTGACATTTTAGTAAATCCCCTCTAACCCACGCTTTATAGAATGTGATTGACTGCAAAGGGACAGATTTACACCTCAAGAGCCTCTCAAGAGGCACAAAAAAACCTGCTCCCCTTAAGGACAACTCCACCCTCATAAGAACATCTTTTAGAAAGAATGGCCTCTTTAAAATATGTTTATATATCATACTTTGTCCTATGAATTCATTACTGTATGCCTGCTATGCATCTGGATGCCTCATGGAAACTGAGCCATTTAGAAACCTGTACTGAGCCTGTACTGAGCCTGGGCATGCTCAGAAGAGGCAGACAGGGGATGTCCACCCCCAAAACTATAATCCCCCCCACTAATGGCCCCACCATGTAGTGTAATAAAATCCTTCCCTCACATCCCAGCTCCATATGGTTCTCCTGTAGTCCCCCCCAAAGTCCCAAAACTGCCCACCAGGAGGATAGCAGAGTCCATATAGGACTCTGCCTCCTGTCTCGCCTCCGGGAGAAAGTGCGTAAGTACGCCTCCCGCACCTTCCCTCCCCCTCCCTCTCCCTCCCGTTTTGCAATCCCTCCCTCTACCATAAAACCCATTGCCCATATCATAGTATATCTTCCCCCAGCCCCAACCGCTAAAAAATAATTTTAAGAAAGGCCCCCGAACTCTACTTACCCTCCCTCTCTCCCCCGGCATTCTGAGAAGCCGGCAACCGCGTCCGTGATTGGCTGCCTCTCAGCCAATCACGGACGCGGCTGCCAGTCCCGCCCCCTGCTTGCAGTGTCTTGCAAGCAGAAGGTCGGGCCGGGCGTCGGAGGAGAGAGGGAAGGTAAGTAAACATCGGGGCACTTTCTTAAATTTATTTTATAGCGGTTGGGGCTGGGGGAAGATATACTATGATATGGGGGAAATTTTTTATAAGGGTGGACATGCCCTTTAACATTTAGTCATTGGCTGTGATGTCAACTGTCAAATCCATAACTGACAGTTACTAACTGGAAGAACCAGGAAGCAGAAACAGGGGCAACAGGACATTGTGCAGGATTTCAGGTTAGGATTTCAGATTTCTAACTTTTACCGTTTAGGGTTTTAGGGGGTGATTTACCTGTAGGTGAGTTTTCATTTTGGGGCTGGACTTGTCCTTTAACTACACCCCCAAACACAGACCACACCCCAAACCACAACCATTTTCTTTTGGGGGAATAAAATAACACTATATTTATGTTAAAATTTGTGAACTGGCTGCAAAAATCATGAACTGTAAAGTTAGGGGGATTGTCAGATGGTTTTTAAAAATGTGAAAAAAATTGTGGGCAGGGAAAGATTGACAGCCGCCTCTCCAACCACAGGCGCCCCTAGATACGTGCCTACTGTGCCTAATGACTGCATATAAAATATTTTCTGTTTTGAAGTTTCCAATCGAACTGGAAAAGGAATTTGCTGCTCTCTAGGACCCAGGTGAAAATATAAATCCCTTATTATAGAGCTGACATTTATAGCAGGGCTGTCATTATAAAATAATAATGATAAAAAAAACTCTTGCAGTATCTCACCAGACTGTCTCCTGCTTTGATGTGTTAATTCTGTCTATCAAGAATCCTGGTGTAAAAGCTGGTGTCTGTCTGAGAATCAATGCTTAAAGTGGCCATGTACTGACCCAATGTTACGGCAATCCCACAGGTGTAACAAACACCCCAATGAAAGCCGGAGGGGGTGGTGATGGCACTGCAGGGGGAGGAAATGGTATCTGCCTCCTCCCCCTACTCAATGAGCTTTTTTTAAGCTTGAGCATGTGCAAAGGAGGCTGCAGGTGAAACAGCAGTCAGTCATTGGCTGTAATATCAGTTGTCACAGCCTGGAGGGAGTAGCCAGCTTACTCTGCCAAAATGGAGACAATAATTATCCTTGGCTCCTGATCAATTGATTGAAGAATGGAAGGTAAGACATAGCTCCTTAACCTCCTGGTCTTCAATCAATACATTAAAGGAATAGTTCACTTTTTAAATGAACTATTCCTTTAAGATTGGAAGAAAAGAAGTTTCATCTTCAGGTTAGGAAAAGTTTCTTTACAGTGAGAACGGTGAAACTGTGGACAGTCTTCCAGCAGATGTGGTAATGGCAAGTTCATTGAATAGCTTGAGAAGTTGGCTGGATATTTAGTAGCAGATATTCAGTTGCCCTTCTCCAAACTCCTTTCATTACCAAGATGTGCCGTTTGTATATGCATACCGCCCAAATGTCCCGTTTCCCCCCTGGCTTAACCACAATGTGAGTATGTCCATGATGTTCAGGGGCGTGCCCACGACGTCCATGTGCATGGCTCTGTTGGTGGGGGGCGCGACTGTGGCTGAGCTTGATCGCCTGTTCCTCCGTATCGGATGGATGAGCAATCGGAACTGTTGTTAAATCCCGGCTGATCGTGCGGTTCCCTATGGGACTGCAAGATCAGTTGCGCAAACTGTTGGCTGTGGCCACTATTGCCACGACCGACAGTCATTTGTCCCGGCCGAGTACTCGCCTGCAGCAAATGCTTGGTCAGGACAAAAAGTCCTACTGTGTGTACCCAGCTTAATACTTTATTTCCAACAAAGACTCACTTAGCACAGAGCCCTTTACGGTGTATTTATCTATCTAGGTCTGCTTGCAGCAAGTGCACATCATTTGAAGTTTCCAAAGCTCTGCATAGTTTAGCGTCATCAGCAAACACAGAGACCTTGCTCTCAATGCCCCTTCTAAAGGCTTGTACACAAGTGCGATCACGGGTCCCGATCCGCGACGCACGATGTGTACGAACGATTCACCTAATAATCAAAATAAACCACACACGGCACTTTATAAATGTTTAAAAAACATTTTAGGGTTGGTCTTGCTTTGTTAAGCTATCCGTATTTCATTTACTATTTTAGCTAGCTAATAACTTTCTTCATGTATGTTCCCCCTGATTTCAACATTTTACAAGCCATTTTCTTTCCATTTCCCTTTTTACCTAAGCAGAAAGCCATGCAGGATTGGACCTAATTTTTTTTATACTTGTTCCCTTAAGGTATAAATTTATAAATATAATAGTTTAATACCCCCTTTAAAGCAGCCCACTTCTGTTCAGTATCTTTATCTAAGAACATATAGCCACAGTCTATGTGCAGGAGTTGTTCTTTAAAGGAATAGTTCACTACAAAAGTAAACTATTCCTTTAATGCATTGATTGAAGCTATGCCTTACCTTCCGTTCTTCAATCAATGCATGTAGAGCCAGGAACGAAAATACCACAAACTTACCTTTCACACGATCCACTGCAGCACTGACAGGTCCCAACTGCTTCCTGGTTCTGATTAACTACAGCGTGCATGCGCAATAATACGCGCTATAGTTAAACAGAACCAGGAAGTTAACGGGAATTTCAGTGCTGCGGAGGAGGATTGTGCGAAAGGTAAGTTTGTGCTATCTACGTTCCTGGCTCTACAGATATTGATTGAAGAACGGAAGGTAAGGAATACATCATTACCCTCCCGGTCTTCAATCCACTATTCCTTTAGCATGTCCACCCCAAAACTAAAATTTAACCCATTAACCTTGGTCCCCTGCACCCTATGGATGTCATGCAGTGTCTAGGAAAAAGTCCAGGAAACAGAAGTGTAGGAGCCTTCCTGCGTGTAAAATGGTTTCTGCCCCTTCCCTGTCCTATTGGAAGACACTGGCATTGAGGACTCTGCAGAGATAGTGTACAAACTAAACTTTTTTTTTTTTAGGCAACCCTAAACACCATGTTTAAATCATAAAAAAGTGACAGGAAACATACTTACCAACCTTTGTTCCCTTGGCTAACTGTGTAGCTGGCAAAATCAAATAGTTGATTTTGGGGTGGATATGCCCTTTAAATATCGTTTATACCCACAGATATTGCATCTTTTATTTGGCTGCAATTCTTGTTAAGCATACATACACGCCCCCTTCCTTTCGTATTTACTCTATCATGTCTAGACAAGGAATATCCAAATTTACTGCCCAGTCATGTGAATCATTATCATGATTCTGCTATACGGATCCCATGATACTTTTTCTTTAAAGTTTTAGTATCCCAATTTTTCTAGCCAGACTTCTTGTATTTTCACACTTTGATGTTCATGCCTCCCTACCCTCAATGGTCTTACCTCTCTATCTACCCCAGTGTAGTCCAAAATACACTCCTCCCTACCTAGTTTAAATCTCCTCCAACCCTCTAGCCATCTTCTTCCCCAAAACAGCTGTGCCATCATCATTGAGGTGCAGCTCATCCACCATAAAAAGCCTGCAGCTGACAAAAAAGTCAGCCCAGTTCTCTTAAAGCCTAAATCCCATCTCCTTATGCCAACGTCTTAGCCACACATGAAGCGTAAGCTCCTGTTGCCTCCCTAGCGTATCTAGTAGCTGCTATAGTATTTCTAAGAAATGGTACCCTGGAGGTCCTTACTTTTAACTTGGTCCCTAAATCTTGGGTTATTTTTATGAACCTCTCCTCCTCCTCTAACATTGTCGTATCCAGTGTAGTACCAATGTATTTTTTTATTATATAAGCATTGCTTATTGTTTTGAAATTTTTTTTATTGAATTTTTAAAATGACTTGTTTAAATCACTGTTTATCTTGGCCAACCTTCATAAAAAAGATATTACGTGATAGATATTAAACCCTTTTCCCTATTGAAATTGAATGCGTTGTTCCTTGCTCCTGAAATGATCTGTTTATAGTTCTTTAAACGCACCAAGATGTAAATGTTGCCCTGATGTTGTACACAAGGTGGAAGCTCTTGTTATTATGTGTAGAGACGCTATCAGCACAGTCAGTGAAAGGCGGAACAGACCCGTCCCACTTGCTTTGAATTATCTACAGGCTCCATGCTGCTCTGTTTGACAGCTGTCTGCCTGTTCACCAACTCCACAGGCCCTATCACACTTAAAATTTCCATTACAATGAGGTGCTGCTGATCCCTAAGCCGATTTGCTGGTGCCATTCTTGACCTGTGCCCCATCTCTCATTCACAGAATGCATAATACATATTACAATTTTCCTGGATGATTTTGAGCCTGTTTGTACTGTACTACCTACGTCAACTAGCCAATGTCTCGCCAATGTGATTGATTGTAATGTGATAGATTATCGTGGCTGGTTCTGTTTTCTTTTTTGCAAGGGGATATGTTAACCCTTTGCAAACATGCTAGAGGAAACTAAAGCCAATTAGCGGGGGATCTTTTCTCTCATACGAGTAGACAAAAGACTAGAGGCCACCCCCATAGACAGACATCCCACCCTGCCAATTTGTGCTTCCGAGCAAGGTGGGAGAGGGGGCGTGTGTTGACGCACACAGTGGGCGGGGCATGTGCGTGAGGGGGAGGCAGAGTTGTGGTCATTACGGGGCATGGCATAGGCGGTCCTGGGGCATTGCCGCAAAAAGGGGGGCGTAACGCAGAGGAGATTTAGAGCCACCCCAATTCGCAGGAGACTCCCGGGGGATCTGGGAGCCATGAGATACCTGCATAGACCTGACAAAAAGTGATACCAGCTTAAAGGGCATCTATACCAAAAAATAGGTTATTTTAAATTGACCATAACTGGAAATTATAATTCTTCCCAACCACCACTGTATCATTTGTTTGTTGATCTGCCCCCTATTTCTTTAGATATCCAATCTTAAACTTCTTATATTTCAGCTGTCAATTTCAGCAAGTTCCATGCTCTCAAAAACTATTCTTCTGTGAGTAGTTTTACTGTAGCTGGAATGGTGACAGAGTTTTGACAGTTGGAATGCTGTATGCTATGCAGGATTCACAGTTGGTTTGTGGGGGGAAAAAAGTCAGGTCGGATGGAAGTGGGAGTGGTTAAAAGAGTGAGGGGGGATACTGCTCCTAAACAAAATGTGTGCTGGATTAAAGGCATGCAGCAACACGTGCAAATCAGAGTAAAGTTGGCCATACACCAGCACGATATTACTTACCCGACCGACCGCTCACGCGACGTTCCTGCGATCCTGCCGGAGCCAACTCTCCCGATCTTATATACGACCAACATGCAACCGCAAAATCCCATTCATTTTGCAATCGCATGTCGGTCGTTTATAAGATTGGGAGAGGTGGTTCCGGCAGGATCGCAGGAACGTCGCGTGAGCGGTCAGTCGGGTAAGTAATATCGTGCTGGTGTATGGCCACCTTAAGTGCTACTTACATTTTTCAGTATAGTGTCCCTTTAAGCAACGAACGTGGTTTGTGGGGACAGTAAGGTTGTGGAATGTTCTGACAACCTGATAATTATGTTGGGTAAGTCTCTAAACATAATTCTAATGAGACTTAAGCTGGGTACACACAGTAACGATAAAGCCCTGATACCGTCGGATCCGATTATCGTTATGTGTGTACGCTCGTTTCCCAAACGAGCGCGCGGCCGCCAAATGATCGGGTCGGCCGAACGCTCGTTCGGGAAAGCGCTAGACTCCCTATAGTGTACAGTGTTTGTGGGAGGGGTGTGTGTGGTATGGTTTGGGTAGTTAAGGTGCCTTACTGGCTGTCATGTGTTCACAGTGATTGCAGCAGGGAATTACCTGTTTTAGTCTTTATCAAAGGGGAAGTAAAAAAAAAAATATATATATAACCTTGGGTAAGCTAAGGAAGTTATTTAGGGTGATGGAGTTTAGTTCTCCATCATCAGTGATTTCCCTTAAGCTAGGTGCACACAGTAAATATTTTTCAAAGATGACAGATGATCTGCAAGATCCTGGGAACACACAGTCCCGAGCGTTCGCTCTATACACAGCATATACACAGCATAGGGAGGACATTCGGATCTGTGTTTTTCCCACGACCGTGGCCAACTCGCATATAGGGAGACTACCATGGCCAAGAGAAATTTTAGGTCTTTCCCGAATGACCGCAATGCCGATATGAAAGTTTGGCGGCCGCGTGCTTGTTCGTGAAAGACTCTACACACATCCAATAAAGCCCCGATATGCGACATACCTAGCTTTATCCACCAACTAAAGGCCACATACCATTCCCATTACAGAATGGACCGTATACCCAAAACAATTGAAAAAGTAAAGGTTCGTACACATGCGCGATCGTGGGTCCTGACCGAACGAGCGGGCATCTTGGCAGATAAAGTGCACATAGATGGGCCGATTATCGTCCGAAATATTCGTTCGTACTCATAGTGCATCACGGGTCGGGACCGGCGATCACACGTGTGTACGAACCTTAAAGCATGTGACACTCTTTTAATTTTCACTTACAGTCATTTTCTTAAAAGATTAGAATTCTGGAGCTACCTCCCTCCCTCAGATCAAAGGACAATGATAATATTCCTATTTGCTGTCCAATAAGCGTTCATGTTAAACCATGTAGTGTTTCCTGTGTTTCTATCAATACTTGGCTCTCTGTCCCCTCCTTGGTTTTGTCTATACCAAGTTCCTTAACTTCCTGAAACTTAATAGGGAGATTTGCATTTCAATAAAACACACGTCCTGGTGGTGAAACTCTATCTCTGACAAAGAGAAGTGACAGGAAGAGGGGACAGGGAGGAATGTATTGTTCAGTACTGTAAAAGTAAGTAAAACTCACTCTGGTTCTACATAGATGATGGAACCTTTAAAATTAAAGGGAAGGGCATGCAAAAAGCAGATTGTTCGTTTCTGCACCACTTTGTAGTGTAAAAACTAACATCTTTTCAATTGACACCAGTGCTACTTATTTTGTGGGTTTCTGTAATACAGTAAATCCCATTAAATGGTCTTACATCTCCCTGCTCGCTAAGTGATCTTACATCTCCCTGCTCGCTAAGTGCTCTTTCATCTCCTTGCTCGCTAACTAATCTTACATCTCCCTGCGCGCTAAGTGATCTTACATCTCCCTGTTCACTAAGTAATCTTACATCTCCATGCTCACTAAGTAATCTTACATCTCCCTGCTCACTAAGTAATCTTACATCTTCATGCTCGCTAAGTGATCTTACATCTCCATGCTCGCTAAGTAATCTTACATCTCCCTGCTCACTAAGTAATCTTACATCTTCATGCTCACTAAGTAATCTTACATCTCCATGCTCACTAAGTAATCTTACATCTCTATGCTCTCTAAGTGATCATACATCTCCCTGCTCACTAAAGCTAGGTACACACAATACAGATTTCTGAAAGATGACAGACAGGATCTGCAAGATCTGCATACACACAGTCCCGAGCGTTCTCCCTATGAACTTCATAAGGAGAACGCTCGGGACTGTGTGATGGAAATTTTCGGCCTTTCCTGAAAGAGCGTTCGGCCGATCTGATCATTCGGCGGCCGCACGCTCGTTCGGGAAACGAGCGTACACACATAACGATAAAGCCCCGATACCGTCGGATCCAACGGTATCGGGGCTTTATCGTTACTGTGTGTACCCAGCTTAAGCAATCTTACATCTTCATGCTCACAAAGTGACCTTACATCTCCCTGCTTGCCAAGTGATCTTACATTTCCCTGCTCACTAACATCTCCCTGCTCACTAAGTAATCTTATATTTCCATGCTCGCAAAGTCATCTTACATCTCCCTACTCGCTAATAAGTGACCTTACATCTATAAATCAGCTAAGGATACAGCCTGCACATGTGCTCACCCCAGGTATCTCCACTTCGCTCCACTCATGCTACCAATTACCAAAATAGAAATAGGAAAAGATGGGGATCCTGGAAGTTCACACGACACCATAAACGTATCAAACGTGCTTTATTTAGTTCTCCACACTACATGTTTCGGATCCAACGATCCTTTATCAAGTGACCTTACATCTCCCTGCTTGATCTTATATTGATGGCTTGATTTTTTTCCATTGCTGGAATGAGTGTAGCAGACAATGCATACACCAAAAAGGGGGCCCCAAATAATATTGCCTAGGGCCACATTAAATTTTAATCTGACAATTGGTTGTCCACATATTTGTAAAATAAACCCCCGGTAGATTACAAAGTAGGTAAGTCCTGCTTCCTTGTATTTTATTATAGATGAGGATTCAATTTTTCAACAAAGAGTTAAATCTTAGACAACAGTCAAATCACAAGGAATCCTTTAATTTCTTCCAAAATGTTTTTTTTAGTACTATTCCTGTCCTACCCCCTTATAAATAAATTAGCACCACATATCCAGATCAAAGCAGATAGATAAAGAAAACAAGCTGTAATAATCATTTCCATCCACCCGGCTCTGTTCTGGGTCACAATATAATTACTTAATTAACTCCCAAGTTTTCCAAATTGAATTAATGATGCTGAAAAGAGAGCAGAGATAAGGAACAGCGACAATGAGGCAGGAGGGGAGGTGGCTTTAGGTTTTGTCTGTTGGATGATGGATGGTCAGTGTTTAGAAGTGATCAGAACCAGCGTGCCAGACCTTTTCTATTACTAGCGATGGAGGATGGATAAATATACAGTTAACTGAACTGAACCAGGACACAAAAACTTTACCTGGAATATAACCAACTTAGTAAAAACTAAACTTGCCCTACACATAATGCAGCACAGATTCTATTGAAACTGTCTGTAACATGCAATGACAGGTACATACAATCACTGACCTCCCATGCCCCATACACCTTTGCGCTAATGAGTAAAGCCAGCTTTAAGCTAGGTACACACCTACCGATTTTTCCTCCTGACTGACCGTTTGATACTTTCGACCGGTCAGCCAGGAGGAAGGACTGTCGGTCGCGGCAAAAGCAGCCGCGTCCGATAGTTACCGCGACCGATCGTGCGGTCTGTAGAGGACCGCATGATCGGACGAGGTTTTCCACCATGTCCGATCGTCCTTTCGTCCGATTCGGACGACCAGTCGATCGGACATGGGCACATTCGGATGCGATAATTTCTGTCCGATCGACCGATACACTGAACTATCGGTCGATCGGACCGAAATATCTCATTGTGTGTACCCAGCTTTAGAGAAGAATGCGTTAATGCACAAATTAAAGGGTATGTACAGTTGTGCACTGAAAAAGTGAGCATACCCCTTTTCCCATTTAAAGGATATGTGTACCCAAAAATAAATTGCCTAGTGTAGGGTACTCCAGCCCAAGTTAGATTTGTAAAATCTACCATCCCCAGAAATATACTCTCCTTCATTGCCCCTGTAAGTATGTTTCTGTGGCTTGTATAACAAATCTAACTTGGCGGGTGGGCGTGGGCTAGGGTACACTACACTACTAAAAGGGATGTAAAGCTAGGGGTAAGACAGCCATGAAGGGATCTAGAGGGTGACGGGTGACGGGTGACGGGGGGGGGAAGGGATGCGTATGTCTGAAACCTTAACAAGGAAAGGAAGAAGCAGGTGACCGGATGACTCCTACTCTTCACTTTCTGGAACTTTGAAAAGACACTGCAGGAGAAAAGGAGATGATGAATAAGTAAGTTCAGTAAGTTTCACCTTCTGTCTGCCGGCTCCAAGGAGGCAAAGGGATCCTGGGAGGAGGGCCTGAGAGGATACTCTGGAGACTTCAATGTGGTCAACAGGGGAAATACTGTAAGGAGCTGGTGTTGCTGTCTGGCAGCCTTAGGAAGTTGCCTTGGGAAAGCAGCTGGAGAGGATGGTGATAAACTGTGTAAAGCTGGGAGTTGTGTGGCCACCTGGGGTGACTACAAGCTGTAAGTAGTGCAGTGCAGCTACATGGGAGATCTGCAAATCACACAAGAAATATTCCTATGGCCAGTCTCCATCCTCACCTCCCCCTTAACCACTAGGTTCTCACCCTTGGGCTCCGTGTTGTTCCTTCGGCGCTCCGGTCTCTTCCGGCGATTATTAACGTGATGTCATCAGTAATCACAATATAATTATCTGGCAAGATTAAAGGAATCACTCAATGCCCCATTTGGTAACATTAAACATTAAATAGTTGGTATTAAATGCCTACCTGCTAAAGAAATCTTAAACTTCTTGCTTTTTCTATGACAGATGCATCATTCCCCCAGACAAACACTGTAGATGAAGCAGAGAGGGGCCCCCACTACAGTTTTGCTCTGGGGGCCCAGTTGTAGTTACATCAATGTGGTGGCTGGATTGGGACAATTCCACTCACAGGGGAAGGAAGGATATTCTGCCCACACAAACTAAAAGATATTCGGTTCCAACCTTTGAAGATGTAATTTCTGTTTACTCTCTAATCACAGGAAAGATGAAAACACTGATGTCAATTCTAATTCCTTATAAATTGGACCTGTTTAAAGAACCTTCTATTCCATATGTAATAAAGAAACTTAACTAGTAACTAGTTAAAGGGCATGTCCACAACTCCCTTAAAAATGCCCCAGCTGTTTCAATAAGACCTGTCTGTGCTATTAACAGTGACCAATCAGATATTAGCATTTTACTGGATTACTGCAATTACAGAACATCTGATTGGTTGGCGTGGATTAATTGATCACCTTTTATTGCATCAGCCCTTTAATACTTTCCTACTCCACCCCCAATAGCCATTTTTCTCCCTGGCTTCCCAAAGACAGATTATCAGCCTGCAGTATGCTGTTTGTTGAGGCCTCCTCTAAAAGCTGTACAAAGTCACACATGCACAGAGGAGGTGGTCTGTTCAGGAGAAGTCATTGGCTGTCACATCATCCCTCACAGCCGTGATTGACAGCGAAATTGAAAGCCCAACATTTTAGGTCAGGGTATAGCACAGATCTGGTGCAGAGCTAAGATAGTATCATTTCTGCTGGATAGACTAGAAAGTAAAATGCGTCCAATGAGCTGTGCAATAACAGGACTGCTGTCAGCTTCAATAACAATGGGCATATTTTAATAGCTAGATCATGTATCTGCTCATGGAGATCATCTTTAATGATATACAATACCCACATGACAGCCATGACTGTAAAAGGTGCAGATACACATAATTATCTCTGCTTTATTAATGTTGGCCCCTTCACAAGTGTTTATACATACAGTTCACGTTCATTTTAAACCGATGAATATTCATTTAGAATCTGTGTCCCTTGACACGTTTTGTAGAGCTGCATAAATTGAATAACATTGTGGAAATCTTCAACTGTCCTTATATTACTGTTAGTGAAGTTTATGGAGCTCATTTCTCAAGGATTATCTACTGGGATTACAACATATTATAAATGAAACTGATTTATCCATGGAGTTAGGATCACAAATACTACTGAGGTAATGCACAGGGAGATTCAATAAAAGTTCTTATCGTTAAAAATGGTGCTAATTTTGCCCCAACCAATCAGATATTATTTAACATTTGAAAGCTAAGATCTGATTGGTTGGGGCAAAATTAGCACCATTTTTAACGATAAGAACTTTTATTGAATAACCCTGTTAGTGCTGCAAAAAAGGGGATGGTACGGTGTTTTGTGGCAGTCTCAGAGTCACTTAAAGGATCCCTTTCTTTCTCCATAGAAGTCTCCAACTGAGCATGTCCGAGTTAACGTGCCCATACATTACAGCTTACCTGGCAGACTGATCCATCACATACAATCAATTTCGGGGGAACCGCCTTTCCGGATCTTCTTTGTGGACGAGGTCCCATTCATTAACATTCATTTTACGATTGTATGTTGGTCGCAAAGAAGATCCGGAAAGGCGGTTCCTCCGAAATTGATTGTATGTGACAGATCAGTCTGCCAGGTAAGCTCTAATGTATGGGCACCGGAGAGGAGGAAAGTTAAGAAGTGACTCTATATCTGTTTAGGAATTAAGTTGGGTACACACTCGCACGATAGGTAGAAAATTACGCTACATACAATCTCGAGCGTTGTCCCTATGTAAAACATGGGGAGAACGCTTGGGACTGCAGATTTCCCCCAGTCACGACCAACTCCATATACTTTAAGTACAATGAGGGCATTTTAAGGGCATTTTACAAATGATCGTGAGCCTCACGATCGTTCAGAAAATGCACTTCACACAGTAACGAGAACTGTGAACTTCTGAACTTCTCTATTATTGAATATTAGTAGTATATAGTAATATAAGTAGTTCTCAGAGTAACTAGTTTAAATATTACTAATATATATAAAGTGGTACAGCATTGTAAATATGCCAATCAATATATTTACCGTATTCACTGTTATGGCAACTGCCTTGGTTAAACAGATTTTATGGCCCTAATTAAAAAGTATCGATAAAATAGATAAAATTGATAAAATTTGCCCTCTAATCGTTTTGTTCATACATAAGTTTCATGGGTAGGCAAGATGATATCCCCCAGAATCCTCAGCCCGCAGCCTGGTAAAGGTTTACTTTACAAAACTGTGCTTTGGACACCCAAATAGAATGCAAAATGCGCAACGGCTGAAGCGGAGTACCATCCATCATGTACCACTGAAGTCAGACTGAGGATAGAAAGAATTATGGTCAACCGCCTCCTGGGAGTAATGTTCCTATATACAGGCCGGACTCATTTTTGCCAGCCTTATACAGTGCTGATAAGAGGCAATATAGAGGAGAAAATCTGGAATCACCGAGAACAAAATCTTACAGGAACTAAAAATAGGACCCAAATGGTCTGTTCCCGTTTGAGGGCACTTTATGGTTCCCAATGAGACTATTTTAATGCTCCACATGACATAAGGCAAGGGGAATACAACTATCTCAACCATCTAATAATATATCCCATGATTAGTGTTATCAGATCATCTGCGAAGGACTCTCATAAAGGGTTACTCCAGCCCCCAAATTACATATTCTGAAGTATCACTCCCCAAACCTCCACTTGCATTGTAACCTTACCTTACAGGGGGGAACATTGGTGAGGGGTTAACTCATGTGCTGAAGGGCAATTGACTGTGGCAATGTTTTACAGTGTATTTTGACTTCAATTTGAAACCTCTTGGATTCCCTGCTATCATATTGCTTTTTCCTATGATGCTTTGCGGCGCAGTTTATTTTACAGAGAAACCGAGGTGAACATTTCCCAGGTTTAATTTTAGGATAAACATCCTGCAACTGTCACTTAAACTTCCACATTTCTGTTGGCAAACAAAATAAGGAAGGAGTCCTGTATAAACAGGCAAATGGCAGTGGTAGCTGGGAGATGTGGCCTTCTCAGGGCTGGTCTGTGGGGGGGTCCCTGTCAAAATACTGTGATGGAGGCCCATTCACAATCTTTGATTATTCAAAGCCTTTTGGTGCCCTGGGCAATTGCTCTATTTCCCCTTCAATCCTCCTCCTTCAATTCTCCAGTCATGCAGGTCTTTCTATGTTATAGAGTCAAATCTGCCAACTTATGTGGGCTCTGCTTATTGACAAGGACACTTCTAATTCAATGGGTCAGCATTTGGAATTAAAGGGCAAGTCCAGCCCTAAAATAAAAACTTACATACAAGTAAATCACCCCCCAATATCCCTAAACGGTAATAGTTTGAAATGTGAAATATATAAGTCTAACCTGAAATCCTGCACAATGTCCTGTTTTCCCTGTTTCTGCTTCCTGGTTCTTCCAGTTAGTAACTGTCAGTTATGGATTTGACAGTTGACATCACAGCCAATGACTGAATGGTAATCCCATAGCTGCCTCTTCTGAGCATGCCCAGACTCAGTACAGGCTCAGTACAGGTTTCTAAATTGCTCAGTTTCCATGAGGCATCCAGAAGCATAGCAGGCATACAGTAATGAATTCATAGGACAAACTATCATATATCAACATATTTTAAAGAGGTTATTCTTTCTAAAAGATGTTCTTATGAGGGTGGAGTTGTCCTTTAAGCATCTGCCAGTGATAAAGTTATGAAAACCTTAATTTTAATGGTCTTAAAATAACATTTCAACTAAACACATTCAAGATACCAACAGGATCATTTATTTTATAGACATTATACCCGGCCTGTCATAGCACCGAGCCTGTGTCTGGATATTTCCAACATTAATTTGTACTAATGCCTTATTATATGGATTGGCAAGTAGGTCACAGCCTGTCAGAACCAGACATTTTCCATAGAATCCAGCACACTGATTGTTCTGAGCGGTGACCATGGATGGAGGTAGGTTGTTGTATTCCAGACCATGATCTAGGTAGTTTGTGACAGTTTGTGTACATATCATTAATAAGGGCCTGGGCTTTGATCTCTGTGTTAATTCTTGCGTATGTAACTGTAGGAGTAACAATGAATTCTTTCCAGCCCATTGAAATGTGCAGGGGAGTTTATTTTCTATTTATAAATCTCGGTACAGTTCCTCTTTCCCAAGTACATGACAGACACTCATTGCTGTTTGTTTGATTCTATCTGTTCCAAACAGATGTTTTGCTGAGCTGTGGCTCACCCTGACACTTTCACATGTATTTTTCCATCTGTGCTAAGCACCAGGGATCCATTATTTACATGAATGATGTTTTTACACTTTAGGTTACTCTGTACAAATACCATGATAAGCACAAGTGGCTGTTTGATTTTGCAATATGTTACATGTTACATATTAATAAGAGATTTGCTGCAATACATACATTTCATTGCTGCATAGTACCCAGGGTAGGACCTAAATCACTATGTCCTCTCCCCTGGGTACTTTACAGCAGTAATACTGATAGTTTGCAAAACGTAGCCAATGGGAAGACACGCTTCTTTAAAGAGGATGTCTTCTCATTATTGCAGAATGCAGAAGAGGACCAGAACTCTTAGAGGAAACGCAATGTAAGTACAGCTGTTAGGAAAAGTACCCATAGGTGAGGACATAGCAGTCAAGGTCCCCACTCTGGAAACTAATCAGCTATGGAAGAAGAAGAGCGAGGGAGAAGTGAGTATAATTATAATTTAGTTTTGATTTTGTGATAGATTTCCAAGCAGAGCCAACTTAGAAACAATAGGATATTTACTTTCAAAATATATATAATAAAATGATTGAGGGACTGGGCTCTGGTTTAAAGGAAATGTCCATCCACAAGCCTCAAGGTTGTTATTCTGACATGCCCCCCCAAGTCTCTGTAGAAGTTATTAGCTCCAGATTTTGCTGCCCTCCTTTGCTTATGTCACATCTATGACTAATATTCGGGTGAGCTGCTTGAGGGACGGCGAACACTGAAGGTAATAACTTCTTTTAGATACATTTGGGGAATCTGTAAAGATTATAATCTTGGGGTTTGGGAGGGGAGTCATCTAGAAAATACTAGCAGATTACTCGACATTGCCTGGTTTTTGTAAAGATTTAACCCGAACTTGCAACCGAAATTCAACAGACCTGCACTTTCTAACCAAACCCGACCCATTCAAACTCACTGTGGGTTATCTGAGCCACAATTCTGGTAAACCTCGGGTGCCCGACATGATACAGGATTCTAGGTCAGATCTCATCCCCAATTAACATACCTCACAACATTTGGAAACATACTTCCAAACATTTTAAAATGCATAAGAGCAACACATCGGCAGAAGAGATGCAATACTATATTTGGCCACTGGTTCAGTGACTCTCCCCTGTCTCTACACCCTATATGATATGTAGTGAATTTTACACAGCTAGCTTTAGTGGGATGTTAATTTTCTATATATTACCATTAAGCAATTGTACACTGATGTGATATATATTGCTATTGTTATCCTATATAATAAAACCCTAAGTGTGCGTCCCTGTGTCCGTGTGTGTGTGTCACTGCAGTTCCTATGGACTCACAACTAGAGATGGAGTCTCTGCAGTTCCTATTGACTCACCACTATAGGGAGAGTCTCTGCAGTTCCTATTGACTCACCACTAGAGGGAAAGTCTCTGCATTTCCTATTGACTCACCACTAGAGGGAGAGTGTCTGCAGTTCCTATTGACTCACCACTAGAGGGAGAAACACAGGAAACACACGGAGGAAGAACAGAAATTAAACAGACTGCAGGTAAGGTTGCTTGGGACAGGGGCCCCTGGATTTGGGACAGAGGGGGGGCCCTGGATTCGGGACAGATGGGGGGCCCTTGGATTTGGGACAGAGGGGGCCCCCTGGATTTGGGACAGAGCGGGGGCCCTAGATTTGGTACAGAGGGGGGCCCTTGGATTTGGTACAGAGGGGGAGCCCTGGATTTGGGACAGAGGGGGGCTGGATTTGGGACAGATGGGGGCCTCTAGATTTGAGACAGAGGGGGACCCTGGCCTTGGACAGAGGGGGGACTCTGGCCTTGGGAAACTAAGAGGGTACTCTGGCCTTGGGACATGGAGGAGGACTATGGCCTTGGGACACTAAGGGGGCACTCTGTGCTTCTAGCGCCCGTTATTGTAGCAGGCTTAATGTCTAGTTTTCTATAATGATTTACAGGTGTATGAGTGATTGAGTGTGTGATATAGCGGTATATCAGCCAGCCTATATTTCATATTTTATGTTTATTTCCTGGGTCTTGAACTTGCACAGGATGTGTTTTTAATGGGGTATTTATGTGCGCTGATAATATTTCTCTCGCCTTCTTGGCATCCTATTTGTACGCAAAAATAAAGATTTAGGATTTTATTTTTAACAATATATATATGTTGGACTCTTTTTTTCAAATTAACTCAAAAGGGTGTGACCTAATTAGTACTGCAGCTTGCTTCTTTTCTGTGTGGTTAAAGGATTAACTAACTCAGAAGGTGAACTATTTCCGATTTTGCATTAATTGAAGAATGGGAGGTAAAGGAGCTATATATGAAGAGGAAAGTATTATATCTATTGTATTCAGTTAGATCAACTAGACTTGAAATGTAGTTCTTGAAGACGTTTCGCTAGTCATCCGACTGGCTTTCTCAATTCAGAATGACTTGTACAAGAATCTGTGGCAATTATGTACCCTGGAAAATCCCAATTAGCATATCACAGCCAGGTGTTAAGGGTGTGATTGGATAGTGGCTAAGAGGTGTTATAGGAACGCCCAAAGTAAGGTGTCAAAACAGCATTGTACATGGCAGACAGTTGGTGTCGAATCACCCCACCTCTATTTAGGCTTGGTTTCTTTAATTTTTATGTAAATGGCTTCCTTGACACCTCTCTTGAACTAGTCCTGTTCATTTGAAAGGATGTTGACATTGCAATCTTCAAAGGTATGTCCTTTATCCTTAAGATGCAGGTACACGGCTGAGTCCTGACCCGAGGAATTGGATCTTCTGCGCTGGGCCATACGTTGGTGTAGTTGCTGTTTGGTCTCCCCCACATACAAATCAAAGCACTTTTCACTGGACTGCACTGTGTATATAATGTCGCTTTTCTTGTGTTTCGGTATTGGGATGTACCAATCGCTGCCTCAGTGTGTTGTTCGGTTTAAAGCAGACAGGCATACGGTGTTTTTTGAAAATTCTTCTTAATTTCTCGGAGACCCCTTCTACATATGGGATGACCATGTTCTTCCTCCTGTCTTGCTTTTCCCCTTCACTGTTGGTATTCGTGTTCTTTTCTTTCCTTCTACTTCTATTGACAAAGGCCCAGTCTGGATATCCACAAGTTTTAAGGGCTCCTCTGAGATGTTTCATTTCTTTAGCCTTCACCTCTGTGCTAGTGGGGATGTTCTCAGCTCTGTGTTGCAGGGTTCTGATGACACCCAGCTTGTGATCTAAAGGGTAGTGGGAGTCAAACATCAAATACTGATCTGTGTGTCTTGGTTTTCTGTAAACCTCTATTTCCAGTTTACCATTCTCCCTGACTTCTACCAAGCAGTCCAAGAAAGCCAGTTTGTTGTTTTGTATCTTCCCTTGTAAATTTTATGTTCTGGTCTACAGCATTGATGTCTTCTGTGAAGGCTTGTACTTCCTTCTGGTGGATTTTAACCCAGGTGTCATCCACATATCTGAACTAGTGGCTGGGTGCTATGCCCTTAAATGTATTAAGCGCCTGGAGCGTATGGAGTCACTGGGCGCCGCCATCTTGGACGGACCAGAATGGCTGGAGAGGTGAGTATCTTTCCTGACAAGAACCTCCCCAAGCATATAGGAAAGTATTATCTAGTTTCCCTTGTCAAGTATCCTCCCGAATAGGCTCCTAATAAGAACACTCTATCCATAAAATCAAAATAAAAGATTCTTGAAAATAATGCTATATAAAAAAGGAATATTCCTTTAATACACAAATCCCCAAACAATACTGCCAATCAGTAGATATATACTGTGTATATACGGTGTACTCCTGCACCCCTATTAATAAATGCACAATCCGTGCTCAAACACCAGTGCATACAATATAATAACGAATAAAATGTCAGTGTTGATGTGTCCAAACATTGAGCATATATGGGAAAGTTCTCCAAATCCAAACATATGCTGGAACCAGTCCAAAAAGCTTACCCCACAGATTGCTACCCTCCAATACACAGGAACAACCCAGAAATCATGGACTTCCACTCCTACCTTCCTACTGCATGGTCTCCTCCACTGGCTTGACTCCGTTTGTCTTAGCGTAACCGGGAAAGCAAGCACCTACCTCTGTGGGACTGTAGTAAGAAATTCTGGTACCTGGATGGATCCACCTGCCCTGCAGGTTACCTGGTTGCAGAGGGAGCTGTTCAATCACAGGTGTCTTCACCATAGGATAGCGTGTCGTAAGTACAGTGACTGATAACAAATAGCGCAACCGTTCAACATGGAGAATTCTGGGACAACCCTATGTTTTACCTCCTATACTTCAATTAATGTAACAGGAGCCAGGAACGAAGATACAAAACGTACTTTCGAGTGTGATACACCACTGGCTCTTGTTACATTAATTGAAGAACTCTAGGTAAGACATAGCTCTCTTACCTTGTGTTACCTTATCTATTCTTTAAGATTACAGTAACAGACTAATAACCTGGAGGGCAAACAATACTGGCTAATAAACTGGGGGACTGACAACACTGGCTAATCAACTGGGGGACTGACAACACTGGCTAATCAACTGGAGGGCTAACTACACTGGGTAACCAACTAGAGGGCTGACTACATTGGGTAATGAACTGGAGGGCTGAGTAACACTGGCTAATCAACTGGGGTGCTAACTAAACTGGGTAATCAACTAGAGGGCTGGCTACACTGGGTAATGAACTGGTGGGCTGTCTACATTGTGTAATGAACTGGAGGGCGAACAATACTGGGTATTGAACTGGAGGGCTGACTACACTGGGTAATAAATTGGATGGCTGACTACATTGGGTAATGAACTGGAGGGCTGACTACACTGGCTAAAGAACTGGAATACTGACAACACTGGCTAATGAACTTTGCACACATACATGCTCTTAATAAATTATTGTGAGAAGATGTAGTACCCCATTGAGAAGTTGATATGATGTGCTTTAAAGTTAAAGGGCATGTCCACCCTCAAAACTGAAATTTAACCCCATACTGGCCCCACTCTGAAGTTTAAAAAAATCCTTACCTTACATCTCTGCTCCAAATGGCTGCCTTGCTATGTCCCTCCAAAGTCCAGTAAACTGCAGTGTAGTAGCTGTCAGTGACTCATCAAGGTTTGAGGCATGTGCATGAGAAAACTCCCCCCCCTTCCCTCTCCCTCCCGTTTTGCTCTCCCTCCCCCTAGCTACAAACCCCTTGGTTATATTATAGTTCTCCCTCCCCCAGCCCCAACCATCATAATAGAATTTTGAGAAACTCCCCCGATCGTTACTTACCTTACCTCTCTCCCCCGGCGTTCTGAGCAGCCGGCAGCCGCAGCTGCTGGTCCGGCCCCCTATTGCAGTTCCATGCAAGCAGATGGCCAGGCTGTGTGGCGGAGGAGAGAGGGAAGCTAAGTAACGATCGAGGGACTATTTGGGGTTGGGGCTGGGGGAGGGAGACCTACAATATATCAAAAGTTACAAAAAGGGGTGGACATGCCCTTTAAAGGGGAAGTTGATATGCTACATGCTACAGATTTCCACTTTTATTGTGCTCTCCCCTTTTGTATTATTTACTGATCTATTTAATATAAATTTCTTACTACAAAATCACAGGAACACTTTTATCTTGGGTCCCGTGACTGATAATTACTCGAATACCTTTTAGATACCTCAATGATGAACTTTTAAAATACGTTTAAGAGAAAAACTAGAGCTAATTTCTGGTGGTGAGGTGACACGGTATATTATTTATTTAGCCCCATAACACTATGTTCTCGCTCTATATAAATTTTACATTAAAAATGGATAACACTTTATTCCCCTTTTCTTTATAAGATGCCAGAAATCAACAAGGAAGTAAGTAGAAAAGAATATATAGGGTCTAATTAGTTATATTTCTAAATTTAGTTTGAAAAGTTGCCTATATTGAATACCAGTGTCTTTACCTAGGATTGTCAAAGTCCTTTCACTACAAAGGCCTAAGCGTAATGTTGTACAATATTAAGATATCCTAACAAGAAAGGAACTGCCGTATATATTCGAGTATAAGCCCAGGTTTTCAGGCTTTAAAAAAAATCCTAAAAACAGGGGCGTACCTGCAGGGGCCAGTGCCCCCCCCCCGCCTGATTGAAGGCCGGGCCCTGACCCCCTCCTCTCTACAAGCCCACTAAGATCTCTTCAGCCACCAGATGTTTTTAAACAGCTGATCATGCGTATGAAGGAAATGTACGCGCAATCAGCTGTTTAAAAGACCGGAACCGAACTTCCGGAACTGAACTGGAAGTTCGGGTCTGGACTTTTAAACAGCTGATCGCGCATATGTTTCCTTCAAATGTACGATCAGCTGTTAAAAAACTGCTGGTCATTGCATAGATCTTGTGGCGGGCCCTACTACTGTTCAGGCCCCCTCACGGTCGCGGGAGTGGGGAGGGGCGGTTGTTACATCACTGCCTGAAAATCAAACCTCGGCTTATACTCTGCCTGAGTTCGGCGCTGGTCTCACTTAATATTTTTTGATATACCGTAGTTTATTTATTCATGATGTAATGATGTAATCAAAAAGTTTCGAGATCCCATTTTAGAGTTAATATAGGGTATCTTTAGGGTTAATCCTCTAAAATGGGATCTTGAAATTTTTTTGATTACATCATTAAAATATTAAGAGGTGGTATGTGTATTTTCGTGGTCCTGCTAAGCAATACTCCCTTAACATGATGTACTGCATTGTGGGTACAAGGAAGGTAAGGTGCGCCATGGTACCGCCAGCACAAAACTAACGCTAGGAGTATTGAAACAGAAGCCTGTGCTGTTAATAAAAAATAGCGCAGGCCACAGCAAATTGTAGTAGATATTACTTTGGGTAATGTGAGCTTAACTCCTTAAATTAAATCTCCCCACTGATGTGATCTATTTTGGATCTTTATGTATGTTATGCCTCATTTCTATAATCTGTTACTTATACATTGATTTGTCAGGCACTGTATTCTAATCTATCTCAATGTGTTCTAATCCATCACACTGTATTCTAATCTATCTCAATGTGTTCTAATCCATTAAAATGTATTCTAATCTATCTCAATGTGTTCTAATCCATTAAAATGTATTCTAATCTATCTCAATGTGTTCTAATCCATAACACTGTATTCTAATCTATCTCAATGTGTTCTAATCCATAGCACTGTATTCTAATCTATCTCAATGTGTTCTAATCCATCACACTGTATTCTAATCTATCTCAATGTGTTCTAATCCATCGCACTGTATTCTAATCTATCTCAATGTGTTCTAATCCATCACAGTGTATTCTAATCTATCTCAATGTGTTCTAATTCATCACACTGTATTCTAATCTATCTCAATGTGTTCTAATCCATAACACTGTATTCTAATCTATCTCAAAGTGTTCTAATCCATCACACTGTATTCTAATCTATCTCAATGTGTTCTAATCCATAACACTGTATTCTAATCTATCTCAATGTGTTCTAATCCATCACACTGTATTCTAATCTATCTCAATGTGTTCTAATCCATCACACTGTATTCTAATCTATCTCAATGTGTTCTAATCCATCACACTGTATTCTAATCTATCTCAAAGTGTTCTAATCCATTCACACGGTATTCTAATCTATCTCAATGTGTTCTAATCCATCACACTGTATTCTAATCTATCTCAATGTGTTCTAATCCATCACACTGTATTCTAATCTATCTCAATGTGTTCTAATCCATCACACTGTATTCTAATCTATCTCAAAGTGTTCTAATCCATCACACTGTATTCTAATCTATCTCAATGTGTTCTAATCCATTAAAATGTACTCTAATTTATCTCAATGTGTTCTAATCCATCACACTGTATTCTAATCTATCTCAATGTGTCCTAATCCATCACACTGTATTCTAATCTAGATTTACGAACCCCATAGAATACCATCCGCACAGTATTCTACAATCGAATGTTTATTAATTAAAGAATGTTCGGTCGTAAATGTACGATCGCGACCGTACATTTACGACCACGATCATAAATTAACTAGCCCGCGGTATGGCTAAAAAGCAATATCGCAGGTTTAGAAATATGGCCCCTAAGGTGCCAAAACAGCATTGTAAATGGCAGACAGTTGGTGTCGAACCCCCCCACCTCTATTCAGGCTTGGTTTCTTTATTTTCACATAAATGGCCTCCTTGAAACCTTTCTTGAACCAGTCATGTTTCTTTAACTAGCGAAACGTCTTCAATAACTAAACTTAAAGTCCAGTTGATCTAACTGAATACAACAGATATACCATGACCAGGATGAATGAGAACCTTCACAAGTATAAATAGCAATTATAACTTGCTTTGTATATTCCATGGTTATACAGTAATAAAGTTTCTACATTTTGCATATGTGATCAGCACATCATTCACAAATATACCTGAGCCATGACTGCCCTCTGCAGGCTTTATTTGGAGTTGCTAGTGATAATTTAACTGAATAAATTAGATACATCAGGGGATTTGACTAATCGAATGACCCCCTGTTTGAGAGTTTTGTTAAGCAGATAATCCCTCACATGGGGCATTGACTGGCAGTTGCCATCACTGTAGCTTTTACTATAAGGTGCTCATTTCTTCATGTAACAATATTGCTGCAGTTATATTTTGTATCTATATCTATGCAGTGCATTTTGTGCAGTTTTGGTGTATTAGTTTTGATTTGAGGAGGGGCCTAATCAATATATATAATGTATGGGTATAACGATGTTTCTTTAAAGGGAGGAGGGGCCTAATTAATATATATAATATATGAATATAACGATGTTGCTTTAAAGGGAGAAGGGGTCTAATCAATATAGATATGTATATAACGATAGTTCCTTTAAAGGGAGGAGGAGCCTAATCAATATATATATTATATGTGTATAATGATAATTCCTTTAAAGGTAGGAGGGGTCTAAACAATATATATATGTATATAACAATATTTCCTTTAAAGGAAGGAGGGGCATAATCAATATATATATTATATGTATATAACAATGCTTCCTTTAAAGGGAGGAGGGGCCTAATCAATATATAATATATGTACAGTATATAACGATGGTTCCTTTAAAGGTAAGAGGGGCCTAATAAATATAAGATATGTTTTTAACAGTGGTTGCTTTAAAGGGAGGAGGGGCCTAATCAATATATATAATATATGTATCTAATGATGGTTCCTTTAAAGGGAGGAGGGGCCAAATCAATTTTCTTTAATAATATCACCTTCTGTTTCTCATTCTATTCTGCTCTGCCATATTCATCTCATATTGTCTTTACCTCCATACAGAAACGTAGGCTGAAAAATGGTTGCAGTGAAAGTTCCTTCCAGTAACTACATGATGATCCTGGTACATATGGTACATGCTAAATCCTGGTAAATATGGTACTGTATATGCTAAATCCTGGGGGAAAAGGTACATGGTAAATCCTGGTAAATATTGTACATGCTAAATCCTGGTAAACATGGTACAACCAGTGATGTTGAATTTTGGCATGCCAAATGTTTGGAGACTGCAACTCCCAGTGAACCTTGGTTGCAGAATACATCATGTAGTTTTAAAACATCTGGAGTGCTAAGGTTCGACTTCAATGGGTTAAATACCGTAAAGTGGTAGTTAATGTTTTAACATGCTCATCGCAATATAAGAAACGAAATACATACACAAATTATGATTTGTTCTAGTTAGAAGGATTTCAGTTTCAGACTTGCAATTTTTTTTGCCCCCTTGTGGTCACATCCACTACTGCACACAGTTCTACTCTTGACTGACACAAAACATATAGGGCCACATTTCAACCACTGAATTTAAACCATATCAATGTCTTGGGGTTAAAACCTATTCAAGAATATTTTAATTCTTAAACTTTTTTTCAGTTTAGTTGATATATATTATTATTATTATTATTAGGCCTGTGAGATCTGGGATTAAAATTACAACTATCCATACCAAACCATTAACAGTAAACTATGTTTACAGGCATGGCAGCTGTTAACCCTTGACTAACCAGAAAGAGAGAGGAAGAACTTTCTATATAATGTGGTAGTGCTGTAAAAAAACTGCAGAAGAAAATAGAAATTCCCAGGAATCCTAGAAATCTTGAGCTGTGTCTTACCTCCTGTTCTTCAATAAAACCTGCAGGAGCCAGGAGAGAAGGTAAGGTACTTACCCGATCGCTTGCTCCTCCGCCGCATAGTCTGACAGGTCCCAACGGACTCTGTCTCCTATGCACATGCGCAAGACCCATCAGACTACGTGGCAGAGGAGTGAGTGATCGGGTAAGTTCCTTATCTTCTCTTCTGGCTCCTGCAGGTTTTATTGAAGAACAGGAGGTAAGACACAGCTCCTTTACCTCCCATTCTTCAATACAACTGAATACCCAAACTTTGTTTATACCAGTGGAGATGCGCTTTAACACAAAAGGGACAGACGCACATGAACTTGTTTGGTTCTACAAATAAATAAAAATAAAATCTTCGCCAATACTAAGTCCCTATTTATTTTTGTGTCCAACACGAGTGATATGAATAGTGACTAGCGAACTCCATGGTGAATATTGTCCTTCAGGAACCCCAGGGAGGAAGGTAAGTATTGCAATACTAGGGTTTGGGAGGCTCCTGCTTTTTGGGGGAAACCTTTCTCTGCCTGTGGATCGTCCCCTTTAGTTTTCCACTAAACCCTTTTGTTCTCCTTTCTAAATTTGTTACAAATTTTCTTCAAGTTTTATCTCATGTTGGAAATTGTGTCTTCCAAAGAAAAAGTGATTCACCATCCATTGGTTAGGGAAATATTTTTTTCCCACAGATTATTAAAAACCAATTGACTACAAAAAATATTTGACTGTAGTTGCTTTGGGAACATATTACATTTTATTCTTGGTCTGATCTCTTTAAAGAATAGTTTATTCAGTGATTGAAAGGACAGTTGTACAGTTGTTTCTCCATCCCTCTTGTGGCCCAGGGCCTAACCAATGGGAGACACTTTCTGCAAGAATCCGTTTTCCTATTGGAAATTTGCTTCTCTGTATAAAAGGAGATATTTGCATTAATTTACCCTGCTATAGGTTATTTCCTTCTGGTGAGTCAACTGTTCCTCAATTCAATTAATATTTCTTTTAAATACTCCCATGTTACTGTTCACCAGGTTCCTGGGATTAATAAGCCTTCCACTTGCAACATTTTGTTTGTAACCTTTAATTTAGTATGTAAATACCAGGCATGTATTATCCACACATCTTTACGTATTTTGTATTTTTCTGAAACTTTATAGAAAGGGCCCATCATTGGAACAGTTTATTCTGTGGTATATAATTTCAGTGAAAGAAAATGCTGTTTCCATGAAAGCAACATACATAATGACAGTGATATTGTACCTCATTGTTTTCTGCGTGTTTGCACCTTGACGCACAATATCATTTTTCAAACAGACAAAAATAAAATCAGATACATTTCCACCCAGAAACTTGTCATTTTCTCCTTTAAATACCAAATGAAACCAGCCCTATAATTGTTACATTGCACAAAGTATTCATATTCCTTCCTCTTTATGTCGTTGGCCACATGACCTTTCATCAAGAGGGAAATTTTCAGCATGGGCTCAATCTTATGATTTTTGGGTTATGTAATTCTTGTTTTTCTATCCTGATAGTTTGTTGAAGAGGAGATAGAAGAAGGGAGCGTATTGTTCTAATAGGATGAGGGGCTGGTTTTAGCGTTGGGCACTGGAACTCAGGAAATATCATTGGCAACAGTAATTATCCGATTCTTATTGGGTTAACAAACTCAAATTATATTCCATTTTCCATGTGCTGTTGAGTAAAGCATTTTAAAGGATAAGTGAATTCTAGGAATAAATTACATATAAGGACCGGAAATGTTATATTTTAAATATAGCTAACTCTAGCTATACTATATAAATATATACACACACAATATATACATCAAATATGGGAACTTTACAAAATTAATTCCCGGTGCAATTGCTTGATTCCATATTTACAGGTAAATGTGCATGAAATAGCAATAAATCATTTTAAAATAGACTCTGGGTGCAGCTTTTCTACTTGGATTTATTTTATACATTATATTATGTAAATATAGATTAAAGGCACAGAAAGGCACCTGGCAAGTGATGCCATTATCCTCTGGTGAATACAGTCAGGTGACCAGTAATGTTGCCATCAGCAATAACCTGGGTTATAAAATGGTCTGTTTAGGGAAAATAACACCATCAATTAACTTTATTACATTTGGCATTTTCATTTTGACAGGCATCATAGTAAAAAGCTTTGTTTAGGTCTACAGGTTAAACATTTGTTTTGGCACATTTAGGGTAAATAAACGGTGCATAATCCAGGGTCCTCTATATTGCCACAATATCCGTGCAAGTGTATCTATTAAAAACAGGTTTTATGATGTGAATAGACATGAACAATAATCTTCAAATCATGTCAGATCTAATGGTCTAACTATTGGCCATGTGTACGCTTGAAATGTGTAAAGGGCACATCCACCCCCCAGTCTAAGATTTATACATAAGCACCCCACCACCCTAAACCCTCTTCTTTCATAATAGGAGTGGTTATGACAGTGACAGATGTCTGCTGCTTCCCAAGCCCCCTTCCTTTCAGCATGTGCAAGCTCGTAAAGAGCTCGTATATCTTTACGTTAAGGCAGCAAAATGTACAGGAGGCATTAGCTGTCCATGGAATTGGGTGATGGCAGCTCCTCAACACATTCTGAGTATTGTAAAATGAAAGCTGGTCTGCTGCTCTGTCTTTCTAAAGTTTTAGATAGTTATTACTATACCCTCTGCTTATCACAGAACCAACCATTTCTTACATAGACACCCCCCCTCACACTGCCTCCTCTCGCCTTAAACCTTTTTCTATTTTGTCTCCTTTCCTCTGGTATTATATTCCCCTCTCTCTACATCAAGAAACCTCAATAAACAAGTTTAAATCTGATCTATTATTCCATCTCTCTGAGCGCAGCACAGCGTAGGACTGTTGACACTGCACCAGTTAATACTTTAGCACTTCCACCCTTTCATATGTATCTGTATGTCACTCACCTAAGTAGATTGTAAACTCTACGGGGCAGGGACCTCTTTCCTCGTGTTACTTGTTTCAAGCACTTGTGTATTTCATGATGCTCATACCTATTTCTATATTTATGTTTTTATTTACTGTCCCCTTTGTATGACTTTTTGCATTCTATATTGTACAGCGCTGCATCACCTAGTGGCGCTATATAAATAAACATATACATACATACATGCATACTTACAGGTTTCAGTTGTAGCCCAGTGACTGGACAATCATTACTGAGTCCTGAGCTGTTATTTATATTTCAGTGGTTCCCCAAGCCTCCTGTCTCTCCAGCACTGTCCAGTTTTGAGAGACCTGTCCATGTATCCTGGACTGCTGAGCTTTGCCCTGTGATGGGGAGGCTTAGTGTAGTTATAGTTGCAGTAACCCTTCCCTCTGATTTTTGTCATCCTTGGTTGAGCTCAATTCAAACACACCTTGGGTCTCTGTTTGTGGATACATTCTATATTAAGATCTATAAAGTTGATTATTGATTACAGTCTACAGACATTTAACCTGTAAATACGGTCCATTGAGGTCTGATAACCCATCCGTCCCATTCAGTTGGTCGCAGATTTTTGCCAGATTGACCAATACACCACAATGTCAGTCGATTGGGTTGTAATATTGGATAGTGTGTTCTCAGCATTACCTGCCACTGATGGTTTCACTACTTCATATTTACTGATATAAAGGTGTGACTGTGCCGATTGTTATGTATTACTACTACTAGTACCTTGTAATAAATTCTTACAATTATAACAATAACTTTATATGGCCGGCATATCTCACTTTATCTATTATGTATCCATCTATCCATCTATCTATCTATCTATCTATCTATCTATCTATCTATCTATCTATCTATCTATCTATCTATCCATCCATCCATCCACCTATCCATCCAATCTATCTGTCCTGTCCAGTCCAGTACAGACCAAGGAAGACTCCTTTGGGAGATTCACCCTTCCCACGTGGGCAGTAGTGTGGTAGACTACGCCATTACAGACATGGACTTTTCAAATATAAGTGTCTTCATAGTCGCTCCTCAATCACACCTGTCAGACCACAACCAAATTCTCTTGTAAGTCTACTCTTCAAATAAATCCCTCAAACACAACAGTTCAATTGGTCTTTATAACCTGCCATCCTCATACAAATGAACTACACAGTCAACCGCAATCTATAAGGAGGTCCTCAACAGACCGGAGATGAAAGAGATGCTTCAAAACTACAATAAAAAGGCTTATGAATTCAAACAATAAGGAGTTTAGCAAGCAGCAAAAGATCTCAACAAAATCTTATTCACCATTACAGAAATGTCAGAAGTGAAAAGGACCAATCACAAGAAGCCATCAAGGAAACAAACAATCTATTAAATGGTTTGACAGTGAGTGCAAAAAACTCAGAAAAAATCTACAGGTGATCTCAAATAAAAAACACAGATGCCCTAGTGACGATGAACTAAAATTAGCTTATTACGTCACTCAACGTCAATATAAACTCACCATCAGAAAGAAGAAACAAAACTACATCCAAAGTAAATTTCAAAAGCTTGAACAATCTCCCCAAGACAACTCATTCTGGGAGACTTGGAACCCCATGGGCACAAAATCCAAACAAAACAAACAGCACATCCCAAATGGCAAAATCTGGTTTCACTACTTTAAAGATCTGTAGAAAGGAATCCCTACACAAGATCTTACTCCAGAACAAAACCAGATCATCAACAAACTAAGGAATATGGATAAGAATATCAAGGACTTCCAAACCCACTAGATACACCAATAACACTGCAGGAATTAAGCTTGCAAAGTAAAAAAAGCCAGTGGTACGGATAGAATTCTACCTGAAATGATCAAATACAGCTCCCCTGACATACATACTGCAATATCCAAACTATTCCACCTAGTCCTATATGTTGGGCACTTTCCTGAAGTCTGGAACCAAGGTCTGATAACATCAATCCACAAAAGTGGAGCCCGTTATGATCCAGCAGACTACAGAGGCATCAAGATGCTGTCGGAGAGGAGGAAGCCACATCAAATATTGGGGCACACCATGTAACGGTATGAGAGGAGCAGGGAGATTCAATAAAAGCACCAGTTTTAACTATAAGAACTTTTATTGAATCTCCCTGTTAATGTCCATGGACTACTTGCCCAGTTATCCCTTTATCCTTCCCCAATAGTTATATCCCAGAATTGAACCCCAATATATTACTTACTGTCCATATATTACTTTTCCATCAATACCCATTACCCCCTACTGTGAACCCCTCTATACTAGCGTGTCTTATTATTTTTCTTGTTTGCTTTGGCAATGTCAAAATGTAAATGGATCCTGCCAATAAAGCTCTTTTTGATTTGATTTAAATATATAAATTATATAAATATAATAACTATATAAGTGCTAGAGCATTGCCATAAGTATCTGTCTGTCTGTCTATCTAATCTATCGCCTCTTTCTTTTTCATATCTATCTATGCTATCTAAGTATCTCTGTCTGTTTATCTGTTCGTCTATCTAATCTATCTATCTATCTATCTATCTATCTATCTATCCAGTCCATAAATATATAAATAATATAAATATAATGATAACTATATAAGTGCTATCATCTATCCATCCATCTATCTATCTCTCTCTCTCTCTCTCTCTCTCTCTCTCTATCTATCTTTCTGTCTATTTCCCTATCTATTGTCCCTCTCTTTTTCATATCCACCTTTGCTATCTAAGTATCTCTGTCTGTTTATCTATCTGTTTGCCTGTTTGTCTATCTAATCTCTCTCTCTCTCTCTCTCTCTCTCTCTCTCTCTCTCTCTCTCTCTATCTATCCATCTATCTATCCATTTATCTATCTATCTTATTTATCTATCCATCCAGTCCATAAATATATAAATAATATAAATATAATGATAACTATATAAGTGCTAGAGCCTTGCCACAATCTATCCATCATCTATCTATCTGTCTGTCTGTCTGTCTAATCTATCTATCGTCTCTCTCGTTTTCATATCTAAGTATCTCCGTCTGTTTATCTATCTATATATATCTGTCTGTCTTTCTGTCTATCCATCCACTATCTATATCTATCTATCTATCTATCTATCTATCTATCTATCTATCTATCTAATCTATCTCTCTATCTATTTAATCTATGAAATGAATTCAAATCGGACCCAACTTCATCTCTATTACTATTATACTGTAACTACAGTAATATGTTTCACAGATAATAACTTTGAAAATCCCACCTGCTGTGTTTACTGACAGCCTAATTTATTTACTTAATTTCCAGGTTATCATTAATCTTATCACTGTCTAATCTATCTATCTATCATCTATCTGTCTAATCTATGTACCTATCATTTGTCTGTCTATCTTTTTATCTATCTATCCATTTATCTATCTCTTATTTATCTATCCATCCAGTCCATAAATATATAAATAATATAAATATAATGATAACTATATAAGTGCTAGAGCCTTGCCACAATCTATCTATCATCTATCTATCTGTCTGTCTGTCTGTCAAATCTATCTATCGTCTCTCTTGTTTTCATATCTAACTATGCTATCTAAGTATCTCTGTCTGTTTATCTATCTATATATATATCTGTCTGTCTTTCTGTCTATCCATCCACTATCTATATCTATCTATCTATCTATCTATCTATTTATTCTAATCTATCTCTCTATCTATCTAATCTATGAAATGAATTCAAATCGGACCCAACTTCATCTCTATTACTATTATACTGTAACTACAGTAATATGTTTCACAGATAAAAACTTTGAAAATCCCACCTGCTGTGTTTACTGACAGCCTAATTTATTTACTTAATTTCCAGGTTATCATTAATCTTATCACTGTCTAATCTATCTATCTAACTATCATCTATCTGTCTAATCTATCCACCTATGTACCTATCATTTGTCTGTCTATCTTTCTTTCTATCTATCTATCTATCTATCTATTCATTTATCTATCTATCTTATTTATCTATCTATCCAGTCCATAAATATATAAATAATATAAATATAATGATAACAATATAAGTGCCTTGCCACAATCTATCTATCTATCTATCTATCTATCTATCTATCTATCTATCTATCTATCTATCTATCATCTATCTATCTATCTATCTATCTAATATATCTCTTTATCTATCTAATCTATGAAATGAATTCAAATCGGACCCAACTTCATTTCTATTACTATTAAGCTGTAACTACAGTCTATCCGTCTTTCTATATCCATCTCTATCCATCCATCCATCTATCTATTCAAGTATACTCCAATAGTGGAACTACTTGAATAGAATATTTGCATGTTATGAATGGTGTTTTAAGAACAATTTGCACTTTAATTGAAGGCAGATACAATTTTAATTAGGATATACCACTCTGCACTTTGATTAATGATGTAGTCACTTGAAATGGGTGGGATTTAGGTTATATTAGTGTGTTATGTGCTCTCACTTATTCATGGTTTGATAAAGGTCCAAGAAGGGGGCCCGAAACATTGCTATCTGTTTGGTTTGCACATTAAATAAAAGTATTTTTGCACAAGACCTGGATATTCATGAATCATTACCAGCAGCACCCAGGCAGACTGACCTACTGGCTAGTGCATACTGGCTAGAGCTACTGGTGAGTGCATACGTTCCTGTCTATTAATCTATCTATCTATCTATCTATCTATATTATATCTATCTATCTTCTATGTAACTATCTTTCTAATCTATCTATCGCTATGTATGTATCTATATCAATATCTATCTATCTATCTATGTATCTATCTATCTATCTAATCTATCTATCTATCTCTATGTATCTATATCAATATCTATCTATCTATCTATCTATCTAATCTATCTATCTCTATGTATGTATCTATATCAATATCTATCTATCTATCTATCTATCTATCTATCTATCTATCTATCTATCTATCTATCACAGTACACAATGTATTAGAGAATTCCCAAGTGTTTATTCCATACAACACAGCAAGTGGCACGTTTCGGTCTGGTGCTTGGACCTTTACAGCAAGCTTTATCAAGACCAATCAGATGTTAGCTTTCAAATGTTATATAAGATCTGATTGTGTTGGGGCAAAATTAGCACCATTTTAAACGATAAGACCTTTTTTTGAATCTCCCTGCTTGTGTCTGCTATGCATCGGATCATGATTAGAAGCACCCAGGCATGACTGGAAAAAGTCTGTAAGGCAGAGTGCACACCTATTTGCTTTTGATATCTATCTATCTATCTATCTATCTATCTATCTATCTATCTATCTTCTATCTATCTCCATCCATTCATCTCTATCCTACTTTATATCTACTATCTATCTATCTTCATCTATCTATATCCATCCATTCATCTCTATCCTACTTATATCTATCTATCTATCTATCTATCCTCTATCTATAATCCATCCATGTCATCTCTATCCCTCTTTATATCTATCTTCTATCTATCTATCTATCTATCTATCTATCTATATCCATCCATTCATCTCTATCCTACTTTATATCTATCTATCTATCTATCTATCTATCCATCTATCTATCTATCTATCTATCTATCTATCTATCTATATCCATCCATTCATCTCTATCCTACTTTATATCTATCTATCTATCTTCTATCTATCTATCTCATCTATCCATCCATTCATCTCTATCCTACTTTATATCTATCTTCTATCTATCTTCTATCTATCCATCTATCTATATCCATCCATTCTCTCTATCCTACTTTTATCTATATCTATCTATCTATCTATCTATCCATCTATCTATATCCATCCATTCATCTCTATCCTACTTTATATCTATCTATCTATCTATCTATCTATCTATCTATCCATCTATCTATATCCATCCATTCATCTCTATCCTACTTTATATCTATCTATCTATCTATCTATCTATCTATCTATCCATCTATCTATATCCATCCATTCATCTCTATCCTACTTTATATCTATCTATCTATCTATCTATCTATCTATCTATCTATCTATCTATATCCATCCATTCATCTCTATCCTACTTTATATCTATCTATCTATCTATCTATCTATCTATCTATATCCATCCATTCATCTCTATCCTACTTTATATCTATCTATCTATCTATCTATCTATCCATCTATCTATATCCATCCATTCATCTCTATCCTACTTAATATCTATCTATCTATCTATCTATCTATCTATCTATCTATCTATCCTCCTTTCATCTCTATCCTACTTAATATCTATCTATCTATCTATCTATCTATCTATCTATCTATCTATCTATCCATCCATTCATCTCTATCCTACTTAATATCTATCTATCTATCTATCTATCTATCCATCTATCTATATCCATCCATTCATCTCTATCCTACTTAATATCTATCTATCTATCTATCTATCTATCTATCTATCTATCTATCTATCTATCTATATCCATCCATTCATCTCTATCCTACTTTATATCTATCTATCTATCTATCTATCTATCCATCTATCTATATCCATCCATTCATCTCTATCCTACTTAATATCTATCTATCTATCTATCTATCTATATATCCATCTATCTATATCCATCCATTCTCTATCTCTACTAATATCTATATATCTATCTATCTATCTATCTATCTATCTATCCATCTATCTATATCCATCCATTCATCTCTATCCTACTTAATATCTATCTATCTATCTATCTATCTATCTATCTATCTATCTATCTATCTATCTATATCCATCCATTCATCTCTATTCCTACTTAATATCTATCTATCTATCTATCTATCTATCTATCTATCTATCTATCTATCTATCTATCTATCTATCCATCTATCTATATCCATCCATTCATCTCTATCCTACTTTATATCTATCTATCTATCTATCTATCTATCATCTTCATCTATCTATCTATCTACTATCTACTATCTATCATCATCTCTATCTTCTATCTATCTATATATCCATCTATCTATATCCATCCTTCATCTCTATCCTCTATCTATCTATCTATCTATCTACACTATCTATCCCATCTATCTATACCATCCATTCATCTCTATCCTACTCAATATCTATCTATCTTTCCACCGATTTATCTTTTTGTGATTCGTAGCAGTAGTGGAGTTAGCAAAAGTCTCACTGCACATTTCTGGTCTACACATCAAGTAGCAAACCCCCCCCCCTCCGGAACACAGCCCCCCCCCCTGCTACAGCAGCACAGTCATCAATTTCCAATTAATTCAATTCAAATACTGCACTGCACATAACACTCGTGCACCCCACTCCTCCTACTCACACACACTTTCATTGGGTCCTGTCCGCAGACACAGAAATCAAAAGGGAAACTTATGGCAGCCTTTCTGTAGAAGTTGTCATGGGCCCCATGATTGCCCCCCCTGCAATGTAGGGGCAATAGTTTGTCACTGCTCCCCTTATTTTAGGTATGTTTTGCACTAAATAACAGCTCACTACTGACCATAGCAGAATAATACCAAGAGAATGAACCTGAATATATACAGATATACATCCCTATCCATCTGATATAAATCTATATACTGTAGGTCATAGGCCTCCACTTTGACATATTATCTTTATATTTCAATGAACAGGTACATTACATCTTACAATTGAGGCCCATCTGCTCCTCTATCTCCTATTAGATTGCTCTCTATTGCTCCTTCTCGCCCATCCAATCCTATGGCAGAGAATGGGTGGGAAGGCCAGAGGAACAGTAATGACTTGGGAGCAACACGGGAGATTTTTTTTAAAAGGGAAAGTTCACCACTACAACAACCCTTGTACAGTGAATGCAGAACCCCAAGGTCCCCTATGACAAGGCTATAAGGGAATGTTCCACTGTTGCTCCCATTTAAAGTTGGATCACTTACTTATTTGTTATAAATAGATCATTAAAAAAATAATATTTCCCATTTTTTGTTCCATTGGAGTACATCCAGGACGTAAAGATCCGGTATTTTAAGCAGCTGATCACTTGTATGTTTCCTTCATAGTGGCGATCAGCTGTTTCAAAACAGCTGATCGTGGACCTCTGGGGAGGGGCTGGGTCAGGGTCCAAATCTCACGGGGGCCCCGGGCTCCTGCATTTACGCCCCTGTTTTGTTCTGTTTTACAGAAGTGCCAAATATTGAAAGGTTAAAAACCATGAACTATCTGAATGTGTAGGGCTGCATGTTGATTATGTTGTTGAGTAAACCTTAGTGCTGTTTCATTATGAAGTACAACCAACGGATGTTATCAAATGTTTTGTTAGACCATTAAGTTGGTACTGTAGTAGACCAGTAATAAGATTTCATCTGATTGGTTAAGACAAGAACAAGATAAAAACAAATGTTTCACCTCTTATTGAATAAGCCTTTTAGGGCACTAGCAACCAGTTTTTGGAGTAAAGTATAAAAAAATATTTTCAAAACACTTAGGTCAAATGAGCTGCACAAACAACATCTGTCCAGTAGATACACCTCACCTGCCCAGAAGAGGATTTTAAAGAGGAAATGTGTTACATGCTTGAACCGTTTAAAGGGAGTATAAGTAAAAAAAAAAATAACCTAAAACAACCACAATAACTGCTTCCCAATATTGTAAACTGCAAGCGAAGCAAGCAACTGCAGAGTTATTGCAGAGGCAGCGCAGGGTAGCAGTTCCCAGTAGTACAATGCAGCTGTGGGATGACATATTGCGCTGGTGTGGCGTGGTGATGTCATCGCACAGCCGTGTGAGTACTAATAAAGGGGTATCGGGCACTTCAAGGTTTTTGTTAAATGGCCGCCTCCTGGCCGAAATTGAGGGTTAGCGAACGGTCGTAAATTCGATGATTATTATTTTTGATAATTATGGAAAACGTCTGTGAGTTCAGAAAACTAAACTAGTTTTGAAGTTGGGAAAGTTCAAGTTCGTCCAAACTATGAAAGTCCGTCTCTAATCTTTACTCTATACATCCTAATTATCTAATGGATAGATTTTTGTGTGTCAATTGTGAAGCTCTGTAATTCCTAATGTGTTCTTCTAACCAGGTCCATGGTTTTTCTTCGATTTAACAAAATCCCGATTCACTGTCACACTAATTATCCTCGTAGCTTCTAGACTTGTCATTTTTTAAATATATTCTCTAAGAACGTTTAGACCTTTGAGAACAAGAAGCGTATTTATATTGAGGTCATGTGACCAAGACATTTTAGATTTTAAAACATTTTTTGGAAATTAAATTGAGTTTCAGGGAGGGTCCCGGTTATCTATCTATCTATCTATCTATCTATCTATCTATCTATCTATCTATCAATATCTATCTATCTATCTATCTATCTATCTATCTATCTATCTATCTATCTATCTATCACAGTACACAAAATGTATTAGAGAATTCCCAAGTGTTTATTCCATACAAACAGCAAGTGGCAACGTTTCGGTCTGGTGCTTAGGACCTTTATCAAGCCAAGCTTTATCAAGACCAATCAGATGTTAGCTTTCAAATGTTATATAAGATCTGATTGGTTGGGGCAAAATTAGCACCATTTTAAACGATAAGACCTTTTTTTGAATCTCCCTGCTTGTGTACTGCTATGCATCATGGAATCATGATTAGAAGCACCCAGGCATGACTGGAAAAAGTCTGTAAGGCAGAGTGCACACTATTTGCTTTTGATATCTATCTATCTATCTATCTATCTATCTATCTATCTATCTATCTATCTATCTATCTCCATCCATTCATCTCTATCCTACTTTATATCTATCTATCTATCTATCTATCTATCTATCTATATCCATCCATTCATCTCTATCCTACTTTATATCTATCTATCTATCTATCTATCCATCTATCTATATCCATCCATTCATCTCTATCCTACTTTATATCTATCTATCTATCTATCTATCTATCCATCTATCTATATCCATCCATTCATCTCTATCCTACTTTATATCTATCTATCTATCTATCTATCTATCCATCTATCTATCTATCTATCTATCTATCTATCTATCTATCTATCTATCTATCTATCTATCTATCTATCTATCTATCTATATATCCATCTATCTATATCCATCCATTCATCTCTATCCATCTATCTATCTATCTATCTATCTAACTATCTATCCATCTATCTATATCCATCCATTCATCTCTATCCTACTCAATATCTATCTATCTTTCCACCGATTTATCTTTTTGTGATTCGGTAGCAGTAGTGGAGTTAGCAAAAGTCTCACTGCACATTTCTGGTCTACACATCAAGTAGCAGAACCCCCCCCCCCCCCCAGCACACCCCCCCCCCCCCCTGCTACAGCAGCACAGTCATCAATTTCCAATTAATTCAATTCAAATACTGCACTGCACATAACACTCGTGCACCCAGCACTCCTCCTACTCACACAGCACTTTCATTGGGTCCTGTCCGGGCAGACACAGAAATCAAAAGGGGAAACTTATGGCAGCCTTTCTGTAGAAGTTGTCATGGGCCCCATGATGTCCCCCCCCTGCAATTGTAGGGGCAATAGTTATGTCACTGCTCCCCTTATTTTAGGTTATGTTTTGCACTAAATAACAGCTCACTACTGACCATAGCAGAATATACCAAAGAGAATGAACCTGAATATATACAGGATAATACATCCCTATCCATCTGATATAAATCTATATACTGTAGGTCATAGGCCTCCACTTTGACATATTATCTTTATATTTCAATGAACAGGTACATTACATCTTACAATATGAGGCCCATCTGCTCCTCTATTCCTATTAGATTGCTCTCTATTGCTCCTTCTCGCTCCCATCCAATCCTATGGCAGAGAATGGGTGGGGAAGGCCAGAAAGGAACAGTAATGACTTGGGAGCAACACGGGAGATTTTTTTTAAAAGGGAAAGTTCACCACTACAACAACCCTTGTACAGTGAATGCAGAACCCCAAGGTCCCCTATGACAAGGCTATAAGGGAATGTTCCACTGTTGCTCCCATTTAAAGTTGGATCACTTATTTGTTATAAATAGATCATTAAAAAAATAATATTTCCCATTTTTTGTTCCATTGGAGTAACATCCAGGACGGTAAGAGATCCGGTATTTTAAGCAGCTGATCACTTGTATGTTTCCTTCATATGTGCGATCAGCTGTTTCAAAACAGCTGATCGTGGACCTCTGGGGAGGGGCTGGGTCAGGGTCCAAATCTCACGGGGGCCCCGGGCTCCTGCATTTACGCCCCTGTTTTGTTCTGTTTTACAGAAGTGCCAAATATTGAAAGGTTAAAAACCATGAACTATCTGAATGTGTAGGGCTGCATGTTGATTATGTTGTTGAGTAAACCCTTAGTGCTGTATTCATTATGAAGTACAACCAATCGGATGTTATCAAATGTTTTGGTAGACCATTAAGTTGTAGACTGTAGTAGACCAGTAATAAGATTTCATCTGATTGGTTAAGACAAGAACAAGATAAAAACAAATGTTTCACCTCTTATTGAATAAGCCTTTTAGTGGCACTAAGCAACCAGTTTTTGGAGTAAAGTATAAAAAAATATTTTCAAACACTTAGGTCAAATGAGCTGCACAAACAACATCTGTCCAGTAGATACACATCACCTGCCCAGAAGAGGATTTTAAAGAGGAAATGTGTTACATGCTTGTAAACCGTTTAAAGGGAAGTATAAGTAAAAAAAGAAAAATAACCTAAAACAACCACAAATAACTGCTTCCCAATATTGTAAAACTGCAAGCGAAGCAAGCAACTGCAGAGTTATTGCAGAGGCAGCGCAGGGGTAGCAGTTCCCAGTAGTACAATGCAGCTGTGGGATGACATCATTGCGCTGGTGTGCGTGGTGATGTCATCGCACAGCCGTGGAGTACTAATAAAGGAGGTATCGGGCACTTCAAGGTTGTGTTAAAATGGCCGCCTCCTGGGCCGAAATTGAGGGTTAGCGAACGGTCCGTAAATTCGATGATTATTATTTTTGATAATTATGGAAAATACGTCTGTGAGTTCAGAAAACTAAACTAGTTTGAAGTTGGGAAAGTTCAAGTTCGTCCAAACTATGAAAGTCCGTCTCTAATCTTTACTCTATACATCCTAATTATCTAATGGATAGATTTTTGTGTGTCAATTGTGAAGCTCTGTAATTCCTAATGTGTTCTTCTAACCAGGTCCATGGTTTTCTTCGATTTAACAAAATCCCGATTCACTGTCACACTAATTATCCTCGTAGCTTCTTAGACTTTGTCATTTTTTAAATATATTCTCTAAGAAACGTTTAGACCTTTGAGAAACAAGCGTATTTATATTGAGGTCATGTGACACAAGACATTTTAGATTTTTAAACATTTTTTGGAAATTAAATTGAGTTTCAGGGAGGGTCCCGGGTTTTTTCTTGTGTGTAAATTCCATGCACTGTCTATACTATATTAATATTTTTCAAATTACATTAATTAAAAATAAACAAAAAATAATTAGTATAGCAATACAAATGTTCAACTAATCTATAAAAACAATTTGATATTTCAAAGAAGATCTGAAACTTCTGCTTATTTATCAAATCCTTTGTGTTATTTGATTAAGGAAATCCAAAGATCTTCAGATGATACAGTAAAATAAATAGAATGTAAAGACCTGGATAGTAAAATAACATGTATTGATTTCAGCTTTTCATTTCTAATAAAAACACATTTGCATTAGCACAGATCTAAGGGAAACAGCTTTGTTTATTTGGATTTATTACATTGTAACGACAAAATAAGTCTAGCCTTAAAAAGAAAAATCCCTGTGCAAAATAACAGCATTGCCAGAAAATAGGTATTGTTGATGCCAAGGAACCGATTAATTGTAAAAGCAGCACTTACAAATGGGATTCTATTTTATTGATTATATACAGCACTGAAAATGCTTTTTTTGGATTTTCTTGTTCTGTTGCAAAATCTAAGGCTGGGTACACACAGTAAGATATTTTCCCCGGTAAGTGCCGGTATTTTACCGTGTGTGCGGGCGGCTGCGATCAAGCTCAGTTGCCCGTTTGTCTGGTACGGGCCCGTTGGTAAATCATGGGCGATCGTTCGGTTCCCTATGGGACCACACGATCGGTTGTGCAAACTGACAGCCGCAGCCACTGTTGCTGCGACCGACAGTAATTTGTCCCGAATGAGACAAATAATTTCCCTGTGTGTACCCAGGCTAAGCTCTATTTAACTGCTTACTTAATTTACAACTTCTTACCCACTGAGCCAGGCAGAGAGCAGTCACAGAAAGCAAAAACCCATCAGTCCTTATGTGATATCTAAACTCCAACAAAGTGTATATCTATTCAGTTCTGACTAGCTGTATATTACCATAATCCCATATTCATGAATGTTAAAAGTAAAACCAGACTTTAAAGGCCATGTCCAGCCATACCCCCCCCCCAACCCTATTTTCGTTTATACTTTCCTTAAAGTTACTTACCAGATCTGGTCCCTTGTCACCTCATGCTGTTGTTGTGAGCAGGTTTTGTGCAAGCACAACAGCAGTGAGGCGCTTCCTGGTCGTGGCTGTCCACTATTGGCAGTGATGTCACTGACGTGCCTTGGACTGACAGCCGCAACCCGGAGGCAGAGTAGCAAGGGACTGGGTATGGTAAGTAACTTCAGGGGCATCTTTGGGGAAGGTAAGTAAAATGCAAATGGGATTTGGGGAGGTGCTGCACCTATTGATAACATTTTATTTTAATGCTGGGCATGCGCTTTAATCATTAAGTGGTTTCTAGATGTAACTGTTCATTAATGATAATTCTAGGGAAGGGAATCATTACTTTGTCTAAATGAAATCTAAAGAAAGATGTTTATATTCAAGTTAATGGAAGAAGTGGAATAGGGATGATAAAAAATGATTAGTGCAGGTGAAGGTGTTGGTATGCAGGGAGATGCACAGTGCAAATCAATAAACACACACACAATATAGTATTATACACTGTGCCCCATTCTATCTGTTAGCCAGTCAATAGGGCAGGCTGTTTTATACAATCTCAGATGCATTGACTAGACTAAACATCTAGAACCGTATTCATCTTTAAATAAAGGTCCATGGCGGACCAAGGAATGACTGAACGCATACACACGTGCGATTATCGGGCGTCAACCGATGCCTGAAGCTTGTTCACCCGGATCTGATGAAAAGGCGATCGGACATGTTATTAAATCACACATGACTGTGCAGTCTTCTATGGACTGAACGATCAGTTGCAGCGAACTGTCACCTGTGGCTATTTTCGCCACATCCGACAGTGATTCATGATATCAGTATTTAAGGATCTATTGTGTTATTTAAGGAGGGGTTTTCTTATTTGTCTGCCAAACTGAACAATATTTTCGTATATCAGACGGTCATGCCAAAAAAATCTGCGTCAGTTTTGTCATCGTAGGCGACTGATGTCTAACGCCTGTTCACCCGGATCAGACGACCAGGTGATTAGACATGTTGGAGAATCACACCCGATAGTGAAGTATCCAATGGAATCACCGCGTCCGACAGTGATTTGTCCTGGCCGACCACTCACTAGCGGCGAAAAGTCGTGAAGATCCCTTGTGTATACCCAGCCTTAAGGTTCGTACAAACGTGCTATTGTGGGAACTGACCCGCGACGCACGACTAGTACGAACGGCCTTTTCGGCTGATAATCGGCCCGTGTATGGGCACTTTATCGGCCTGAAACAGCCGCTCGTTCGGAGATCCGCTTGGCGGATTAGCAACGATCCCCAAACGAACATCCATTTCAGACGATAAAGTGCCCATACATGGGACGATTATTATTTAGGGAGGGGTAATCTTATCTAAGGGGAGGTATTCTTATTTAGGGAGGGGTAATCTTATCTAAGGGGAGGTATTCTTATTTAGGGAGGGGTAATCTTATCTAAGAGGAGGTATTCTTATTTAGGGAAGGGTAATCTTATCTAAGGGGAGGTATTCTTATTTTGGGAGGGGTAATCTTATCTAAGGGGAGGTATTCTTATTCTATTAGGAGAGGTATCTTATATAAGGGGAGGTATTCTTATTAGGGAGAGTATCTTATCTAAGAGGAGGTATTCTTATTTAGGGAAGGGTAATCTATCTAAGGGGAGGTATTCTTATTTTGGGGGGTATCTTATCTAAGGGGAGGTATTCTTATTTTGGGAGGGGTTATCTATCTAAGGGGAGGTATTCTTATTTGGGAGGGGTAATCGTCTAAGGGGAGTATTTATTTAGGGAGGGTAATCTTATCTAAGGGGAGGTATTCTATTAGGGAGGGTAATCTTATCTAAGAGGAGGTATTCTTATTAGGGAGGGGTAATCTTATCTAAGGGGAGGTATTCTTATTTGGGAGGGGTAATCTTATCTAAGAGGAGGTATTCTTATTTAGAGGAGGGGTAATCTTATCTAAGGGAGGTATTCTTATTTTGGGAGGGGGTAATCTTATATTAAGAGGAGGTATTCTATTTAGGGGGGGTAATCTTATCTAAGGGGAGGTATTATTATTGGGAGGGGTAATCTTATCTAGAGGAGGTATTATTTAGGGAGGGGTAATTATCTAAGGGGAGGTATTCTTATTTGGGAGGGTGAATCTTATCTAAAGGGAGGTTCTTATTAGGGAGGGTAATCTTATCTAAGAGGAGGTATTCTTATTAGGGAGGGTAATCTATCTAAGGGGAAGTATTCTTATTTGGGGAGGGTATCTTATCTAAGGGAGGTATTCTTATTTAGGGAGGGGTAATCTTATCTAAGGGGAGGTATTCTTATTTGGGAGGGGGTAATCTTATCTAAGAGGAGGTATTCTTATTTAGGGAGGGGTAATCTTATCTAAGGGGAGGTATCTATTTTGGGAGGGGTAATTCTATCTAAGAGGAGGTATTCTTATTGGGAGGGGTATCTTATCTAAGGGAGGTATCTATTTTATTTTGGAGGGGGATCTTATCTAGGGGAGGTATTCTTATTTAGGAGAGGTAATCTTATCTAAGGGGAGTATTCTATTTAGGGAGAGGTAATCTTACTAAGAGGAGGTATTCTTATTTAGGAAGGGTAATCTTATCTAAGGGGAGGTATTCTATTTTGGGAGGGGTAATCTTATCTAAGGGAGTATTCTTATTTGGGAGGGTAATGTATAATCTAAGGGGAGGTTATCTTGATTCGGGAGGGGTAATCTTATCTAAGAGGAGGTATTCTTATTTAGGGAGGGGTAATCTTATCTAAGGGGAGGTATTCTTATTTTGGGAGGGGTAATCGATCTAAGGGGAGGTATTCTATTTAGGGAGGGTAATTTGTCTAAGGGGAGGTATTCTTATTTAGGGAGGGGTAATCTTATCTAAGGGGAGGTATTCTTATTAAGGAGGGGTAATCTTATCTAAGAGGAGGTATTCTTATTTAGGGAGGGGTAATCTTACTAAGGGGAGGTATTCTTATTGGGAGGGGTAATCTTATCTAAGAGGAGGTATTTTATTTAGAGAAGGGTAATCTTATCTAAGGGGAGGTATTCTTATTTGGGAGGGGGTAATCTATATAAGAGAGGGTATTCTATTTAGGGAGGGGTAATCTTACTAAGGGGAGGTATTCTTATTTTGGGAGGGGTAATCTTATCTAAGAGAGGTATTCTTATTTAGGGAGGGTAATCTTATCTAAGGGGAGGTATTCTTATTTGGGAGGGGTAATCTTATCTAAAGGGAGGTATTCTTATTTAGGGAGGGGTAATCTTATCTAAGAGGAGGTATTCTTATTTAGGGAAGGGTAATCTTATCTAAGGGGAAGTATTTTATTTTGGGAGGGGTAATTATTTCTAGGGGAGGTTTCTTATTTAGGGAGGGTAATCTTATCTAAGGGGAGGTTTCTTATTTTGGGAGGGGGTAATCTTATCTAAGAGGAGGTATTCTTATTTAGGGAGGGGTAATCTTATCTAAGGGGAGGTATTTATTTGGGAGGGTAATCTTATCTAAGAGGAGGGGATTCTTATTTAGGGAGGGGGTAATCTTATCTAAGGGGAGGTATTCTTATTTTGGGAGGGGGAATCTTATCTAAGGGAGGTATTCTATTTAGGGAGAGGTAATCTTATCTAAGGGGAGGTATCTTATTAGGGAGAGGTAATCTTATCTAAGAGGAGGTATTTTATTTAGGGAAGGGTAATCTTATCTAAGGGAGGTATATTCTATTTTGGGAGGGGTATCTTATCTAAGGGGAGGAATGTAGCTTTATTTGGGGAGGGGGATTGAGGAGAGAGCTAACATCTAAGGGGAGGTATTCTTATAGGGAGGGGTAATTTGTCTAAGGGAGGTTATTCTTATTTAGGGAGGGGTAAATCTTATCTAAGGGGAGGTATTCTTATTTTGGGAGGGGTAATCTTATCTAAGGGGAGGTATTCTTATTTAGGGAGGGGTAATCTTATCTAAGAGGAGGTATTCTTATTTAGAGAAGGGTAATCTTATCTAAGGGGAGGTATTCTTATTTTGGGAGGGGGTAATCTTATCTAAGAGGAGGTATTCTTATTTAGTGAGGGGTAATCTTATCTAAGGGGAGGTATTCTTATTTTGGGAGGGGTAATCTTATCTAAGAGGAGGTATTCTTATTTAGGGAGGGGTAATCTTATCTAAGGGGAGGTATTCTTATTTTGGGAGGGGTAATCTTATCTAAGGGAGGTATTCTTATTTAGGGAGGGGTAATCTTATCTAAGGGAGGTATTCTTATTTAGGGAAGGGTAATCTTATCTAAGGGGAGGTATTCTTATTTTGGGAGGGGTAATCTTATCTAAGGGGAGGTATTCTTATTTAGGGAGGGGTAATCTTATCTAAGGGGAGGTATTCTTATTTTGGGAGGGGGTAATCTTATCTAAGAGGAGGTATTCTTATTTAGGGAGGGGTAATCTTATCTAAGGGGTATCTTATTTTGGGAGGGTATCTTATCTAAGGGAGGTATTCTTATTTAGGAGGGGTAATCTTATCTAAGGGGAGGTATTCTTATTTGGGGAGGGGTCTTATCTAAGGGGAGGTATTCTTATTTAGGGAGGGTAATCTTATCTAAGGGGAGGTTTCTATTTAGGAGAGGTAATCTTATCTAAGAGGAGGTATTCTTATTTAGGGAAGGGTAATCTTATCTAAGGGAGGTTTTCTTATTTGGGAGGGGTAATCTTATCTAAGGGGAGGTATTCTTATTTGGAGGGTAATCTATCTACTAAGGGAGGTTTCTTATTTAGGGAGGGGTATCTTATCTAGGGAGGTATTCTTATTTAGGAGGGGTAATCTTATCTAAGGGAGGTATTCTTATTAGGGAGGGGTAATCTTATCTAAGAGGAGGTTTCTTATTTAGGAGGGGTAATCTTATCTAAGGGAGGTATTCTTATTTTGGGAGGGGTAATCTTACTAAGGGAGGTATTCTTATTTAGGGAGGGGTAATCTTATCTAAGAGGAGGTATTCTTATTTAGAGAAGGGTAATCTTATCTAAGGGAGGTTTCTTATTTTGGGAGGGGTAATCTTATCTAAGAGGAGGTATTCTTATTTAGGAGGGGTAATCTTTACTAAGGGAGGTATTCTTATTTTGGGAGGGGTAATTCTATCTAAGAGGAAGGTATTCTTATTTAGGAGGGTAATTTTCTCTAAGAGGAGGTATTCTTATTTAGGGAAGGGTAATCTTATCTAAGGGGAGGTATTCTTATTTTGGGAGGGGTAATCTTATCTAAGGGGAGGTATTCTTATTTTGGGAGGGGTAATCTTATCTAAGGGGAAGTATTCTTATTTAGGGAGGGGTAATCTTGACTAAGAGAAGTTATTCCTCTTTAGGGAGGGGTAATCTTGCCTAAGGGGAGGTATTCTAAGTAAGGGAGGGGTATCCTTATCTAAGGACCGGTATTCTCAGGGAGCACCAGTCAGAGAAGAACCTGCAAGCAAGAAGAGGGGACACACAAACAAAGTAAGGAATAGCTGTTTTCAGGAACATCTTTACATGGAATAAATATTGTGGTTTTAGTGTTGGGAAGGGGTGGGGTGCTGAGCCTATGTATGGACTTTGGATTAAGAGGTTGAAGTTGCCCTTATCTGAGGATGGGATGGGAATGCAATATAGGCCGGTATTATACAGTATACAGGACTTTGTGCATTTATCTTGGAAAATGAAGTGCTAAGAAGACGTAAACAAATAACAGCTGCTACGTGTGGGAACAAATGGTTTGTAAATGACTCAGCGAAACTTGCAAGAAAAAAGTGTGAAAAAAATCCGTCTGAGGAGTATAAACGTCTAATTAGTGGAATTTTACAGTGGGGGGGTCTCAGCGCGTAAATTGGAGAAAGTTAAAGTTATTTTATTTTCTATTTTACGACACGATTTACTGCATTTTAGCAGATGGTTTCCATGTGTCTTCAGCCTTCGGAAGGAGAACCCCAGTTAATAAAACAGGATGAAAAGGAATCGCTGGGCCTGTGAAATGATCAGCTGAATCGTGACCATGACATCATCATATTCCTTGGCCTGTTTGACCTCATATGCTTAGTTGCTTGGTCACAGAAGTTCCACATCATCATTTGTTTTGTATTTTCAGCTTTTCACATGTTCAACAGGTCACAGCTCAATGCACAGATCCATTTCTCGCTATTGAATTGACTTTTGTGCTTTATCGGATTTATTTATAGTAAGAAATAGGAACATCTCACTCTATAGAACCCATAGACCCTGCATTCCGGAACAAGCCATCAGTAATGTTTGGGTTTACATGCTAATACAGTAACTGGTGACAGTAACACAGATGACATGTCCGGTAATAAGCCCTAATTGGTTAGCTTCCTACTGAGGTTTTTAAACTATTACAGGGAGATCATAAACAGTAGGAATGGAGGCAGGCAGCCAGAAAGCCCATAAAATCCAGTCTTTATTAGTAAATCATGTAAAAACAGCACATCGGATACAAGCTAAACACCCACACTCTTCATCTATAAGCTCCACCCAACATGTTTCGTGATCTCTCGTCACTTCCTCAGGGGCATGGCACAGTATGCATGGGAGATGCAATATCCTGCGCTAACAAGAAAATAAGCGCTAAAAATCACACTAACGTATGTACTAACGTGTTAGCGAAGGTTTTGCATTGCCTGTACCATGTCGCAATTTTTTTCTTTGCGCAGCGCAAAGTGATGCGATAAATTTTGCACCGGTTTTTGCACTAATTTTTTGTGCTACAATTAACGCCTCTTCAATGATGTCCTTAAAATATGCGCAGAAGGTCTCAACTTACTGCTAACGTTTTCGCAGTGTATTAACGGTCACAAAGTGGTTAATACATTGCGGAAACGAGTGCACGTAGGTCGCTATAGCAAAATATATTGCATCTCCCCCTTAGAGTTTTAATTTAGCAAATGAAAAATGATAATGTCTCCTGACATTATCCCAAGGAACCAGAAAAGATAATGTAGTTCAATTTAAAGGACAACAACACTGTAAAAAGGATTTTTAAAAAATGATGTAAAAAAAATAAAGTACCTGGGACAGAGATGTAGGATTCATTATTACTACCTCCCAGTGTCACTACATAACATATCCACTACATAGCATATCCATATTACATAGGATATCCATACTACATAGCATATCAACTACATAGCATATCCACTATATAGTATATCCATACTACATAGCGTATCCATACTACATAGCATATCAACTAACATAGCATATCCACTATATAGTATATCATACTACATAGCATATCCATACTACATAGCATATCAACTACATAGCATATCCACTATATAGTATATCCATACTACATAGCGTATCCATACTACATAGCATATCAACTACATAGCAGATCCACTATATAGTATATCCATACTACATAGCGATCCATACTACATAGCATATCAACTACATAGCATATCCATATATAGTATATCCATACTACATAGCGTATCCATTACTACATAGCATATCAAACTACATGCATATCCACTATATAGTATAGCCATACTACATAGCATATCCATACTACATAGCATATCAACTACATAGCATATCCACTATATAGTATATCCATACTACATAGCATATCCATACTACATAGCATATCAACTACATAGCATATCCACTATATAGTATATCCATACTACATAGCATATCCATACTACATAGCATATCAACTACATAGCATATCCACTATATAGTATATCCATACTACATAGCGTATCCATACTACATAGCATATCAACTACATAGCATCCACTATATAGTATATCCTACTACATAGGTATACATACTACATAGCATATCAACTACATAGCATATCCACTATATAGTATATCCATACTACATCGTATCCATACTACATAGCATATCAACTACATAGCATATCCACTATATAGTTAGTCCATACTACATAGCATATCCATACTACATAGCATATCAACTACATAGCATATCCACTATATAGTATATCCATACTACATAGCATATCCATACTACATAGCATATCCATACTACATAGCATATCAACTACATAGCATATCCACTATATTGTATATCCATACTACATAGCATATCCATACTAATAGATCATCATATACATAGCATGTCATACTACATAGCATATCCAATACAGTATATTCAACATACATGGAATCCATACTACATGGCATATCCACTACATAGCATATGCTTACTACATAGCATACCTATACTACATAGCACATCCATACTACATAGCATATCAACTACATAGCAGATCCACTACATAGCATATCCATACTACATAGCATATCCATACTACATAGCATATCCACTACATGGCATATCCACTACATAGCATTCCCATATTACATAGCATCTCCATACTACATAGCATCTCCATACTACATAGCATATCAACTATATAGCAGATCCACTACATAGCAGATCCACTACAAAGCATATCCATACTACATAGCATATCGATTCTACATAGCATATTCATACTACATAGCATATCCCCTTCTTAGCAAATCCACTTCATAACATATCCACTACATAGCATACCCATACTGCTTAGCATATCCACTACTCAACATATTCACTACATAGCATACCCATACTACATAGCATATCCATACTACATAACATATCCATACTACATAGCATAACCATACTACATAGCATACTCTCTACATAACATATCCACTATATAGCATACCCATACTACATAGCATATCCATACTACATAGCAGACCCACTACATAACATTTCCACTACATAGCATATTCATACTACATAGCATATCCTTACTACATAGCATATCCATACTATATAGCCTATGCATACTACATAGTCTATCCATACTACATAGCCTATCCATACTACATAGCATACCCATACTACATAGCATATCCATACTACATAACATATCCTTACTACATAGCATATCCATACTACATAGCCTGTGCATACTACATAGTCTGTGCATACTACATAGCCTATCCATACTACATAGCATATCCTTACTACATAAAATATCCATACTACATAACATATCCACACCACATAGCTTATCCATACTATATAGCCCATCCACTACATAGCATATCCACTTCATAGCATATCTGTAATTTTAATTGAGATTTTTTTCATAAATTGTACCAACAATTTTAACATGACTGATCAAATTTAAATATATATGGGTAAAGGGAAAAGAAATGCCAATCAACAGATAAGTCTATTTCCAAGTAAAGGATACCTCTCTGAGCAAGGAATTGTAGTCCAACACTTATGGGGTAGGTTCATAGCCCTCCAAGGCTCAGGGTCCCAGTCCTTTTGGCAGAAAGAAGAATGGAGTTTAGTCGCAAAAATAATCTACCCATCTGTGGATGGGTATAGGAATAAGACAAACATAAAGCTTAAAAAGAATAAAAAAAGGATAAACAGCAACTATGTCGCTTTAACAATGATATTTTCTATATCAATCCTGCAAAGATGGAAGGGAAAGGTCCTAATCAGAGAACCCCCCAATACAGTATTGTCTACTGGCAAGTCCCATAGAGACCACATATTCAAAGTTTTAATCTGATTTTGTCGTTGGTCAGGAAGCTGGGTATACGCACATTACACACAGATTTGTTACCAGTTGCAGGGGATCCTTATCAACCCCAGTCACCAGGAACCATAATGCATCAGTCAAGATGAAGACCCACTCAGATCTGTGTAAAACATGTTGACTTAATTTATGATGAAAGACAAAGGAACCCAAAGTTAAAGGAGAACTAAATCCATTTTTTATACTCCAGAATCTGAAAACAACCCCCCTAAAAACACCAATAAACTATAAAATCCCACTTCAGTAAATTGTATTAAAGTAAATGTAAGCCTGTTAAGAACTGGATACATTATCTGTGTGTATGTGCAGTGTCAGACCACACCTCCTGCCTCAGTCACATGCTTCCTTGCTTTATCTGTCCGGTAAAAGGATTGGATAGAGATTATTAGTGGGTGTGACCAACTGTAACAAGTTTCTGCCATAGCTAAAGACTGAGCATGGGCAGAACATAATGTCGTTGACCAGACTGTGTGATATTAGAATGCTGTGATATTAAGCACAAACCATATGTTATTTAGGGAAATTTCCAAGCACCCATATCAAAATGAGAGGTAAGACACTGATTACTGGCTTTATATCAAGGTGTTCTGCCTTCTGGTTCAGTGTTGTTCTGTGGCTTTAGTTGTCCTTTAAGCATAATTTGGCTGATTGCTAAACAATAAATAGCCCACAAAGTGTAATCCAATAATAAGTATGCCCCCCAAAATATGTTACATAGCATACAAGCAAAGATAGTTTGTTATGATTATATCAAACCTTACATGGCCACTTTAAGACATATAAGCACAGCAATTATAGTAATATTTTAGGTGTTTGGCAATAATTGTGATGGCAAGTTTTTGAAATAATTAAATGAATAATTATTGCAATAGTAACCTCTTACAACTTGAAGGGTATGTAAAGTGAGAAAACGCGCTCCCACAAAATATAAATGTAAAACCCCCCAAGGAGATGGGAGATAGGTCACTATTCAGACATCCCACCTTGCCGAATCTGGCTTCCGGGCAGGGTGGGGAGAAGGGGGCGGAGCTAACTGATGTGACGTCAATGACATCACAAGGGGGTGGAGAGAGGGCGGGCAGACATCAATGATGTTGCAAAGGGGGCGGGGTTATGGGAAGGCCACTACATGTGACATCATTTACGTCACTGAAGAGGTGTGGTATGGGGGAGCATCCAAACAAAAGCAATTCAGAGCGCACTCCAGTCTTAAATGTTCAAATTCATTTATTAAACACGTATGGGGGAGCATGACATACATTATGTCACAGAAGAGGTGTGCCGAAGAAAAGAAGGCGTTCCGGAGGCGGGGCTGCCAGTAAAGTTTGGGTCGCGGGAGTTTGGGGTGGTCTCGCGGGTATGCGGGAGACCACCCCAAAATCCGGGAGACTCCCGCGACTCCCGGGAGGGGTGGGATGCCTGCACTATTTCACCTCTTTTTATTAAACTACTGCAAGAACCGAGTCCAGATCTAGTCTGTCTCTTTCAATATACTGTAGTATGGTGTTCCTTATGTTCCCTCAGTGACATACGTTTGTATGTTTATCATATTGTATAGTAAGTGATGTCTGAAGACCAATTAGAAAAATAAGACCAAAGGGAAAACAGGTCATTGTGGTCTGTAGAACATGCTGGAACATGTAGATCACCACTTGTGCTACAATCAGTTAATTAAAATTTCTGTTACAATAACAGTATTGTCAGGGACAGAAAAAGTGAAACAGACAGAAAGTGAGACTGGATATATAATTTAACCCTCTGGATGAGAGATTTATAAGGAACTCATAAGTAATTAATAGGAATGCCAGGAACACTTTGTACTGGAAGGTTTTCTGGTTTAGAAGGGCTATTTCTCAGGAATCAGATACATAGTAACATAGCAATTGAGTTTAAATAAAGACATGCGTCCATCAAGTCCAACATTTTCACCCTCCTTTTAAATCCAAGTATACCACATCTACTGCTATGCCAGAATCTAAATTCTTACTCACTTCTTCATAAAAAACAATTAAATTTGTCTGGCATGATCTGTTTCTCATAAATCCATGCTGACTACTACTAATAAGATCAGATCTGGAGACAAAGTCAAGGATATGATCCCATAACAAAGTTTCCATCACCTTCCCTACCACTGATGTTAGGCTTACAGGTCTATAGTTACCAGGTTGTGAACGACAACCTTTTTTTGAATATTGGAATTACTTTTTTCCAATCAAGCAGCACATCCCCAGACAAAAGTGAATCTGAAAAGACAAGAAACAGTGGAATATAAAATATTACCGTAGATGGAATATAAAAGTACTTTCATCGCTATATCTCTTTAATATAGTAAAGTTTAGGCTCATAGCTTAATATGTGGACTACTAAGGGTTTTCTATTTCTGTTTGTGCCCACATCCTACCTAAACATAAAGGATGAGGACTAAACGTCACCAAGGTGTTTCGTGGCTTTATAAAAGCACAACCAGCAATTCAAGTAACAACTTCAAGGTGAATTGTTTTCTAAAATACGCAAGTTTAAAGGTGAATTGCACTCATACAGTAACTGACCTTTTCAAACTCCTCCCCCTCCTCAATTAACATATGTTCTCCAGTCTCAGAGATGGGAGAATCGTCAGTGACAAAGACTGTGGGAGGAGCCAAAAAGAAGTTAGTTACTGCATAAGTAGAATTCTTTTTTTGGGTAAATTCAGTGACAGACATCCCACCCTGCAAAAACTTATTTCATGGAATTACCCCACTGACACCCCCAAAAAATGTCAGGCTAATTATTAAATAGCTGGTATGTCTGCTTACAAATCAGGATGCATGCTCCTATCGCTATAGTACATACCAGTGCATTAAGTGGCTGACATATCTAACCATTATGTGTATGTTACTTACTCTGCTCCAATAAACTATTGAATTGTTGTGCTCTCCTTGGTCTAATTAAAAAACAATTTTCAGGGAGACTGTACATAATTCAGGGAGTCTAGGCTGGGGCCCTGCAGGGTCTGTTCCACTGGTAGTTACGTGAGTCAGGGAGCTGCAATTAATATCAGGGAGACTGAGCTTCAGGGATTGGTGGGATGCCTGAGGTGATGACATAACTAATCACGTATTATACTAAATGGCAACATAGCTTTACACAATTTATAAAGTAGATTCCATCAGTGGCATAACTATGAATCACTGGGCTCTCAGCAAAACATAATGGGGCCCCTGTCCATGCCTTATCCACAGAGTATATCTGTTGTCCAGTTTAAGTCCAGTTGATCTGAATACAACAGATATACCATGACCAGGATGAATGAGAACATTCACAAGCTTATCCACAGAGGTTTTCTGGGAGGATATCTGTCTTAGGAAAATTAAGAAAATGGGGCTCCTGGGCCCCCTGCGGTTACACCCCTGCTTCACTGGTAGTTTTGCCCCTGGATCCCATTATACACAGTAGAATAATATTTGTTGAACTTGCAGTCCAATCCAGGAGCCACAATGTATTGCTATTTTGTTGTCAGGTGCTGTGTGCAGTATTGCATTTTTAAACATTTTGCTATGTGTTCTGTGCTCGTGCATTTGTGTTTCACAAGGGATTGTGGGTAAAAACACTAAAAAGCCAAATACAATACATAAGTATTCCCATAGACTTGCATTACAGTGCAATCTGGAAAGAAATGGTGATCACATGCATTTCAAAAGTGCACAGAATTGCAGTGCACATACAGGCTTATTAAATAAAAATGGACCTGTGCTGTTAATCTGTCACAACCAATCAGATAATACCTTTTTACTGGTCTATAACTGATAGAAAACATTTGATAAAATCTGATTGGTTGCTGCAGATCAATAGCACAAGCAAACCTTTGCACCTCTTATCGAATAAACCCTATAGTATGTTATAGTATGTGTGATTCCCATTAAAACTAGCTACCAATGCAGAATGCTAATAGGAAACGGACAGTAAGATGCAGCAGTGTGACATAAGCCTTAAAGGCAATCGAAGAGAACTTTACCAAGAGCAGAAAGTGCAGTGGAAACAATAATTTAAAGGACAACTCCACTGTAAAAAATAACTTTTTAAAGTTAAAAAGTACCTGTGGCAGGAAGGTAAGGTTGATTACTCCTACCTTCCAATGTTGTTTTGTAGAGGAGCACCAGCATGTACAGATTTCATCTGCCAGGTTAGTGTCCTGAGCCAACTTGTATTAAAGATAGTGCTGAAGCACTGAGAAAGCCTGGCAGAAGCAGATTTCTTTGTGCCTCCCTGACCCAGGTACATTTCACTTTAACTGATTTTAAACTTTATACTCACTATAGTATTAACATTGCTTTGCGAATAAATTGTGTGTGATGTCCCTGTTTTGTGACGTTATGGTTCCAAATAACTGACATAAAGAAAGTGACACTAAAAGGTCACAAATGTTATATTAAATTCCTTGTGGGGGCGACATGTGTAAACCTTCCCAGAAAGCATTCAGCCCCCGCAATCTTAAAGGGATTTTAAATTCTAAAAAAAAAATATGATTTTTTTTCACCCTTTGTAAGGCCAAGGCCACACTACAACGCACCAAATCATGCACACAATGTTGAGCATTATCGCATATCTCAAGCGTTTTGCGTGGGCGCAAATGTGAGATTTGTGAGAGTGGCTCATATTGTGTCTTAATTTAAATAGAAAATTGACAATATTAAACCCGACAAACTACCCTCGACCACAGAGCACAGGGGCGGCGAACTCCCATTTAGGCCGATCATCGCATGTGTGTATGCGTATGACGCTCGGCCAAACGCATACACATCGTGGTCGAGGGTGTACCAGCCTTTACATCCTAATCATTTAATTGCACTATGCAGTGATTAGATTGTAAGCTCTTCGGGGCAGGGCCTGATGTGAATTGAGTAAATAATTGTAAAGTGCTGCAGAATATGTAGTGCTATATAAGAAATAAAATACATACATACTATGCAATTTCTATACAGAAAATATAATATACTGGGGAATATGCCCCTAAGGTTACTAACACACCTGCAGAGACAATAGGCAGCTGTCACACTGGGAAACCTAACCTAACCTCTCTCTGCCTATTTCTAGAATGTATAGACTGTCATTCAATAGACCACAATAGGCAGAACAGCATCCAACAGGGTTAGTACTTAGAACAGAGACCAAAGCTGTGGACTGATGAAAAATTGCCATTAGGTGGCAGACAAGAGCCGACATCCGGGTGTGTAGTATACTGTCAATAAGAGAAGAAACTCCCTCATGTATAAAGTAAGTGCAGCAAGGACAGGGGAGCTCACAGTGTGTGACAGTTGCAGGGGAGAGTTGTGTTCACCAGCACTGAGCTGCCATATAGATTACACAATCAAACAAACTGGGAACCCAGAGGACATGCAGGCAGAGTCTGGAATTGTGCCTGACTTCGATGTTGGGGAAGAATTTCATGAAGAACCTAAAACCTATTATGAGCTGAAGAGTCAACCACTGAAATACAGGTTAGTGACACATGTGCTAATGACACCCCAGAGTCCCTACACCCTCCCTCCCCCCTAAAACCTATTAATACCCTTTATTCTTTCTGTGCTAGATCTGTGTATGGTGCTAGATTGGGGTTAGACAGCCCCTTGGCAGCATATGGTGTATCTGTCTACAGTGTTAATGGGATGGTTTTCCCTTTAAGGTTCCATATGGCACATTAAACGATGTATTGAACCATGTATGTATTAACTCTCTATGGGAATTGTAAATGTAATAGATCATTGAACGTAGCCCGGTTTTATCACGTGATTAAAACTGCAACATTGTAACATTGGATGGAACCTGGTTTTATCACGTTGATTAAAACTGCAACATTGTGTACATTGGATGGAACCTGGTTTTATCACGTTGATTAAAACTGCAACATTGTAACATTGGATTGAATCCGGTTTTATCACGTGATTAAAACTGCGACATTGAACGGAACCCGGTTTTATCACGTGATTAAAACTGCGTCATTGAACGGAACCTGGTTTTATCACGTGATTAAAACTGCGACATTGAACGGAACCCGGTTTTATCACGTGATTAAAACCGATATTGAACGGAACCTGGTTTTATCACGTGATTAAAACTGCGACATTGAACGGAACCTGGTTTTATCACGTGATTAAAACTGCGACATTGAACGGAACCCGCTTTTATCACGTGATTAAAACCGATATTGAACGGAACCTGGTTTTATCACGTGATTAAAACTGCGACATTGAACGGAACCCGGTTTTATCACGTGATTAAAACTGCGACATTGAACGGAACCCGGTTTTATCACGTGATTAAAACCGATATTAACGGAACCCGGTTTTATCACGTGATTAAAACTGCGGCATTGAACGGAACCTGGTTTTATCACGTGATTAAAACTTCGACATTGAACGAACCTGGTTTTATCACGTGATTAAAACCAATATTGAACGGAACCCGATTTTATCACGTGATTAAAACTGCAACATTGAACGGAACTCGGTTTTATCACGTGATTAAAACTGCGACATTGAACGGAACCTGGTTTTATCACGTGTTTAAAACTGCGACATTGAACGGAACCCGGTTTTATCACTGATTAAAACTGCGACATTGAAGGAACCCGGTTTCTATCACTTGAAAAACTGCGACATTGAACGGAACCCGGTTCTATCACGTGATTAAAACTGTAACATTGGATGGAACCTGTTTTTTATCACGTGATTAATACTGTAACATTGAATGGAACCTGGTTTTATCACGTGATTAAAACTGTAACATTGTATGGAACCTTGTTTAGGGCTAGGCCAAACGTGTGCGATTCCGGTGTTTCTGGTGCGATGCAGTGTCGCTGTGCCCTTAATCATGTGATTAAGAACTAACATGCTGGATGCATTGATTCCTGCCAGTTGTAGAGATTTGCTATAACTTGGATGTAAATTGGTTTGTTTCTATGCAGTAAGGGAAATGATGCACCTTTCTTTACTAGGAGCTTGTTTGCACAGTAATTGCATTATAAGTATCATTAGTCAGCATGTTAAATAAATATACAGTGTGAACTGGGTGGCTGTCAGGAGGAAATCCCTGTGGGGTTAATGGTCATAACTGTCCATTGGCTCACTATCACACCAATGGCAGCCCCTTATTTCCCATTCACTTTCCCATTCACTGACCTAACACCTTAGAATCTTATTGAAAGAGTGGTGAAATATGGTTCACTGGACTGATGTCTTGAATATATTGCTTTGGTAGGTTTCCATTCCACAGCTGTGCTAAGGAACAAATAAAGATTAAATACAGTTGCCGTTAGTTAAGACGATTGATTTAGTTGTAAAATGGTCAGTTGCCCTTTAGAGAAGATAAAGTACAAATCTATTTTTATATAGAACATTAGGGAATGTTCCAGTTTATACAATGGTGTGATGTGTTTAACATGGAATTGATTGTTTTCTATGCAATGAAAGTTTCATTATTTGCAGTTAAGACTAAGTGCTTTGTTACAACTTGGAGGTCTCTCAATTTGATTTAACACCAGGGCAAAATATTGTAAATATAGTGCAGCTTTACCCCCTTCTCAATGAACGTCACTGATCCTTTAAAACTGTTATACTGTCACCCTACATATGATTTGTATAATGCTGTGCATCTCTGTGAACTTATGTTAATATTGTGTGAAGACGCTGTGGTAGAACACGCTGAACTTTGGGGTTGCTTAATGGCATGTTTGGACGCAGACCAGATTGAAATGAAGTTACTCTGATTGACAGTTGTGTTGTGTTTTTCCCTTTCTCACATGGATTCCCATCCCTTTGTATGTAATGGGGTTTTCCAGCCCTGCTGGTGTTTATAGTGAAAGTGTAAACACTGTGACATTGCTTTTATCTATCGCTTTGTATTGTTTCGGCAATAGCAGAGTCAAAGTACCAATACTGTAATAAGAGACCAATCAGAATTATCCAACTGCAGTAACCCAGTTAAAAGCTAACATCCGATTGGTTGCGTAGATTAATAACACGGGCAAATTTTATTATTCTTAGCATCAGCCCCAATATCTTCAGTTTAGTTAAACTGCTGGTCTGTGTTTATATCACTGTGTCAGCATGAGTGGCATTCTGTTTAATCTGTAGGTTAAAGGCATGTTACCCCCCACAATTAATTTGACACATAAAACCAAGCCCCCAAGATCACAATTGTGACATTAAAGTGGCCATAGATGCAATGGTGCAATCGGTTGACCACTAGTTTTTTTTTTCTTTCCAACTGGCCCAAAAGGAACAATTTTTGTATGTTTGTCCACACACAATCTCGCCGTCGTACGATATAAGAATATCGATATTTTACAACCGTGATGTTTGCGTCTAAGGGCACTGTTAGTCCCTGCCGTTTCTGAACAAAGATCTTCGACTGCATCTTTGTCTTCTTCCCGCTAACTTTCCCAGTCCTTGTGTTTACACTGGGTAGCAGCCATTAGTTTGAACTTTATAGCAAACTAGCAAATTTCTCATTTTAGGAATGCCGGCCAGGTAGGTACTATTGCTTAGGGTTTTCAGGGGTAGGGAAGGTAAGTACATTAGTACATAATGTATACATACATATTTATAGAGGGGGAGGGTTGATGTCAACATGTCTTTTGAAGTAGATCAGAAGATAGAAAAGGGAGGAACTGCTACCCACAAATGTATCCAGCCTATGGCTCTATACCGTACTATACTATACACTACACTGTATGTTACTTTATGTTACTGTACTTTTCTATACACTATACTGTATGTTATTGTACTTTACTATACTCTTCTATACTGTACTAAACTGTCAGGGCGACTTTTACTACAAGCTCATGTTGTCGTTTTTAATTCAGCTCTTTCAGCTGCTAAACACTCCTACTTTGATCACACTAATAGACAATAACAAAAATAACGTTGTCTATTTTCACTATTTACACTCCCTTACAGCCCTCGTTACTGATACTCTTCATTCCATTAACGCTCCTCAGGATTTTGCAGACTACTTAGGAACTAAAGTAGATGATATCCACACTCTAATCCCTTCAGCCCAAGACAACTCTCACTTTCTTCTACCTGCCCCATCACCTGCAGTTGTGGAATCTTTCACCTGTCACCCACTCTGAAGTCTTTAACCTTCTGTTGTCCTCGCCTCTTACAAGGTGCTACCTGGTTTTATCACGTGATTAAAACTGCAACATTGTAACATTGGATTGAATCCGGTTTTATCACGTGATTAAAACTGCGACATTGAACGGAACCCGGTTTTATCACGTGATTAAAACTGCGTCATTGAACGGAACCTGGTTTATCACGTGATTAAAACTGCGACATTGAACGGAACCCGGTTTTATCACGTGATTAAAACGATATTGAACGGAACCTGGTTTATTCACGTGATTAAAACTGCGACATTGAACGGAACTGGTTTATCACGTGATTAAAACTGCGACATTGAACGGAACCCGCTTTTATCACGTGATTAAAACCGATAGTGAACGAACCTGGTTTTATCACGTGATTAAAACTGCGACATTGAACGGAACCTGGTTTTATCACGTGATTAAAACTGCGACATTGAACGGAACCCGCTTTTATCACGTGATTAAAACCGATATTGAACGGAACCTGGTTTTGTCACGGTGATATTAAAACTGCGACATTGAACGGAACCCGGTTTTATCACGTGATTAAAAACTGCGACATTGAACGGAACCCGGTTTTATCACCGTGATTAAAACCGATATTGAACGGAACCCGGTTTTATCACGTGATTAAAACTGCGCATTGAACGGAACCTGGTTATCAACGTGATTTAAAACTTCGACATTGAACGGAACCTGGTTTATCACGTGATAAAACCAATATTGAACGGAACCCGATTTTATCACGTGATTAAAACTGCACATTGAAAGGAACTCGGTTTTATCACGTGATTAAAACCGATATTGAACGGAACCTGGTTTTATCACGTGATTAAAACTGCGACATTGAACGCGAACTGGTTTTATCACGTGATTAAAACTTCGACATTGAACGGAACCTGGTTATCACGTGATTAAAACCAATATTGAACGGAACCGATTTTATCACGTGATTAAAAGCAACATTGAACGGAACTCGGTTTTATCACGTGATTAAAACTGCGACATTGAACGGAACCTGGTTTTATCACGTGTTTAAAACTGCGACATTGAACGGAACCCGGTTTTATCACGTGATTAAAACTGCGACATTGAACGGAACCCGGTTTATCACGTGATTAAAACTGCGACATTGAACGGAACCCGGTTCTATCACGTGATTAAAACTGTAACATTGGATGGAACCTGGTTTTATCACGTGATTAATACTGTAACATTGAATGGAACCTGGTTTTATCACGTGATTAAAACTGTAACATTGTATGGAACCTTGTTTAGGGCTAGGCCAAACGTGTGCGATTCCGGTGTTTCTGGTGCGATGCAGTGTCGCTGTGCCCTTAATCATGTGATTAAGAACTAACATTGCTGGATGCATTGATTCCTGCCAGTTGTAGAGATTTTGCTATAACTTGGATGTAAATTGGTTTGTTTCTATGCAGTAAGGGAAATGATGCACCTTTCTTTACTAGGAGCTTGTTTGCACAGTAATTGCATTATAAGTATCATTAGTCAGCATGTTAAATAAATATACAGTGTGAACTGGGTGGCTGTCAGGAGAGGAAATCCCTGTGGGGTTAATGGTCATAACTGTCCATTGGCTCAGCTATCACATCCAATGGCAGCCCCTTATTTCCCATTCACTTTCCCATTCACTGACCTAACACCTTAGAATCTTATTGTAAGAGTGGTGAAATATGGTTCACTGGACTGATGTCATTTGAATATATTGCTTTGGTAGGTTTCCATTCCACAGCTGTGCTAAGGAACAAATAAAGATTAAATACAGTTGCCGTTATGTTAAGACGATTGATTTAGTTGTAAAATGGTCAGTTGCCCTTTAGAGAAGATAAAGTACAAATCTATTTTTATATAGAACATTAGGGAATGTTCCAGTTTATACAATGGTGTGATGTGTTATACATGGAATTGATTGTTTTCTATGCAATGAAAGTTTCATTATTTGCAGTTAAAAGACTAAAGTGCTTTGTTACAACTTGGAGGTCTCTCAATTTGATTTAACACCAGGGCAAAATATATGTAAATATAGTGCAGCTTTACCCCCTTCTCAATGAACGTCACTGATCCTTTAAAACTGTTATACTGTCACCCTACATATGATTTGTATAATGCTGTGCATCTCTGTGAACTTATGTTAATATTGTGTGAAGACGCTGTGGTAAAGAACACGCTGAACTTTGGGGTTGCTTAATGGCATGTTTGGACGCAGACCAGATTGAAATGAAGTTACTCTGATTGACAGTTGTGTTGTGTTTTTCCCTTTCTCACATGGATTCCCATCCCTTTGTATGTAATGGGGTTTTCCAGCCCTGCTGGTGTTTATAGTGAAAGTGTAAACACTGGTGACATTGCTTTTATCTATCGCTTTGTATTGTTCTGGCAATAGCAGGAGTCAAAGTACCAATACTGTAATAAGAGACCAATCAGAATATATCCAACTGCAGTAACCCAGTTAAAAGCTAACATCCGATTGGTTGCTGTAGATTAATAACACGGGCAAACTTTTATTATTCTTAGCATCAGCCCCAATATCTTCAGTTTAGTTAAACTGCTGGTCTGTGTTTATATCACTGTGTCAGCATGAGTGGCATTCTGTTTAATCTGTATGTTAAAGGCATGTTACCCCCACAATTAATTTGACACATACAACCAAGACCCCCAAGATCACAATTGTGACATTAAAGTGGCCATAGATGCAATGGTGCAATCGGATTGACCACTAGTTTTTTTTTTCTTTCCAACTGGCCCAAAAGGAACAATTTTTGTATGTTTGTCCACACACAATCTGCCGATCGTACGATATAAGAATATCCGGATATTTTACAACCGTGATTGTTGCGTCTAAGGGCACTGTTAGTCCCTGCCGTTTCTGAACAAAGATCTTCAGCTGCATCTTTGTCATTCTTCCCGCTAACTTTCCCAGTCCTTGTGGTTACACTGGGTAGCAGCCATTAGTATTGAACTTTATAGCAAACTAGGCAAATTTCTCATTTTAGGAATGCCGGCCAGGTAGGTAACTATTGCTTAGGGTTTTCAGGGGTAGGGAAGGTAAGTACATATAGTACATAATGTATACATACATATTTATGAGGGGGGAGGGTTGATGTCAACATGTCTTTTGAAGTAGATCAGGAAGATAGAAAAGGGAGGAAGACTGCTACCCACAAATGTATCCAGCCTATGGCTCTATACCGTACTATACTATACACTACACTGTATGTTACTTTATTGTACTGTACTTTTCTATACACTATACTGTATGTTATTGTACTTTACTATACTCTTCTATACTGTACTAAACTGTCAGGCGGACTTTTACTACAAGCTCATGTTGTCGTGTTTTAATTCAGCTCTTTCAGCTGCTAAACACTCCTACTTTGTACACACTAATAGACAATAACAAAAATAACGTTGTCTATTTTCACTATTTAACACTCCCTTACAGCCCTCGTCTACTGATACTCTTCATTCCATTAACGCTCCTCAGGATTTTGCAGACTACTTAGGAACTAAAGTAGATGATATCCACACTCTAATCCCTTCAGCCCAAGACAACTCTCACTTTCTTCTACCTGCCCCATCACCTGCAGTTGTGGAATCTTTCACCTGTCACCCACTCTGAAGTCTTTAACCTTCTGTTGTCCTCGCCTCTTACAAGGTGCTTCTTTGATTCCATGCCCTCCTTACTCTGCGCTAAAGTCCTTTCCCTGCTCTTGCTCATGTTTTTAATTCCTCCCTGACCTCTGGGATTTTTCCTGCTGCATGCCCACCCCTTTTTTAAACTTTTTATATATTATACATATTGAGCCCCCAGCCCCAACCGCCCGTAATAAAATTCTTAGAAAGTGCCCCGATATGTACTTACCTTCCCCCTATCCTCCGCGGCAGTCTCCAGGCCCTCTGCTTGCACGGAAATGTAAGCAGGGCCAATTAGGGACGCGGCTGACGGCTGCTCAGAACGCCGGAGGATAGAGGGAAGGTAAGTAACTATCGGGGCACTTTCTATGAATTATGTTACGGCGGTTGCTGCTGGGGGATCAATATGTTTAATATACAATGGTGATTTTACACTAGGGGGAGGGAGAAAAAAACGGGAGGGAGAGGGAGGGGGGGAGGACTCTCCTGCACATGCCTCAACCTTGTCGAGGTTTAGGCTGAGACAGGTGCAGGATGAGTCACCCAGACCTTCTACACTTTCCTTGACTTTGGAGGGGCACAGCATGGCAACCATAAGGAGCCGGGATGTAAGGTAAGAATTGTTGTACACTACAGAGTGGGGCCAGTATGGGATTAAATTTGAGTTTTGGGGGTGGACATGCCCTTTAAACATGTATACATCAAACCTCTTCTTAAAAAATCCTCTCTGGACCCTACCTGTCTTTTGAACTACCGCCCTGTCTCCCTTTTAGCGTTTGTGTCAAAACTTTAGAACGTCTCATCTCTATATGCATTACTTAATACGTCCATACAAACAACCTATTGGACCCATTGTAGTCTGGATTCTGACCGGGTCATTCAACTGAAACGACCCTCTACAAAGTCTCAAATGACCTATAAACTGCCAAAGCCAAGGGACAGTTCTCGGTCCTCCGTCTCCTCGACCTGTCTGCTGCCTTTGATGCTGTGGACCACTTTAATTTCTCTGGGCTTCCAAAATCTTTACTCAATCTATCTAAAACTGAATTAATCACCCCCCTAAATCTGCATACTGCCTTGGGGCAATATTTGTCTCCTCTCTTTTCTTCCATCATCACATTAACAATGTCACTAGGACGTGTCGTTTTCGCCTTCGCAATATTGAAAAGATCCGCCCTTTCCTCTCTCGCTCCAATACTAAAATGCTCATGTATGCCCTTATAATCTCCTGTCTTGACTACTGTAACATTCTGCTATTTGGTCTCCTTGCTTGTCATCTTTCTCCTCTTCAGTCTTAAACTCAGCAGCATGGATCATCTCCCTCTCCTCCAAAAGAGAACCCGCTACCCCGATACTTCAGTCCATAGGGTGGCTTCCCATCAAAGAATAATATTCAATACCCTTCTTTTAACCTTTAAATCCCTTCACTCTACTGCACCTCCCTACTCATCTTGTCCCTTATGTTCCTGGACGTGCCCTGCCCTCCTCGCAAGGCAATCTTCTCCACAAAACCCCAACGAACACTGCCTCCTCCCACCTTAAACCATTCTCTCTTGCTGCTCCCTACCTTTGGAAAGCTCCCCCTCTCTCGCTTCACCAGATAACATCCTTAAGCTTTTTTTAAATCTAAACTGTTATGCTACCTTTCTGAAAACTATCACTATTAATGGTTGTTAGCTGTCTGAGCGCTTTATGCCTCCCCCTTGTATCTGTATGTTGTCCCTCCCACTTAGATTGTAAGCTGTTCGGGGCAGGGAACCGTAATGTATACTAAAACCCCTTTGTTTATAATATATGCTAGTGTGCAGATGATAGTGTATGGGGCCCAGGAATGTGCATTTATTATCTTTTCTATGTTTGTTTGTATATATGTACCTATACAAACATAGAAAAGATAATCAATGCACATTCCTAGGCCCCATACAATATCATATTATCTGAACACTGGCATACTTTATAAACAAAGGGGTTTTAGTATACATTACTGTGATCACATGAATGAAAAGCCTTCCAACCACGTTAAGGTAACCCTTGTTTGTATACTCTGAATTTTATATTGTACACCGCTGTGTACCCAAGTGGCACTATATAAATAAAATTATACATACATAATGTACTATACTGTACTGCACTATACTTTACTATACTATAGACAGTGCAGTCGGGTCCATTCTATCCTGACATACAATTCTCTCTCTCTCTCTCTCTCTCTCTCTCTCTCTCTCTTTCTCAGTTTAATATGTGTCATTTACAATTTTGGAAAATGCAGCGTCTCCCATATGAAGGGATTTCCCCATTAGCTCACTGACAATCTTTGTTTCAACTTCCGATGTGGCCTTAACACTTGTACATAATGATCTTAGATCTTGCGTTATGCATTACAGCACATTTGTATTAAAACATCTGTGTGTGTGTGTTATTTGTCATTCAATAAATCAACTAAAGGCAGCAGCCTATCGCTATCGCTGCAAATAAAGACACAGGTCCAAGTGATATTGCCATAGACAGCCATTAGATGCTTTACTAATATTTCCCATAGGGAGGAGTGATAATATTCCCTTTAGTTCCTGTCCTACAGGAGAACTAAATCTTCTTTAGTCATAATGCTGATCTTCACCTCCCAACTTACCAGCCATGCTAACTGTCACTTTAAAGGGAAACTAAAGTGCGTATAAAGTTTTTTGTAAAAACAGTTAAAATAAAAAGTACCTGAGGCAGGGTGGTAGGACTGGTACTATTTACCTCCCAATATCATTTGTATGTGGAGCTGCAGCACTTCCATCAGCTTAGTATTGCATGTTACAGTGCCTGACACACACCATACAATTTCTCAGCCAGATTGATATTTTGAATCAAAAAAAATATTCTCTAAGGCTGGGAACACACCAACAAATATTTGGCACGTTCGACTGGTTTGAAATGATGTTTGTCACGGTGAAAATGGCCACCGTAGGTATTTCATCTATAGAAGACCACACGATTGGCCAAAAGGGATCAAACTGATTGGATCAGTCCTTCGCAGGTGAACAAGTACTACCGTTATTTCAACCCGACTGATCGAATTACCGGTATAACGGTCAGACGGGTCAAATTATCAGCCTGTGTGTTCCCAGGCTATAATTTTGGACCCCACTAATTGTTCTTGATTTTAATTTGATTTTCGGCAAAATTGATTGGCCCAGGTTATTGGACATGGTAAATCACTGCCAATAATGCCTCATTAGTTGGGAAGAAATATTGGTACATTTGTCACCAGGAATATCGCCATACATATGCCCCAGTGTACCAGGCCTAAAGAGACTATTCAATTCCGCTACCAATCGCTTGAATGTTACAGTTTCCAGAGAGATGTAACATCTGATTGGAGTGTGTGTGTGCGGGTGTATGTGTCACCCCTTTTCACCCCATCTTTAAAGGGACATTAAACTGATGTCCCTTTAAAGTGTATCTATTATTCACAGGGTGGTGAGATCGCTTATTCCCACCTCCCTGTAAATAACATAACGCCCAGGTTATACAGATAAACTTAACTACTGGTGCTTCTCACCAGCTGATGCTCGAACTCTCCCGATCGCACTCCTATTTTTATTATAGGAGTGCATGCACAAAAGATAGGAGGAGCACAGTTGAGACAATGCGCTCTGCTGGTGAGATGCTGCAAAGTGGAGCGCAGGCAGGCAAGTTTAAGGGCTAGGCCACACTAGCGTGTTTTTCGCGCTCGCGTTTGTGGCCGCGATTTTCGCTAAAATGGAAATCGCGGGAACGCGAAAATTCCCGCGATTTCAGATGCGCATGCGATTGCGCAGCCGTTCGCGTTTTGGTAACGCATGCGTTCACCATTTTTGGTGCGTTAACGCAGTGTTTCCATAACGCGAAAAGGCGAAAACACAAACGCGAACGCACAAGAAAAGCGCACACAATCGCATGCGATTACCCTCGCGATTTTGTGCGCGATTCTTGGGCGTTGCAGTGTGGCCACAGCCTAACTCTGTAACCCGGGCGTTCAGCTATTCACAGGATGGTGGGAATAAGTGATCTCAAATCTCTGTGTATGATTGATTCAAATGCAACCAATCAGATGATACCTTTTTACTTGTCTTTTGTCTTTTTTGATAAAATCAGATTGGTTATGGAAAGTTAACAGCACAGACCAAACGTTGTACCATGTATTACTGCACACAAGGCTCATTGTCATTACCAGTGAATGTTGAATATCTGTATCTCAGGGAAGGGACTATCCCTCTGTTTGGAAAGTGTGTAGATTGGGTCTGTAATTATATTACTTCTTCTGGATGTGAAATCTTTTAGTTAAACAAATTTGAGCTAAAAATAGGCTCCCTTTCATTGCGAATGTTTTCATGTGTAACTTGTTTAAAGGGACGTTATGCTGATCATATGTAAGGTTTTACAACAACAAAGCATTTATAACTGGCTTTGCTTTGTAAAAAAAAGTTTCTAGTGTATCTGAACTATATTGGTAAAGCAATGCAAGCATTCTACCATCTGTGTCCATAATACCTTGTCCCCGAGAAGTCTAACGGAATACTCTCTCACACACACACACTCAAACACACACACTCACACACCGTATTTCGAAGTTTTTTTTAGCTTTGTAGAACTGCAAATGCAATATTTATTTGTAATGCTATTAATTATTAGTGCATGGTTAATCTTCCCGCATCGATAATTTCGAGGACAATTGTGTTCTTAATATAAAACTTTAAAAACAGTTTGGTTAACAATCCAGCTCCGTTTATTAGTGTGTAATTCCTCTGTGAGTGCAAGGATACACTAGCACGTATCTCACGTGCATACCATTGTGTTTTCCGTTCCGTTAGTGTGCGAGAAATGCATGCCAGTCTAACACTGTGTGTGCTACACTATGATCAGTTTTCGGAGCACATGCGATCACCATGCGCTCCGATGACAGAATATTGGTAAAATCTCCAGCATTACCGGGCATTGTAGTGTGGCCGCAGCCTAAAGCTGGGTACACACAGTAACGATAAAGCCCCGATACCGTCAGATCCGACGGTATCGGGGCTTTATCGTTATGTGTGTATCTTCATTTCCAGAACGAGCGCGCGGCCGCCGAACGATCGGGTCAGCCGAATGCTCGTTCGGGAAAGACCGAAAATTTCCATCGCCCGTGCTAAACTCCCCATAGACGAGTCTAGCGCGGCCAATGGAAACACACAGTCCCGAGCGTTCTCCCTATGATGTTCATATGAAGTTCAGGGAGAACGCTCGGGACTGTGTGTATGCAGATCTTTGAAAGATGGCAGACAGGATTTTGCAGATCCTGTCTGTCATCTTTCAGAAATCTGTACTGTGTGTACCCAGCTTAGTTTAATATTTTACAGGATATTGATCCCTGGAATTTCTAGATGGGGAGAGCCAAGCACAGACTGCCCATTAGGGCTGAGTGATTTTAACTATTCATAAAACTTGTTAGTGTATAGAGAGATTTGGTTGTACCACGTGCTGGGTTTGGGGCAAAGCCAGGAGTTAAGGTCCTCATCTTGGGTGCTATTTGGGTAGGTGGTTGGTTCGGGAGCAAGAAAACACGCTTCTCCTTTAACCTTTGATTAAAGCTCTCTGGTCATCAAAATCTGCAGGTGTGTATGAACCTTTAGACATGCGCAGTGTGATTTATGGGAGGGGTCAAGAATGATGAGCGACTTTGTATCTGAGCTAAGTGGAGGAGGTACAAGTGCATAAGTGACATTTATTGAAGGACTTAACGCAAGATTTGATTATATCCCACAGGTAGATCTTTGGTTAGAATCTGTTTAGAAAAGGAAGTAATTTATTGTTTTAAAGGGCATGACCACCCCCAAAACTAAAATTTAACCCACTACTGGCCTCACTGTGAAGTGTTAAAAAATCCTTACCTTACATGTCTGCTCCTCATGGTTCTCCTGCAGTGCTTGTTCAAGATCCCAGAAAGTAAAGAGCAGGAGGTGTCTGTGAGTTATCTGGTCCCTGCTGCTTTCTTGTCCTCTGAGAGGTTTCTGGCATGCGTAGGGGAGTCCACCTCTCCCTCCCTCACTCTGGATCCGTCTTTGCTACCTGGTGCCCCACCTATAGAAGCTTTTTCTGTAGTGTACGGCACCCTAGCTCACCCCCCAACCGCCAAGCATCAGAAGTTTTCTTACATCCTTCAATCACTGGCAGCCGTGTCTGTGATTGGCTGCCTCTTAGCGTTTGGGGGTGGGCTAGGGAGCCATACAGTATATTAAAAGTTTTTTTAAGGGTGGCGATACCCTTTAATATGCGCACACCAGTCTTGAATAACAGTGTTTTTATTAGCATATAACCATACACACACGTGATATTTAGGTGTTATCACGGCACCTTTATCAAACAGATACTGGTAATGTGCTAATAAAACCACTGTTATCCAAGATGGATAACACCTCTGGGCATGGTGGATCAGTAGCACCCAGCATTTAAATCTGATTAAGGACGATTCGGATCGGAGTGCGGAAAACCTGTTCGTTGTTTTAATCTGTAAAATCTGCTTTTGGTTTAAGATTACTAGGGCGATGCACCTTCGATGCAATATGCCAAAAGCAGCTCCTGATGTTTTTTTTGTTTTTTTTAGGACTTTTAATGCCACCCACTAGCTGGCTGCATGGGTGTCTTTTGTGTTGCCTCACACAGTTGGCGCAAACCCCCATATCATTGATTTGCACAACTATAACGTCTATTTTCATTGTTAACAGAATTAACAATTGAGGGACAAATCTATTAAATGTCTCATAAGTGCCTGGCTGGCATAGGTCAAAAATGTGTTTTAAACTCACCTTTGACTTTGGTTCTCCTTTAATAAATAAAAAGGTAGTTGCATCTCTGTGTCTAAATAAAAGGGTTTTGCAGTGAATGACTTGCTACATTATAACCACAAACAAAACTTTCCTTTCTCTCCTTTCTGATCTATATCCTCCTGGTGGCCCAATGTGCACCATGTGATATTGTACATGCTTCTTTGTAAACATTAGATTTGTGATAGGTCCACAGCTGGTCACAGTCACAGTACTGAGAGGAAGCACATGGCATTTTCATAGAGTATGTGCAATATACAATAACAATTTGGTGTAACTGCAAGTGATCAATGGTGATCAATTGTGTCCTAGTGATCAATTGTGTCAGCTTTAATTGTGTAAAAGGCAGGAAAATGATGGAATTTCCTTAGTGTTGATATGTCTTTTATGGTTAATGGGATGTGTATGGATTTTTACATCTTATTGTGTCCATTAATGACTATGGAGCCTTTTATATTGAACTTTTAGCGCTTGTTGTTGACACTCTATCACTTTATGCGAAGGATTAGACATATATTTACATGGGAGCACAGCCTTTATGTTGTACTTTGAAAATGCGTTTGAAAAAGAGTACGTTAATCGTACTGGAAATGTTTAGCATCTGCACATATATTGCACTTTTGTGAACAATGTTATTTTATTATATACACCATTAGAGATTATGGCCTGTATTAGGTTTAACACTATATTTATTCAATGGTTATAACTGTTAACACTGAAATATTTAGCAATTGCACATATATTGCACTTTTGTGAATAATGTTATTTTTATGATATACACCATTAGAGATATGGTTTATAGAGGTTTACACTATATTTATACAATGTTTAGTATCGGCACATACAATGCACTTTTGAGAATAATGTTACTTATTATATACCACTTTTTTGCAATGTTTATAACTTTGGGGTGTTTTATCACTTTTATCATGCTTGTTTAAAAGGTGGATGCAGCTGACAGGGTGAGTGACTTTATTGGAACCACGCACTGAGGATATAAAAGGTGGTTTAGTAATTATGTGTTCACACTTGAGAAAGGACCTAGACTGTCCGAAACATGTCGTGGTGTGCACAATAAATACACGTTTGCTTATAACAATACCTGTGGGGTTGTCTGAGTTTTTGGTTGCTCTTTACTACACACTTTTATTTTGAATTTATGACCAGGAACATACATCGGGGCAACCAAAGTCTATAGGAGATGTGGTGAGCTAAATTGCATTAATGGGATTTGGTGTCTGTCCCAGAGTTCAACGATATAAGAAAAGTAGCGTGAGAGCCTGAGGTAGAATTATACTGCAAAAAAAACATTTTAAGTGCAACATGTTTTGGAGAAACATGCTCCTTTATCAAGCAGTTCTTCTTCTTCCCAGAATGCACACTACCTTGGAATGTTCCTAACAGTAATTTTTACTCATTGGCTGTTGGATGGGTCAAACATGCTCAGATCTTTACAAAGCACCTGAATCAACCCAGGTCAAGGGCAAGAACTTCCTCTTTAAGTTTTAATAAATAACTGAGGGTTTACCTTTGGTAGAAGTGCTGCGTTCTATCATTCAAAACACTAATAAATCATGTAGCCTATGACAGCATTAGAACATTGACATGGACAACATCAACCTGTAGCCAATCAGAACTTTCACAGGGATTAAATTAACCTGTAGCCAATTGGAATAATTGAAGGTTTACAGGGGCTAAATTACCTTGTAGCCAATCAGAGGTCTCGAACTTTAACAGGGGGTTAGAGCAATTAGTTTTAGAATAAGGAAACAGTATCCCCCATGAGAATTCCATTCTGAGAGTTGAAAAACAAAACAAACTTTAGATATATCCTACCTTAGCACAATAATAGCCTAAAAAATTGTTCCAGTATTGCAAGTATTAGTGTTTTTTTTCTTTCTTTCGAATACTATCAAGGATAGAATATTTCATGTGCTGGCCAATCAAAAAAGCTGCCAGCCCATCCTAAGGGTTTGTTTACCAAGCATAAAACTTTTGTTTGTGCTGCTGTTTATTTTGCCTGTGTCAGCATCTACAGTTATTGCTTGCACACAATGGCTTGGTATAAATGGAGGTTTCTTTTGTTTCATTTAAATGTATAGTGACAGCTAAAGGACTTGGACCTACAAGATATTTATTACAGGCAGTTCAGGGCAAGGAACAGGGTTTGATCATTCAACACCTGGACTAATGAAATATATTGTCCTCCTTTATAGCTCTGTGAGTCGCAATGTATTTTAAAATATAATGGAAATCACGAGAATCCGTTCCCACTATATAATTTGCGTTCCGAATCTATTCTGCCCGTTTTTATCTGCATGCGTGCAAGACTTTTGGTCCGTGTGTCTGAATCGCTCTTAAATAAAATAAGAGAAATTAAAAAAAAAAAAAAAATTTTGTGTTTTTTTTTTGTTTTCTTCAATGTTTCCTGAAATTTTCCAAAACATGCACAGGAACGCAAATGGACGCGGACACACACGGACAAATACATAGAAAAATGCACGTCTGTTAACCTGCAAATGGACCGGAATGCAAACAAATTGCATTGTCCTAAATGGACTCAAAACGGACAACGCAACGCACATGGTGGGACCTTGCCAAAAAGTCGGCCACGCATGCAAACCAATAACGGATGGACTGCACCGAGTTGTGGGAACTACCTGGTAGTATTGCATTGACAATGCGAACTGGAAGCATGAATGTAGCGTAAATCGAGCTCCGACATGCAGTGGTCGGACAGAGCCCTAATTCCATATTCTTCACTGAAGATCAGAACACGTCATGTCTGTGTGTAGGGTAAATAGTTTTATACATTTAGCCAAGTGTCAAATAAAACATACTTACCGAGAGCAATCTACTAACAGGAGCCACCACAGTGATGTCATGCATGATACAAAGGCCATTCATTAGATTTCATACCATGGGGTCCTTTTGCATACAAATGCTGATATATACAGGGGTCATCAGGTTATAATTATGTGATTGTTTATCTGAATTGATCACTAATGTACTGTGCAGCATTTATAATTAGAATGCCGGGGGAATGGCATGTGGTTGCGGAATCTGTGCTTCATTTAAGTACACTCTGCTGTCAGACATAGGCTTATGCTTGTATAAGAGTGAAAAACTCAGGAAATAAGTAATAACAATGTTATCAGCCATTTGTCAGCGTGTTGAAATGTGATAAAGAAAGGCAACATTGGACACGTATGTCTCAATTCTAACAGGCTTGCCGGCCAGTTTAGCTGTTGGCTTGCTAGCCATTCTACTTGCCAATATTGCTTTTCTCTATATAATTGTATTTCTATATGTATGTGCTTGAAATACTTCCACTCTGACCCACTAAGGCTACCTACACACGCTGGCTTTTCACTAGGCTTGGTTGTTAAAGGACACGTCTACCCCCAAAATGAGGGGGAGAATATCTTCAGGCGCTGATCTGGGGTCTGTAAATAAAATGCTTTAGGGGGGTTTCCTACACAAATCTCCAAGCCTGTTTTGGATGTGGACCCTGATGTCTGTCTGAAGTGGTTTAGTCATCTGGCCAGGCAGATCACCATACACGCTAGATTGCTGGGACCGACAATTATCTAATGCGTGAAAAAACCTTTCTTGTAGCCATAATAATAAGTATAGCTGTAACACTAATAACAGCAATTGAAACGCCAGCAAAATTTGCAAGAAATGTCGCTCTGTATGGGATAACATTTTCTTTGTTTTATTGCATAATTATGGATCAATCATCCCATGTACCGCGCACTCCTGGGTCTCTCCCTGCAGGGTTCATGCTGTTCTCTCTCGAACCTCACTGTGTCTGTTCCCAGCAGATAATGTTGAATTTTCTAAAGGAGGAAAGGATGTTAACTTGAATAGTTGGGGTTAAGGGCTAGGCCACACTGACGTGATTTTTCTGCGTTTGCGTTTTTTGAAATCATTGAAAATGCGCCAACGCACTGAAAAACGTGCATTTTCGGGTTCGTTTCGATTGCGATTTGCGCTCCGCATTTTTTCGCAATCACATGCATTTCCCTATACCTACTGAAAAAAGAGGCATGTGCAAACGTAATCGCACATGAAATCGCATGCAATTCCATGTGCGATTGCGTTTGCGCTGCTGTGTGGCCGTGCCCTAAATAGCCATTTTTTGATAGTATTATAAGAAACTCACTAAAAAGTTGTTTTTTCCCCTTTCTTTCACATGCAGTATGTAATGTATATAGTAAACTAATTCACATTGGTGGGTACACATAGGTGGCTGTTTACTTAACTCTCTCATCTAACCCGTGTCACACACATGTGTACCGATCCGAAGCGGCCATTCATACACATTGTGTGTTCCGGGTCATGTCTCTATATTGCCGTCAGCTGTTAGATTTTGATTGGCTAAAAAATTTGTTTGGTTTTGATTGGCAGTTGAACAGTTTGTTCCTAATTGTGTTTTAAAAACAAATGGGGGGGGAAAGATGCAAAATAAAAATCTTGCCTTACAGACAATTTGTGTTGATTGAAAGATGATTGAAAGATGAGGGTCCTATCCTGCCGATACTGCTGGACAAAAAGCAATAATAGGGGCATATATATATATATATATATATGTCGAACTGGAAATTGAGCACACTCATGGGACTTGGTACAAACATAGAAACGTGTTTATTCACAGAATATTAGTTGACATGTTTCTGCCCACAAAATTATACATTTTATATAAGCCATAGGGAAATGAAGGAACAAATGACAGGAATTGTCATAGTTTGGGGCACATTTAGGGGGCGATGTTAAAATGGCCGCTATCCTGGTGAATTAGTGTTAAACCCATGCTACCTGATGCATTATTGGAAATAGCTCTGCTTAACCCATGTAGAAAAGTGTAACGCCAATCCTGGATTAAGTTCTGTAGCGGAACCCATACTGATTACGGGTGGTTAAGAGGTGGCAGTTTAATTTCAGTAATTCCCCAGAAGCCCCCCGAATCATTGGATCCATCTGGCATTCACCACAATGGTTCCATTTATATCAGACACATGTAGGACATGACTGAACTAGACTCCAGAGAAAGTAAAGTGATCATAGCCTTTTTAAAGGGGAAATTAAAAAATGTACATAATATTACAACTTTTCTTTAATTTCATGTTTCTTTATTAAGGGGTCTCTGTCCTGGGATTGCAGATAATTTGTTGCTAAACTTCTATTGTCATTATTATATTTTTTAAATAAAAAAAACCTTTTCTTAATCTTATCCTAGTCTGTCATTCAGTTCAGTGTTTGGTTGCTAGTGTAATGCTAGCTTAAAGGATAAGTGCACTGTAAAATCAAGTTATGTTAATTTGGAAGCTGCAGCTTTAAAAATAACGTTGCCATATTTTTTTTTTTTTTACCTATGTCCCTCCAGAGCCTAGCGTGTGCACAGAACTCACAGGCATTACTGTTTGAGGCTCAAGCAGGAGAGTGCACGGAACTCACAAGCATTACTGTTTGAGGCTCAAGCAGAAGAGTGCACGGAACTCACAGGCATTACTGTTTGAGGCTCAAGCAGGAGAGTGCACGGAACTCACAGGCATTACTGTTTGAGGCTCAAGCAGGAGAAAGCAGAGGAAATCTCAGAGGGGCGGAGCTTAACATTCAGCAAACCAGTAACAAGATGTCAGCAACTTTCAAGGCACAAAGCTAGGCTCTGGAGGGACATAGGTAAAAAAAATATGGCAACGGTATTTTTAAAGCTGCAGCTTCCAAATGAACATAACTTGATTTTACAGTGCACTTATCCTTTCACACTACGATACCTTCAGACAACCATCTGACCTACAAAATGGATGGGCCATGACGGAACATCATAAGAACCACTGGGCTTTTTAGATATTGGATAGAAACAAAGACCGAACGTCAAATCTATCTAATTTAATTTATCTATTAATTTATCTAAGTGTATGGCCATCATTAGATGGACAGAATTAATATGTTACGGTAAATACTAGCTGGGGAAAAAAATATATTTAAATAAAATCATTTTAAAAAGCACTTCCACCCCAAATTTATATTTTAGATGTATATTAAGGATCCTCCCCAACCCCCTTTTCATTAACATGCAAAAGGCAATGTTGCGCGTTTAACACGCACTATGCGCTATACTGCTCCAATGTCACATGATAAGATCGTAATGCGTGATTGTAAGCACATGAGAAACATGCTAGTGTGGCCTAACACTAAAGCTTTGTATACATGTGCGATTGGAGGGCCTGACCCGTTACGCACTATGGTGTATAAACGGCCGTTTCAGCTAACAATCACTGGTACACCACCTGTTCGTACTGCACTGTGTAAGGGCCTTTAAGCAAGGTACACACTAGCAGATTGGACAAAATAATATATAGTTGGTACTTTAGTGAACACAAGTGAACGATGTCTGTCAGTCTTTCAACAAAATACTACGAAAGAAGGATAAAACAGGTCAGTAAATCACAGCCGATTGTTTGATCTTCTATGGACTGCATGAATGGTCACACAGAAATGTCAGCCTGCGGCAACTTTATCCACATCCGACGCTATTTTAGGCCGAAATATCTGCCGGTGTGTACCTAGCCTTATAGATTCCAACATACTGACAAATGGCTGATGGGATTTGGAACAGGGATTTTTATTGTCGGAAGGCTGGAAAAAAAGAAAATACTCCTGATTGGTTGTCACATTCCAGCTGACCGCCTCATAAACGGCATGCAGGACAATATGGTATAAACAAAGTGACTTGCTGGCGAAATGCACAAAACTTTGTCCAACTCTACGGATAAGTTGCATTCTAATTCGAATTTTCACAGTGATTGACAGGAAGGTTGGGTTGTCCCTGCATTGGGGATTTCTTACAATCAGCATTTAAAATAATGTGTTGACAACCCAGTCAAAAGGTCAAGTGATCCCCCCCTGCAGTTACTATGATTTAATTATCCTTTCAGAAAAGGTTTCTCCTTCTCACCCAGCTTTCCAGTCTGAGCTGTTTCCAGACTGGGAATGTGTCGCATTCCCACGATGCTCCCGGTGTGTTAACGTTACACCGATAATAAACTGCCCTTGTTTGTAGATTTCATTTTTTTTCCAGGCTACGCAGCTCTGAGTAAAGAATGATTAATGCCCCGTCCGTTTTATTTTAATGCAGATTTTCAGCCAGTACCGCACGTTGCTAGAATCCTCCTATTTATAGCTTTGCCGACTCTGTCCATTTTTAACCTCCGCTGCTCCACGTCAGTGACATTGATTGTTGAGTGGGGAGGGGGGGGGAGGTAATAGAACTGCTGGGACAATTTGCATTGTGTTGCTGACTGTTGATCCAGATGTGTCTAAAAGCTCAGGATTGCAAAACTGGGAAACTGTTCTGTTCCATCTGTTTCTGTTTTTTTTAACTCGTTTGTTCCAGGAACAACCAACCAACTGCTCGTTGCAATGGGGGGGGGGGGGTATTTTTATTTATTTTTTAAAGCATATTGTTCAAGAACAACTAAACGAAACATATTAACTATTGGGTGAGTCAAAGCAACTATCCAACACCCCGGATTCAGATTTGTAGAGGTGTAATCGGCACATTCTCTAGCACTGTTCCCACTGCAGCTGGGGATAATGATGATCTTCTGCACATGTCCAAGCTGTGAAGTGAACCGGTGGCCAGATAAGTCACATGACTACCTTTATGGGTAAACAGAGTTTTGACCCAGTTTCATGGTAATTTTGTTAAACTGATCAACTGGACTTGCAGTTTAGTTCTCGAAGATGTTTCACTAGTCATCTGACTGGATCTCTCAATTCAGATGAACTGAGAAAGATAGTCAGGGGACTTATGAAACGTCTAAGCTTCAAATGCCCAACCTGCGTCACGGCCACATTTTTTCCCGGCCTGCATGGGTGGGTGCAGAAAGGGGTGGGCTGGGGGCATTCCAGGGGTGTAACTGGGTGGGCCGGGGGCGGAGTTACTCCCTGCAGCCGGCTCACAATGTTCAGTGCCGCTAGTGGGGGTGGAAAATGGTTATTAAAAGGGGATGAAAGTGAAAAAATTAATTACAAAAGATAGGTTGCTGCCTTCTCCCTATGCTCAACAAGCTTTGAAAGGGTATGTCCACCCCTTATATAAAAAATTTATATCATAGGAAGGACCCTCCAAAACCCCAGATTCGCTGTACTAAGTGCCCAAAAATGCTTCCAGGCTGAGGAATCCAAATTGCAAACTCCACAACCCACTGCCGCAGGCCTCACCTCCTCTGCTGCTGCAACATGCCCATTGCGCACAGGCAGCAGCAGTGAAGGCTCGATCTGTAATGACCATCAGCCATTGGCTGATCACTGTCAAAGCTGTTGCTGGGATGTCAGCAGTCACAGCCATGATTGACTGCATGGAGGGAGGGGCCAGCTTTCTCTGCCAGAATGGAGTCAATAATTATCCTTAAATATCTGGTTAATAATACAGGTTATAATGTGCTAAATATGTCGGTTGGGGGCAGGTAACTGACAAGGGACTAATTTTTTGTTTTAATGGTGGACTCGCCCTTTAAAGGGCATGTCCACCCCCAAAACTATAATCCCCCCCACTACTGGCCCCACTCTGTATGTAATAAAATCCTTACCTTACATCCCAGCTCCAATTGGTTCTCCTGTAATGTCCCCCCAAAGTCCAAAAAACTGGCCACCAGGAGCCTGGCAGTGAAGGAAATTGTTTCCACCTCTGAGGCTTCCTCTTAGAGGTTTTTGGCTTGCTCAGTGCAGCCCTCCTCCCCCTTCCTCTCCCTCCCTCTCCCTCCTGTTTTGCTCTCCCTCCCCCTAGTGTAAAAACCCTTTGGCACATAGTAAGTCTCCTTCCCCCAGCCCCAACCGCAATAATACATTTTTCAGAAAATGTATTATTCCCCTGGTATTCTGTGCAGCCGGCTGCCGGTACGGCCCCCTGCTTACAGTTTCATGCAAGCAGAGGGCCTGGCAGTATGGCGGAGGAGAGAGGGAAGGTAAGTAGAGTTTGGGGGACTTACTGAAAAATGTATTATAGCGTTTGGGGCTGGGGGAATGGGCCCTACTATATGCCAAAAAATTTTACATGGGGTGGACATGCCCTTTAAAGTTTCAGTTTTTTGGTGGGTTTGTCTCATTATAGAAAAACTTATTCATACTCTTCTTTTTGCTTTTATTTGTATGCTGTAAACACCCAGAGCATATTTACAAAGACTTTAATTCAGGAACTCAAACTGTGGCTTAGTCATTTTGTTTGTGAACTTGTGAAAAAGTAAATTAAGTTTAGACTTTATGAAATGTAATTTTTTTATTGTGTGTCATTATAACAAGTTGCCATAGATAGTGAAAACGGCCTGTCTGGTTGCCTTAGATAGTGAAAGTGATGGGTCCGGTTGCCATAGATAATGAAAGTGATGGGTCCGGTTGCCACAGATAGTGAAAGTGACAGGTCCGGTTGCCGCAGATAGTGAAAGTGACGGGTCCGGTTGCCATAGATAGTGAAAGTGACGGCTCTGGTTACCATAGATGGTGAAAGTGACGGGTCCGGTTGCTATAGATAGTGAAAGTGATGGGTCCGGTTGCCATAGATAATGAAAGTGATGGGTCCGGTTGCCACAGATAGTGAAAGTGACGGGTCCGGTTGCCGCAGATAGTGAAAGTGACGGGTCCGGTTGCCATAGATAGTGAAAGTGACGGCTCTGGTTACCATAGATGGTGAAAGTGACGGGTCCGGTTGCCGCAGATAGTGAAAGTGAAGGGTCCGGTTGCCGCAGATAGTGAAAGTGACGGGTCCGGTTGCTGCGGATAGTTAAAGTGATGGGTCTGGTTGCCGCAGATAGTTAAAGTGACGGGTCCGGTTGCCGCGGTTAGTTAAAGTGACAGGTCCGGTTGCCGCGAATAGTTAAAGTGACGGGTCCAGTTGCCGCGGATAGTTAAAGTGAAGGGTCCGGTTGCCCTAGATCCTTAAAGTGATGGGCCCTGTTGCCTCAGATATTTAAAATGACAGGTCCGGTTGCCGTAGATAGTGAAAGTGACAGGTCCGGTTGCAGATTATAGTTAAAATGACAGGTCCGGTTACCGTAGATAGTTAAAGTGGCGGTTCCGGTTGCCTCGGATCTGTAAAATGACAGGTCCGGTTGCTGATTGTATTTTTCCCTCTTATCTACATCTATCCTGCTCCAGACAATAACATGGCTCCCTATTGCTCATCAATATATATTGCTCCTTATATTCTCTATTATGTTACTGATCATTAAACCTCTCTGCTTCTTTAGAATGAAACATATTGAAGTCTTTGGAGATACATTTTATTGTAATAGCCATAATAATACAGTACAAACCACATAGGAATCTGGGGGATGTTATAAAAACCATAATACTGTATGGCAGCTTTACCAATACCTTAAATCACAAATATTCAGTAAGTTGCTGAATGGGCCACACATTTCTTTTATTTGGCCACATGTTGGGCGCTCTCCATTGGGGAACAGTATGGAAATATTTAAGTGCGATTTAAAACCAAATATTCAGATAAGAATTTGCTGTGCATCCAAAAGGCTTTATTCTGATAGGGAAATCTGAGGGCAGCTCCCTACCTTATGCTTAAATATAGTTTTTCAGATTAACAATGCTCTGCATGCACAAACATCTATTTTGACACATTAGACTATCTAGGGAACTCTGTGTGTTCCCACTCGTAGGTTTAAATTAAAAAATCAGATAACAAACCTTAGCTAGAAAAGTGGCTGACAGGTTAGCTTGCTGGTGGACGGCATGGGGCTGTCAGGGGGTATGGATGGAGAAATGGCTGGCTGGCTAAATAACTGGCAGGTAGAATAGCTTTCTATTGGAATGACTGGTTGGTAGAATTGCTGGCTGGTGGAATGACTGGCTGGTAAAATGACTAGCTGATGGAACGACTGGCTGATGTAACGACTGACTGGCTGGTAGAATGACTGGCTGGTGGAACTAAACTTCAAGTCCAGTTGATCTAATTGAATACAACAGATATGTCTGGTGGAAAGGCTGGCTGGTGGAATGACTGTCTGACGAAATGACTGTCTGGTAGAATGGCTGACGAAATGACTAGCTTGTGGAATGGCTGGCTGGTTGAATGACTAGCTGACTAAATGACTGGCAGGTAGAATTGCTGGCTGGTGGAATGACTGGCTGGTGGAATGACTGGCAGGTAGAATGTCTGGCAGGTGAAATTGCTGGCAGGTGGAATGGCTGGCTGACAATGACTGGTAGAATAGCTTTCTGGTAGAATGACTGGTTGGTAGAATTGCTGGCTGGTGGAATGACTGGCTGGTGGAAAGGCTGGCTGATGGAAGGACTGGCTGGTAGAATGGCTGGCTGGTAGAATGACTGGCTGGTGGAGAGGCTGGCTGGTGGAATGACTGTCTGACGAAATGACTGTCTGGTAGAATAACTGGCTGGTAGAATGGCTGACGAAATTATTAGCTTGTGGAATGGCTGGCTGGTTGAATGACTAGCTGACTAAATGACCGGCAGGAAGAATTGCTGGCTGGTGGAATAACTGGCTGGTGGAATGACTAGCTGATGGAAAGGCTGGCTAAAGGAAGGACTGGCTGGTAGAATGGCTGGCTGGTAGAATGACTGGCTGGTGGAATGACTGTCTGACGAAATGACTATCTGGTAGAATAACTGGCTGGTATAATGGCTGACAAAATGATTAGCTTGTGGAATGGCTGGCTGGTTGAATGACTAGCTGACTAAATGACCGGCTGGTGGAATGACTGGCTGGTGGAATGACTGGTTGGTAGAATGACTGGTTGGTAGAATGACTGGCAGGTAGAATGTCTGGCAGGTGGAATGGTTGGCTAACAAAATGACTGTCTGGTAGAATAGGTTTCTGGTGGAATGACTGGTTGGTAGAATGACTGGCTGGTGGAAAGGCTGGCTGGTGGAAGGACTGTCTGGTAGAATAACTGGCTGGTAGAATGACTGGCTGGTGGAAAGGCTGGCTGGTGGAATGACTGTCTGACGAAATGACTGTCTGGTAGAATGGCTGACGAAATGATTAGCTTGTGGAATGGCTGGCTGGTTGAATGACTAGCTGACTAAATGGCTGGCTGGTGGAATGACTGGTTGGTAGAATGACTGGCAGGTTAGAATGTCTGGCTGGTGGAATGGCTGGCTGGTGGAATGACTGGCTGGTGGAATTGCTGGCTGGTGGAATGACTGTCTGGTGGAATGACTGTCTGACGAAATGACTGGCTGGTAGAATAGCTGGCTGGTGGAATGACTGGTTGGTAGAATGACTGGCAGGTAGAATTCTGACAGGTGGAATTGCTGGCTGGTGGAATGACTGGCTGAAGAAATGACTGGCTGGTAGAATAATTGGCTGGTAGAATAGCTGGCTGGTGAAATAACTGGCTGACTGGTTGGTTTTGCATTATTGAGCTGGAGAAATCGAACAAATTTTGAAGGTTTCATAAAACAGCAAAACCAAATTTGTGCCAAAACTTGTTCATCTCAGTGGTTCAACCACCTAGCAACACGTCTACAGTTGCAATTCTGAAAGCTTTCTAAGGACACTTTTAAAAAAAGTAGCGCACACACCAATACAAGTTTCGGACATGTCCACTTCTAAAGTATCGGGTATTTTGTGAGCGTCAAAAAGAAAGAGAAAGCCAGTCAGATGACTAGCGAAACGTCTTCAAGAACTAAACTTCAAGTCCAGTTGATCTAATTGACTACAACAGATATACCATGACCTGGATGAATGAGAACCTTCACAAGCATCTAATGTAATATTTTAACTCTCACTGTATCAGCGCAGTATAGGATTATTTACTGTTAGTAGGGTTATTTTACATCTAATGTAATATATTATCTCTCACTGTATCAGTGCAGTATAGGATTATTTACTGTTAGTAGGGTTATTTTACATCTAATGTAATATATTATCTCTCACTGTATCAGTGCAGTATAGGATTATTTACTGTCAGTAAATTTGCATCTAATGTAATATCTTAACTCTCTCTCTGTATCAGTGTAGTATAGGATTATTTACTGTCAGTAGGTTTATTTTACATTTAATGTAATATATTAACTCTCACTGTATCAGTGCAGTATAGGATTATTTACTGTCAGTAGGTTTACAGTGCAGTATAGGATTATTTACTGTCAGTAGGTTTACATCCAATGTAATATTTTAACTCTCACTGTGTCAATGCAGTATTGAATTATTTACTGTCAGTTGGTTTACATCTAATGTAATATGATAACTCTCACTGTATCAGTGCACTATAGGATTATTTACTGTCAGTAGGTTTATTTTACATTTAATGTAATATATTAACTCTCACTGTATCAGTGCAGTATAGGACAGGGGAGTAACTAGAGGGGAGCAGGGGGAGCAACCACAGGGAGCCCAGGGGGCCCCATCTTATTTTTCCTATGACCGATATAGCCTCCTTCGGGAAAACCCACTGTAAATGAAGTACAGATAGGGGCCCCATCATAGTTTTGCTGGGGGGGGCCCAGTGATTCCTAGTTACGCCGCTGGTATAGGATTATTTACTGTCAGTAGGTTTACATCCAATGTAATATCTTAACTCACTGTATCAGTGCAGTATAGGATTATTTAATGTCAGTAGGTTTATTTTATATCTAATATAATATCTTATCTCTCACTGTATCAGTGCAATATAGGATTATCTACTGTCAGTAGGTTTACATCTAATGTAATATCTTAACTCTCACTGTATCAGTGCAGTATAGGATTATTTAATGTCAGTAGGTTTATTTTATATCTAATATAATATCTTATCTCTCACTGTATCAGTGCAGTATAGGATTATTTACTGTCTGTAGGTTTAAATCTAATGTAATATCTTAACTCTTACTGTATCAGTGCAGTATAGGATTATTACTGTACAGTGGTTTACATCTAATGTAATATCTTAACTCTCACTGTATCAGTGCAGTATAGGATTATTTACTGTCAGTAGGTTTACATCTAATGTAATATCTTAACTCTTACTGTATCAGTGCAGTATAGGATTATTTACTGTCAGTTGGTTTACATCTAATGTAATATCTTAACTCTCACTGTATCAGTGCAGTATAGGATTATTTACTGTCAGTAGGTTTACATCTAATGTAATATCTCAACTCTTACTGTATCATGCATGATAGATTATTTCCTGTCAGTAGGTTTATTTTTTATCTAAATATATTCTTATCTCTCACTGTATCAGTGCAATATAGGATTATTTACTGTCAGTAGGTTTATTTTATATCTAATATATATCTTATCTCTCACTGTATCAGTGCATATAGGATTTTTACTGTCAGTAGGTTTACATCTAATGTAATATCTTAACTCTCACTGTATCAGTGCAGTATAGGATTATTTACTGTCAGTAGGTTTACATCTAATGTAATATCTTAACTCTCACTGTATTAGTGCAGTATAGGATTATTTACTGTCAGTAGGTTTACATCTAATGTACTGTATTAGTGCAGTATAGGATTCTTTAGTTTAAGTTGTCATTGCGTGGCTGGGATCTTAGAGTTTCAAGCACTATTATTATAATGTGTGTATTCTTTCTTTCTTTCTTCCTCATTCTTTCTCTCTCGTTCTTTCTTTCACTTACTTTGGTTCTCTCTTTCTCTCTCGTTTGTTGGTTCTTTCTTTGTTTCTTTCCAGATGTGCGAGACACATACGAGAAGTGTACCACCAACATAAGGACATGTGTCCCAGATGCAATCAAAATCTGCCCATTGATAGTGTTTAGCAGACCTATTCATGGCTGATTACCTGTCACTTGATGGCATTCAGCTTTAAGCAGACATAAGTTGAAAGTTTATAATGACGTGTTCTCTTTCTAGTTTATTGCCCCCTCTTGTGTTCTGTTTTGTTACATTGTGCACACCTGCACATTTTTTAGTCATTATTATGACCATTGTTAGGGATTTATGGTGAGATTGGTAAAGAAATTGGGACAATTTGTTACTTTCTTATTACAGGAAATGAATACCAAGTCATTGATTACACACATTGTAGGAACATTGTTTGGTTGGATAAAGGAATTTGAGATAACGGAATTGCTTTTATCTGTCTCAGCCTGGACGCACTGGGCTTTCTCTCTGTCCCAATCTTGCCTACGGAGTAAATGACATTCTGGTGAAACAGTAAAATTGGGCAACGGTGAACCCACAAGTGGGTGAATAACAAATGTTTTTTTTATAGTACAACACGATTCAATAATCGAGCTAAACATCTCCCACATATGGAGATAAATGCAAACATACAGAGAAGGAACACACAAAGCTACACACCCAGCGCCTGGCATGTATTGTCTGTTTGAGCAACCAATAGCAATGAGGATTAAAGGACAAATAAAGCTAAAATAATAAATTACTTTGTGAATTCTGTACTGTTACCTAATAGCAGTCACAACTTAAATCTGCAGCATTTTGGAAAAGGGATTGCAGGTTGTATGATCGGACTGATCTGACCGTACACGTCACAACCACCATTGTAGTGTCACCATTACTTCTTAAGTGGTTCAAAGTTTTACCTGTGCTGTTAATCTGCTGCAACCAATCAGATTCTGTTTCTTAAGGTTCGTACACATGCGACCGCAGGTCCCGACCCGTCACGCACGATGTGTATGAACGAACTTTATGGCCGATAATTGGCCCAAATGTAGGCCGAAATGGACGGTCGATCGGGGATCGTTGCCTGACTGACCTAGCGGATCTCCGAACGACCGTCTGTTTCGGCCAATAAAGAGCCTACACACGGGACGATTATCGGCATTGGTTCGTACACATCTTTACTGTAGTGGACTAGTAAAAAGATGTCATCTGATTGGTGGTTGCAAAGACAGATTTTTGCACCTCTTAGTAGATAAGCCTGCATTTGGTTAATTGCATGTTTGTGTGGATACACACAGGGAGAAGTCATGAAAGCCACAAATGATCACTTAAATCCCAAGCTAAGGGCACGGCCACACTCTGCCGCACACGCGATTCCGGTGCATTTGCGCATGCAATTTCTCCCTTTGAGATACAAAATCTCATGCAATTGTGCATAAAAATGGCGATTGCATGCCATTGCGTATCTCAAATGGATGCACAGTCACACCGCATCCAAAAACACGCAGCGCACACCAAAATGGGCTAGTGGGGCCTAGCCCTAAAAAAAGATTTAGAACTCAACTTACATGTTCCTGTGGCGCTCTCCATTGACGGCAGCTGCATCTGTGATTGGCTGCCGGTCCGGCCCCCTGCTTGCAATTCCGGCAATCATGGAGCTGGATCCGAGTGCCAGGGGATGGAAGGCATGTAAGTAGAGTTCTAAATCTTTTTTTTAACAAACTAATACAGCGGTTGGGGGTGGGCAGGGGTAACCTACATACTATCAACATTGTTTTATAAAGGCTAGGCAGATTCACTTTAATATGATGCTGATTTCAGAGGTGAGAGTTACCAATGATCTCATACCCTCTAGCTTGTTACACTTATAAAAACAACATGGTACAGAACTGCAGAGGGAGGATAATGAAGTGAACCTGGTCTTAGCACAGCTCTGTGCAATACATTTCTCAACAGTGTAGCTATTTAAAGGGGAATGTTGGAGGTAGGAAGTGGAGAAAAATGAAGCGAGCCCGATCTAACACAGCTCTGTGTATTTCTCATCAGCGTGACTATTTAAAGGGGAATGTTGGAGGGTTTGGTCTCTGCTAATTGCAGCTGAGATGCTCTGATAGGGATGTAGATACCAAACTGCATAAACTATATAAATATATATATATATAATAAAAACAGTTTTAATCCTTAGGTGGTAAAAAAACAGTGAGAAATTTTGAAGCTGTACTTGGTTTGGTTCAGCGAGGGGGAACAGCGCCTGAAACAAAATCCTTCCTGCCCAGTGTGTTGATGGTTCTCATTTAATTGGCATATTCACGATTCCCTATTACTGTACAGGAGGTTTCCTTGGAATACAGAATCATGACTGATTAACTCCTTCAGCTCTGGGGGAAATTAAATGATTTCCAATCCATTAAGTTTTATTTGTGTCACATGGGGAGGGAGATTTAATTGATCTTGTTTGTAGTCATGTGATTGGATGTTACACTGGTCCTTCTGACTTCTGCATGTGTGTGTCCAACCACTTTCTGGGATTTCCCTTGATGTGACTGGCAATGGGAGCCCTGCAGGGCAGATAATGTTTATGTAGAAGTGGAAAATATCCTTAATTTAGAACCAGTCACAGGATCCCAGTTAAGATGACAGCATTAAAAAAGGAAATAGACTTAAGGGGGAGATATGGAAACGTATCTGGAGTATCAGAGAGATAAACTCACTACAATGAAATCAATACAATATCCAGATTGGGATGTCTATGGGGCTGTTGGGATTTGCTCATTGAGTGGAAACTGGTATAAAAATGATTGATAGGCGACAAAGACAGACCAGGTGTGAAATTTCCTTCTATGTGTGTGAATTTGTAAAGAAACGTTGTGGCAGATATAAAGTGAGAAGGAATTATAATATGTGCCAGGCATTAGCTCTGAAATGGAAAGGCAAAACCTAACTTTTGCAGGAGGATAATGCCATACGCTGGGGCATTCCTGTGATGTTCTCCACCCGGATATGGCTTTACAATCAACGCCGGGCCATGCAGTTGCATAGAATGTCGCAGGAACATCTGCCAGGAAGCGGTAGCGTACGGGCTCCTTAAGGCTTCGGACACTCTAGGCTGCATTTCCCCCGCATGAAATCGCACCAAAACGCATTATGCAATAGAAATAAAGGGCACCATTCACACTGCATTGCTGCGATGTAGTGCATTGTTAAAAATGAACTGCATTCAGTTATTAAAAATAATGGGCGCCATTATTTAGTGCGCTGGAACATTGCACTAAATCGCAAACGAGATGTTACGCTGCGTAAAAAAAACTGGCACCTAACCAGCACCTAGAATTGCTGCCTTAAGGGCTAGGCCACACTAGGGAGTTTTTCGCACGTTTCCGCCCGTGTTTTTGCTCGCAATTGCTCCCGTGATTTTCAGTAACATGGAAAAAACGTAAACGCATGTGTTTTATAATATTAAATTACCAAAACGCATGCCTAGTGCTCGGCCGGGACAAATGTCTGTCGGTCGCGGCCAATTCGTCCGCGGCCGAATTTGCAAACGATCGATCATGTGTTCCTATGGTGCTCCAGGACTAAGGGCTAGGCCAAGCTAGTCTGTTTAAACGCGCAATCCGATCAAAATTGCGATCCAAAAGCGCACGCTAGTATTAACCAATTGTTCTGTCCACTCTTCAAGCGCTGGACAGCGCTTGTTCAGGGACATGCAATCCCCATTTTGGTGCGATTTGCATGCACTCTAATAACGGAATATTACTGGGATTGCAGCGCTAGCGGACAACAACTCACACAAAACCCGCCTCTTGTAGTGGGGCCTCAGGCCAAATCTATATCTGGTGATATATCAGCCCATTCTGCCAAAATATCACGGTGACCAGTCAGTTGGACCACAATATCGCCCTGTGTGTACTTGGGCTGGGGTATTTCTTCTTTCTAAATAATATTTACAGACATGGAAGATGGCACCCCTGGTATGAATGTTCACTATAAACAATGGACAGAGCAATGACTGTACCAGGCAGTACGAGGAATGCATACACAGAATTGGGCTGTTAGGCTCAGGCTACAATTACTTGTGATGAGAAAAAAAAATCCGTTTGTTGTCTATTAAAAAGCACAAATCGTACCAAATCATTCCTTGTTTGGAGGGAAAGATCAGTTCATTACCTTTAAGGAATCTTTGATTTCTACTTGAAATTATACTGATCCAAGTGCAGTAATTATAGGGGGAGAAGAGCTGGTTCTCTTGCTGTTTTGGGATTACAGCTCTCGGTATTGCTGAGCCAGCAAAGCAAAAGGGACATACCTGTCTTTTATAGTTCTAAAGGAAAAGTAAAGACAGAAACAATTTTTTTTCTGTGCGTTGCCCATATTTAGTTGCTTGTGAAGGTTCTCATTCATCCAGGTCAAGAGCGAAACTGCAGGGCTCCAGGGCCCCCCTGCAGTTTCTCTGTCCTCCACCTTTTCACAGGAAGACAGTGTGCACAGTGGGGCCAGCATGGGATTACATTTTAGTTTTGGGGTGGTTCTGACCTGAATTGGCTCTTCTGTGCTGGGCCGTACGTTGGTGCTGCTGCTGTTTTCTCTCCCCCACAAATCAGAGTTGATTTTCACCCAGGTCATGGTATAGCTGTTCTGTAGGTCTTCGTTCACAGTAGACATGTTTTTGTCCGCTGTGGTACTTTTTTTAATGTATAGAATTGACACGGTTGGTCCGTTGGAAAAAACGTGCTGTCCGTTGTGTTTCGTGTCTAGTGTGAATGCACGCTGATTTAGTTTGATCAACTGGGCTTGAGATTACAGTCCTTTTATGTGTGTTCAGGCCAATATTTGAATGCCGGGCTATGCACCGAGAGCCCCTATCTGGTATTTGTGCCTTAAAGCTGCGATAACCGAAGTTCCAAGATTAAACGCAACTTTAAGACACAAAAAACAGTGCTTGGGTCAGTGAACAAAGACTAGGACCAGCTACAGCCAATGAACCAAGCCGATAGCAGCTCTTTAGGACAAAATCAGTGCATTGCCTAAAGGGGGCAATAGGGAGCAATAGCAGCTCTCGGTACATAGCCCTATTGGTGTCCTATAATACTGGAAGCTAATTCTATACATTAGATTTTTTTAATACATATGTTCCCTTTTCCAATTAGTTATGCTGTAGATCTGTACAGGGACTGGGTTACCATTTTACTTCTTTCCTGTACAAAAAGGGTTAAGAACAGCAGCCCACCAGATGTTTGCGCACTATATCTCCCAGCATACACTAGCAGTAGTAACAAGTTACTAAGGGCTGGGTCCCACTATCTCGCACAGCGGCGCATGCAGGATATTAGCAATGCGCTGCTGTGTGTGATAGTCCGTGTGACATGCGTTCCCGGGCCATATCATGTTATTGGCACACATGAGACCCGCACGAAGAGTCATGCACGCATGCGAACCCGCAGTGCACACAGTGGGAACTACCCAATAGCATTGCACTGGGAATGAGTACCGGAAGCGCGAACGGAGCGCAAATCGCGCTCTGGCACGCAGTAGTGGGACCTAGCTCTGAAAGCATGAACCTTGCTGGTTTGTTCCACCTTGGGCCCGTTGCCCAAGGATTATAATTGGTCCAATGAGGTTATGTTGCAGTCATTAGTTTCTGAATGACCTGCTCGCCTTCATACAACTGTGGATTACATTAAAGGGCATGTCCACCCCCAAAACTATAATCCCCCCAACTACTGGCCCCACCATGTAGTGTAGTTTAATCCTACCTTAATACAGCCTAGGGATTCTCCTGTAGTCCCCCCCCAAATCCCAAAACTAACCACCAGAGGATAGCAGGGCTCTGCCTGCTATCTTGCCTCCGGTAGATATTTGCCATGCGTACTGCAGCCTTCTCCCCCCTCCCTCCCCTCCCTCTCCCTCCCTCTCCCTCCCGTTCTACTATCCCTCCCCCTAGCACAAATCCCCCTTAATATGCTGCTCCCCCATGTCCCCCAGCCCCAACGAATATGTTTTTTTCAAAAAGCTCCCCAAACTCTTACTTACCTCTCCGCTTTCCTCCGCTGCACTGTATGACCGGCAACCACGTCCGTGATTGGCTGCCGCTCAGCCAATCACAGACGCGACTGCCGGTCCCGCCCCTCTGCTTGCATTCTCGCAAGCAGAGGGCCGGCAGTGCGGCGGAGGAACGAGGGGAGGTAAGAGTTTGGGGGGCTTTCTGAAAAAAAAAATTATGCGGTTGGGGCTGGGGGACATGGGGGAGCAGCATATTAAAAATGAGTTTTAAGGGTGGACATACCCTTTAAAAGTAACATTTAATTGAGAGAGACCTGTGACATTAAGTTTACAGTATCCAGTACATTATCCCCTATATAAACAGCGCTTAGTGATGTCAGTAGTTATTATTGTTGCAGCCAATTATTCCAAATCTTGCTTGACAGTTCATTCTCCAATATACTGTATGTGTTTTATATTTATCTTCACATCTCCTGACATCCATTTCACTGGACATTTGTTTCTACAAATCAGAACTGTTCCTGCTAAGCCGGTCCTGTTCCATTTCTTTCTCTGATTTACAGTTCTCTTGTCTACTTGATAGTCCTATTTCTTTTAATAATAAAATGTTGAAGTGATGTGTCACAATGTCACAAACGGCAACCCCTATAGAGACGAGAACAATCGACCTCCTAACAGGGGACTGTGGTCTGGGGCAGTGCCTATTTAAGCATCACCCTGAACCACCCAACCCTGACCCACACAGCCAGACCACCCTGGCTAGCTCCCTTTAATGTGGGACAAAGCTTGGTGCTCCAGGACTGAGGAACACATGCTTCAGATCAAGTCTCTCCCTGCCAAAATGGGACAGTATGTAATTCACACTATCCAACAGTGCTGGAATCTGCAGGCCACCCCTAACTTTTAATCTCCACTCCTCCTCTAGCGCCCTGAAATCCACAGGGGGGGTGAGCAGAGAAATGTCAAATAATTTATGGTCAAGTGATAGGTATTGGGAAGTCTGTTTTAGTAGGATCCAGAAAATGTGACTATGCTCAGTAAGGTTTAGGTCCCACTATGCACATTCCATTTTGCGTGCGTTTTGCGAATCGCAATGTAATTTAAAATATAAGTGAAATCGCCACAATCAGTTCCCACTGTATAATTTATGTTGTGAATACTATTTGGTCCGTTTTGTATCCGCGTGCATGCACGGCTTTTGGTCCGTGTGTGTCAGAATCGCACTTTAATAATAGCCTATGGGAACGCAGACAAACTTATTTTTTGCATTTTCTCCAGTTGTTTCCTGTTGATTTTCCAAAAATTGCACACGCACGCAAATGGACTGGAAACTTAGACAAATGCATAGAAAACAAATGTCTGTTAATCTGCAAACGAGCCGGAATGTGGACAAAATGCATTGTCCTAAATGCACTCAAAGCCGACAGCACAACGCAACGCACATAGTGGGACCTTGTCCTAATGGCAAGAAATATAGGTCACTATCTAAGGAATAGTGTCCCTAGAACAGCTTTGGAATGTTGGCAAATATGGTAATAGAACTGTGTCTGCGTAGAACTGTTATTTTCTGCAATGCCAATATACTGTACAGTCCAGATGGGTGAAGGTTACTGATTTCCCAGAGGGTTGGGCTGGCGATGTTGAATAAAAGAGTTGAATTTGAAGGACAATTGTTTTTTTTCCCCCCATCCCCAAAATAATTTTATGTAAATAACTATGTAACAGTCCCAGAGGTGAATAAATGAGTATTCTCCCTGGGTGGGGTGACCCCTGAAGTCTAATATGATGGAATATTGGTCTATTAGTTACTATTTGACAATTGGGGAGACGTTATACCTGCCAGTTAAAACTTAGAAAGGATACCCCATGCCTGAGAGATGCATTGTTTCTATTTTTCTACATTACAGGGCGAAGCAAGCAGGTTATTATAGTTCACGGGATCTTGGCCACTAGAGGGCACCCTGCCTCTTGATGACGTTTCTGAGGAATTTGTTAGACCAATAAGCATGGCAGCTTGCTATCATTTCAGTACATATAAATATGCAAATAAATATTTTATCACAAAATAATTTATCACAATGCTGAATAATTATAGTAAAACTAAAAATAAGTCTAACGGGTTTGTTTTGTCATTTTTGATACTAGTCATCCAATATAAAAAAAATGTTATTTCATTATGTGCAATAGTTTGACATGGAATATAACCCATGGGCCACATGTGAATGGAATAAATGGTCTGCCTGTCTGTGTGATGGACGTCTCCATGCACAGAATTAACTGTGGTTCTTTGGAAGGACCGTTCAATAGACTCAGCAGTTGTTTGTTTCCCTTGGGTATTGTTTGTGCTTTCATTCTGTTCAGAGACAAACTGCTGACTGCACTCACACTTTGGAAAGGAAATCATTTGCACCATTTTAGAGAATTTTATCAGAGGATCTCGGAGACTCTTTCCCTGGTTTATTAATGGGACTTGGAATTGTGTGGGACGGAACAATGCGGAATAAGGTTTACTCACAGACGTTCGCTTTGTGGTTGAGATGTGGCACAAACTCTGGTTGGTCCCCCAGATGATTCTGTGTAGTAATAATTCTACGTTTCCACAAAATTCCTCTTTGTTATTGATTAAATCTGAGTGTTTACACTTCTGTTGTGTAGCTAATTACACAAAAATCACATCAAGCAAAACTGTCAAGGTTTTTTCTTTGGTTCCTATTTCTTTCCTTAACTTTCTTACTCCAACTTACTGTGTATTTAATTATATTGGGATCTGCCCCATATACATTGGTGTAGACAGGAACAATTTGGTGGGATGAATTAACCACGTAGCCCAGTCATAACCTACAAAGCCAAATTGAAATTTAGCAAAAAATCAAAACTGTAAAGGTGGAATAAGTTGACTGACACTGGGATCATGGCGGCACAATGTGTTTGAACGGGATTTTCGGACGACAATCATGCCATGTATGGGCGCTTTATTGGCCAAAACGGGCATGCATTTGGGGGCTCGATGATTCAGAGGGATCTGTCAAGGAGGCCTGACCGAATGGCCATTTTTGGCTGACAAAGTGCCCCAAAAAGCATGTTCAAACACATTGTGCATTGTGGGTCGGCCACTGTGATTGCATGTATGAATCTTAAAGAGCTCTGTGACCTTTATAGAAGCCCTTTATGTGGTCAAGGTATTGGAAATCCTTGGTGTTCGTAATACCCTTATAATTTCGAGAAGGGGGTACTTTAGCCACTATATAAAACATAGATGTTACTTTCACAGAACATCTCTCTACATCTCTCACAATGAGTAACATTTGGGATATATTTCCACATCACCTAATGATAATTTCTAAGGATCAAAGTCTTTAAAGTTGCCCATACACATTGCTGATATTCGGTAAATCCGATCTGACAGGATTTAGTAAATATCGGCAATGCATATGGATAGGTCACAAAGCTAACAAGCTACCGCCATCAGCATTGTCACCTGACGGTCCAAATGGAAAATTTCCATTGGATCATTACCAACACTCTACACTACTGTATAGGGAGCGGATAATGATTGTTTGTTTCAATGGGCCAAACAAACAAAAGTATAAATGAAATCTGACGGTGAATTAGCAATGGAAGACGCATGTATATGTGAACCATAAGGATATAAGACCAGGGTCACAGTGAATGTCTTTAGAAGTCTGTATGTTACATCATTTAATTATATTGTTATAATTAAAAGTATATATCAGAATGTGTTTCACTCTATGTAGATAGTCCTACAGATAGTCCTAATAAAGAGATGGTTATTTTGATTGCACAGATTAACAGATAGTGAGAGCAATCAGTTACAGGTTTTTAAACCAATCACATTAGAAATTTCTTAAAGGGCAACTGTGGTCTCAAAACAAGTGAGGGTTAAATGAAAGCCTGCAGTATTTCCTTTAAAATGAGCCAACAATAATATCTCTGTCAGGAACCTGTGAGAAATTTCATTGGGGTGAATGTTTAAACTTCCTGCTTCCAGTAGGTTGAGTGACATCACCTGACCTCTGCTACGCCCCTCCCCTCTGGGCGAGAAGCATGCTCAGTTAAGACTTAATGCTGGGGAAATCAGAAAGTACCTTTGGAAAAAATTGACAGTTGAGAAGGGGGACCTATTAATGCAGGCAAAGGCTGGTCACCTGACTACAAGATGGTCACATGGCTGAAAACAGGAAGCGTTCAACCAGGAAGTTACATTGGTGAACCTTTTTAGCAATAACTTCTCACAAATTGTATCTAGAGATGTGATTTAGGTTTTATTTTGAAGGTAAGATGGAAGGCTTTTTATATAATTCTTACTAGTTTGGGAGAATTTGAGACCACAGTTACCCTTTAAGAAAATGTATTTTTCCTTCTCGGAAAAGATCTTCTCATTGGTGTTTGTTTATTTCAAATCCTAATTGGCTGCTAAAAATGCAAGTGCATTTTGGGGCCTTGTTACAACAGAATTTTGTGCCTTCAGGCTGTTACACCGGGCAATGACTATATGACAATATAGAACTGTCTATCCACTGAGTTTATACTATACAATGCAATGAGCTAAATGTCGGATCTCAGCTGTAGCGCTAATCTGGAATTGAAGGTAAGGGTGATTGGAGTAGAGCCAGCTGAACTTGTAGCAGGTTATCAGCGCATCAGTTTCTAATGAGCTTTCAAGCGTAGAAGCCAAGGGGGAAACACAATAAACTCCTAGATCCTAGAAAGAGCTGTAATTTGTCTGGTTGGTAGACAGGAGCTAATGTACCCTGGGGAGGCAACTTACTTTTCCTCTGCTTTGCTCTTAAAAAATGACCATCCTATAATTAGAATGGATAGATGTCATGTCACCAAGCCCTGCACAATCTGCACATATTAGGGCTGGTTATTTTCTTGGCAGAGGTGTCAACCCTAATTCTCATGTAAAAGTATAATGTCCTTACAGATCTCTAGTTAAAACATATACACTCAAAACCCCTCTGCGTCCACACCCAGGACAGGCAAATAAAATTATACATATATATATATATATATATATATATATATATATATATATATACATACCCAGGCCGTAGACTGTTCCATAGGGCTATTAGCATAGTAACACAGTAATTGAGGTTGAATAAAGACTTACGTCCATCAAGTCCAACCTTAAATGTAATCATATCCCCACGCAAACTTTACATCTCTAATGTAAACAGCCCTAGCTTGTCTAGTCTGGCTGCATAGTCAGGCCCCTCTATTCCCTTTATTATTTTAGTTGCCCTTCTCTGCTTTCATATCCAAGATGTCACTTTTGTATGTGGGATTCCAAAACTGCACCGCATATTCCAAATGAGGCCTTACCAGTGCCTTGTAAAGAGGGAGAATAACATTTTTCTCCCTCAAATCTATTCCCCTCTTTATACAAGATAATATCTTGCTAGCTCTAGCCATGGCTGTCCCGCATTGTTTGCTACAACCAAGTCTGTCATATGCATTTGCAGTTCTGTAAGGTCCCCGGGTCCCCATATAATTATATCTGTGTCACACTGTTGGGTTTCATTTTACTGGCAGGTTCATGAAATAGTTGAGTCGTCGATGATATTCCATGGTGGAATTTCTGTTTTTACTGTTTTGTTTGGGAGGCAGGAGACCTTAGCCAGGCCTTCTTTCTCCCTAACCAAATCTATCCAGCCATGGCTTTGACTGCCCAAGCCATGTCCATTCTTGGACAGTGTAACAATCTCTTAAACATTACATCCCCCTAGTGGTAGTTCTGGGTTGCTATACCACAATCAGCTCAGCACCATGCTTCATGGCCCCTTCAGTATTGAGTCATGTGGCAAGTAACTTTAACATTAAAATCTGCATTTATTTATTTATTTTCCCACAATACATCAATAGATTCCAGTGGTCTTGTGACGTTCCAGAAAACTGTCCGTCCCAACAATGTTGGTCACAATCATTATCGGTACATTGGGTTGGATTGAATGCCAAATTATTGTAATGCTGTGCAGTTGTATGGCCAGCATTACAGGTATCTGCTAGTTAGGATTTATAGAATTCATCCACCTTTCCTCTGTGGAAATGAGTTGTGGATTAACTTCTTCCTACATTATCCTGTCAAATGGTAAAAAGTGTAATATTTGTTTCCCTTAAGATATTTATTGCAACTATTTGTTCTTCTGGCACATACTTGGTGTTTCCCATTAAAATAATGTTTAATGTTTAGTCTATTCTGTCTGATAATATAGTGTCTGATAGTCACGCACAATAGAAATGATATATGTGTTTAATGTGACAAACAGACTCCGGAAAGTGCTGTGTTTATCTGGTGTCTCCAGTGGGTAACTGAAAGAACGTGTATCAGTTTGAATCTGGAGACACCACACTGCAGGAAGATGATAGTTGGTATATCTGATTCCGTCAACCAATACCTGATTAGTGATCTCTGTGCCTAGAAGCGAGACGATTGGAATAAGTGAGGCCATATCAGTAGAGTCAGTGTAAATGTGGAGGAAGTTTGTAGAATTCACGTCTGTCAAAGAACCATCAATTTTCTAAATAAAAAAGCAGGAATGCCTAAACAATTTTGGAAAAGATCAAGACTAATTTCTAGGGAGGTAGGAAACATATCTCCTGACTTCCGTTTGTACCTTATGGCTCTGAAAAGATGGCCAGTGATAGTGTGACTGACACACCTCTTAGGTCCAAGTCGATCAGACGAAATTTACCTACACATCTGATTGAACCCAATCGCAACAAAATTTTGTTTGTGGTCCAAATGCAGTAATTGGTCTGTCAAGTCGAAATATCACCCTGTGCCCATTCTTAAGCACCATACAACACAATACAATTCGTCCCTACCGACCGACATTTCAGTGTTGTATGGTTCCTTATGGGGCCCCGATCGTCTGCTGACAATCTATGAGACCGAATGCTCGGTCATGTTTACTTTCGGATGCGGCTGCTTTTGCCGCGACCGAAAGTCCTTCCTCCTGGACGACCAGTCGAAAGTCTTGAGCTGCAACGTGTGTACCCACCTTTACACAGTTGGTGTTAGACTACAGCGCAGCATTCGATACACACCAATAGAATTGGATTGGAATGGCCCCACTGCCCTGTGCTGCTATTAGGACTCTCTTTGTGGTGCATGCGATCACCATTTTTGGTGCACATCACATACGCTGCAATAGGGATACATCAAAGAAATTAAAGCACATGCGCAGGGTGGCGCACATGGATCTTGCAACATTGTGATTGCGTTGCAGTGTGCGATTCCAGTGAATGCGCTGCCTAGTGGGGCCTTTGCCTGAAGGATGTGTGTAATCCTATGGACCATAAAGGTACATCCCATCTAATACAATCACCCAGTATTCCTATATCCATCCCAATGTTGTCTTAACAGTAGGTCTAAGAGATGACAGAAATAGACAAAAGGTTTCACCCTCAATTTGCTGCGAGTCGGGGAAAAAATACATTTTATTAAATTAAATTAGGTCTGTGTTTAAACAGTGATTATTTAAAAATACGAAAAAAATAAAAAAAATTACTTAAAGTGATTCCTAAACGTAAATAAGACAACGTACACAGCTGCTGCAGAAGCTCTTTAATCACCAGAATAAACCATCATTTTTAAAGCAACATTTAATTATTTTTTTTTTTTAGAATAGAAACGTTTGTTCCCAGACTGTACAATGTATACACTGGAGGATCTTGTAAATGAATTGGCACGTATGGTGGGAACTAGGATTGGCAAATATTTGGTCATTTTGATTTGCATTCCCCCACTTTACATACAAATAAATGGGAATGGACTTGTTCTGGAATTGCTTATTGAATTTTATAGGTGTGTTTACCTTTAAATCTAAGAATTAAGAGATACATTTGTTACTTTTTAAACGGCTAATTCCCATGATTCCCTGGGGCCCTAAGGGTAAAACAGCAGGACTGTCTGTAATCTTACAACAAGGGAAGCCTGGACAGTTAAAATTGTTTCTGCTCCTTTGATGACCTTCTAGACATCATGGGTTTTTTTAAAGGATCAAAGTAGCAATGGACCAGCTAGTGAAATTAAAGGGAATGTTCACCCCCCCCCAACAGAGTTAGAAACATACACTGAGCACACAGTACATCAAACCCCATTTCAGAATACTCACCTTTCCCCCTGGTTCTCCTAAGTTCAGATATTTTACCTTGAAGTCTGGTATATTAACTCAGGAGGGCAGGAGAGAAAGGTAAGTACCGGTACTGTGAAAATAGGGAGGGAGGGACCAGTGCAGAATAAATATCTAAAACTTTGTTGGGGGGGGGGATGTCCTTTAATTGTCCAGTGTTGATATGTTTTATTTATTTACTGGGGGTATTTACTACTTAATATGTCTGTTTACCAAGTGTTGGATAAACTACAATATTCTGTGATCAATGGGAGGGATGTGTAATACTAGTTTCAAAATAATAGATCATGTTTGTCACTAATTGTTAAACACCATATACAGCAATAATGATAGTAGCAGTAATAATTGTTATTGTCATTGTATTAATCCAGACCAACCCTCAGCTACTTTCTTGCTTAGTTCCTCTTTTTTTGCCCAATGTTTGCCCTTACTCTCTGCATAATGAGTCTACACTATGATATAAGATATAAAGCGCCACAGAAGATGTTGGTGCTATATAAATCAATAATAATAATTAGGTATAAACTTCCTCAGTTCTGATTGGTTCATTCTTTAGACAGCCCAGGGTATGACTGGTCTACAAAGTAGGCCATAGTATGTGTCATACGTTTTCCTGCTTCCAGGGATACTTCCACTGTGTTTTACTTCTTGCCTTTTCTGTCTCTCTGATTGTATGTTATTAATAATACTATATAATATACATACTATAATAAGAAATCTAGGTAAGGAATTTGGTTTCAAAATACCAAAGGCACCGAACAAGGTTCCGTATTCTCACCGAAACATTTTGCAGCCTCTACCTTTCAATAGTTGTACTTGGGTCAGGGTTGCCATATGTCCCTATTTGGATGGGATAGCCCCAACTGCAGGGACAAAACCCTGTGTCAGGGCCGAAAATCCTATCCAACTGGCAGCCCCGCCAGGAAAACCCACTATGCGCCTTGTTACGCCTTAACCCCACCTTCTGTTGCCGCCCGCACTCGGAAGGCCCAGTCCTCACCCTGCCTCCTGTGACTTCAAAAGCCCAAAACCCTGATTTCATTCCAGACCAAATGCTAGATTCATTGCACCTGAAGAATGGACCAATCGTACTATGGGCTTCCGATACTGCTGTTATATGCTGATTGGGAAAGTTCAATAGATTGTTGTTCAAGCCAATCTGAATTAAGAAAGCCAGTCGGATGATATATTATTGGCTGCGATTGGCCAATAATTGATTGATTTGTCTATGGATCCACAGGTGAACCATACAGGAATTAGACATAGTTTCATAATGCAGTTAGGCCTATTAAATCCTGGCCCTACATCAACTGTAATATCTTGGATATTATTGGCTGACGCGGGCTTTACAGTGCACAGCATTGTGGGATTGTGGGATGGGGGTTGATAAAAATAGATATTTCTCTTGGTTGGGACACTAGATTACAGTTACATTTGGAAACAAAATAAACATTCATCCTAGTGACAAGAAATCTTTTGTTTAAGTGGCGCAGTGATACAATGAACTTATAGTTCTGATCGTCACAAAGAGAAACGACAAGCTACAGAAATAGGTACTGGAATGCAGTTTAAATAGAAGTAAAAAGAAACTGCTCATTGCGAGACATGGCAGACTAAACCATCGGGCTGGGATTTTGTTTTAAAGGGGAAGCTAACTTCACATATTAAGAAGTTCTAATTATAAAACATGCACCTGGGTTCTGCGCTGTTTCCAGTAACTGTGCAGGGCACCCAGTGCAAAGCGCAAAATGTTAAAGGTCCTGATGAAGGGAGTGTTACCCTCGAAACGTCGTATTTGCTGTTTGATGTTTGGCTTATAATAAACGTTCTGTTTTGGAGTGCAGTCCACTTTGTATCTATTTGCTTGCCTTGTTCCCTTTGAAGTAGGGGAATTGGACTTTCTGCACCCACCTGGGGATTAGTGTGCATATGGACTGTTTATGATACAACGATCCTTATCAGACAGCGATCCCACAATTCAATAAAGTGATTCCTGCATTGTGGGATCTCGGGCAGGTAAGCATCTCCCTGTAAGGGGCCCTATTGGAAAATCTCTGAATTATCAGTCTGTAAAGGGAAAGGCCAGTCTGAATCATTGCTAATTTTTTACTTCCATCGTAATACAGAAAAGACCAGGTACACCACCGGAGGTGTGGTTATTGAAATATTTCAAACTTTATTCCAACACAGTAAAAAGATAACAGCCCATGTAGTAACTCTAAAGATGGGGTAGTGAGGTCTAGGTTTGGGGGGTAATTACCCTAAGAAAAATTTTTAGGGGTGAACGTGCCTTTTAAATACACACAATGACCTGGATGGCTGGAAACCTTTACAGACATAACTGTTAGGAGTTTTACATCTATTCCATCTCATTAGCTTTTTATTCCCTCTATACATATAGAGTGTAATATTCCATAGGTATAATTTCTATATCTTATTCGAGAACTGAAATCTCTTAAGTATATGTAAATAAATGATGTTTATTAAAGGACAACTATACTCACCTCACCCTCGCTCCTCTTCCTCCATAGCTGCATAGTACCCAGGGTGAGGACCTAAAATCGCTAAGTCCTCACCCTGGGTACTTTCCCTAACTCCTGCACTACTTACCGCAAATCTGCTTCGCCGATCGCTCCATTCCTCCGCTCTTCCAGACAGACAGATCGCGAGGCAGCCAATAGGAAGATACGCTCTGCAAGGAGGCGTGTCTTCCAATTGGCTGCCTCGCGACTGTCACTGACAGTAGAAGAGAGGTGGAACACTGTGTATCGGCGAAGCAGATTTGCAGTAAGTAGTGCAGGAGTTAGGGAAAGTACCCAGGGTGAGGACTTAGCGATTTTAGGTCCTCACCCTGGGTACTATGCTGCAGTGGATCGGGGAAAAGGTGAGTATAATTGTCCTTTAACCTTTTTTACATGTTAAGTTCTCCTTTATTAACGTAAAAGAATCAAAACATAAATCTATTCCCTATGTGATTTCTGTTTAAACACTGGTTTCCATGTTATTAGTTTTTAAAAGTTTCAAATTGAAAACAATTTCAAATTGTGTATTCATGAAAATAATAAGATAAAGAATAAACAGTAAGGAAAAAAAAGGCCTGGGGTCTATTTAGTGTTTAGTGATTTATTACCCTTGACAACCAGAGAGATTCGGGTAGGGGGAATATCAGGTCTACACAAAACAATTAACAACATTGTGGTCCTGTTATCTGTGGAGCTTCATAGAGTCAACCCTGAGATCTGTGCTACACAGCGAAAGTGGGGGGGAGTAACGTTTGTGGTCGTAAATATTATTTATCATTTTCAATCCCCTTTAAACATGTTCAGACATGAGTGTTGTTGCCTCTGCCCTTAAGGACATTGTGTGTATGTTCTTTGGTTAATATCAAAATAATTTTATGAAAACAAAATACTTACTCTTCTGAGATAAAACACAAACAACAGTCATGAGATTTGGAATTTCCCATTTCTGAAATGACTTTTATGCTTTTATTTAAGAGAATTCATTTCTAAATCTGTTAAAGGCAAATGAGATCATTAAACGCTGTGACCACACTACAAGGCAAGGTAACACAATCCAGCGCGTTACTCTGCATTTGCGCGGCGATTTTCCCAATGTTATTTTATTATTCAGGTGAATTTGCATGTAATGAGGACCAGAAGTTCTCCGTCTCTTTTGCCCAAGTTTCTCTTCTTTGGTAACACCTCCCTGTAGCCAAATCTTTGTTTAGTACCAGCCCCATTGACTTAAACCAGGATAATCTCCCCATCAACACAGGACCACGGGAAACATTTATTATTTACTAATTATTAGATTAGTAATTGTTTACTTTCATTATGGAAAAATATAGCAGTAAAGGTCCAAATTGTATGGGGAATTGTTTAAACATAATTTATTATACTTTTCTTCTCTTTTAAATACCAACCTGAATGGGCAAACTAGAAACCAACATGCCCCCAGTAGTCCAGTAATACTATAATGGGGTCTCCCTCCCTGCTTCATGCACAGATAATATTTGGGAGGTATCTGAGGTAGGAGGAGTAAATAGTTGTGCCCACCCAAGTGGGCACAGTGTGGGTTGGATCTGGGGTCATAGACCTATTCAAAGGACTGTTTTTTCAATGTTGTAACTTGTATACTTTAAATTCATTCACGTGGAAAATTATCTCTATAGTTTTGTTGTTTGACGTTTTAAAGGACAACTGTAGGTTGCTCCGCCCCTCTTTTGGCCAAACCAATGGAAAGACATGCTCTGCAAGAAGTGCATTTACCCATTGGATAGAACCCTGACCGAGGGGGGGAGCTTGGATGATAGGCTTGTTCTTTAAATAGTTTTTTTTCTAGGTTGGAAGACTCTCTGCCTTCCATTGCCCACATCCTCCTCCTTTCTATTTCTGCCCCTAGTAGTATTTTTTTCATACAGGTCATCACAGTTTATGAGAAGTGTCAGTATCCGAAGAATATCTATGGGTACAGATGTGTGTGTGTGTGTGTGTAATATTTATACATTTACTGGAAATATTTCTGTCTAACCAGCGGCTCACCATCAGTCATAGAAGGTTCAAGGTTAACTTCACTCCTCAAAGTTTCTTTATAAGAATCTGCTGAATCTCTGGTCTCACTGACTTACTGGCTCTATAAACAGATTATTGTTTCCATATCTGAGGCCAGTAAATTGTTTTGAATGGTTTTACAACTGACTATTTCCAGGGTTGAATCAGGCAGCAGATCGTTCCCCCCAATATGTGGGGCCAGTCCTGCCAGAGGGAAGAACGTGCTCCATGAGGACAGTTCTCAGTGGGGGGCCATAGTGCCAGCTGCTTTCCTCAGGCAGTGCCACATCCAGAAACACCCCTGTGACTGTTAGGCAAAGAGTTTCATGTAATCTGATTGGTTCCTGTCAATTAATAGCACATGAAAACTTCTGCACCTTTGTTGCAAAAAAAAAAAAAATCTGTATTTTTAGCCTGTTATACAGTAGCCGTGTTGGGGCTTGCTACTCTCTACTCTCTCACTCAGTTTGTAAATGAACCTGCTATTGCAATAGTCAGGAAGCCAATGTTATTTGACAGCCTACGCGTGTCAAGTGCCTTCTGTTGTAAGAAGTCTCCGCTGTATTGCAATAGATACGTTTCTAAGTCTATGTCTAGCCAAACTGTGGTGTTACGTAAACCAACATTATATTTAGATGCCCTGCACAGTAAAAGGTAAATATAACTATATGGGACAGGGAATATTGTAGATAAATAAGATTTTTATCACCATGAGAACAGTTTTTTTGTCCAAGAGTAATAGTAACAAGTTAACCTTTACTTAAGAGAGAATAATGTGCCTCTTTACCATTGGCCAGAGGTTTAATGCAGGTGATGGATATCTTGGATATCACTGGTGCGGATTTAAAGGGGAGGCCCTGCACTATATTGTTTAGATAAAGTCAAACTTCCGTATATACTCGAGTATAAACCGACCCGAGTATAAACCGAGGTACCCAATTTCAGCTTAAAATCCTATATAAAAGTTGTTGACTCGAGTATAAACCGAGGGGTAGAATCTTGGCATTCAAGAGTTTGGAAACTACAACTCCCAGCTAATAAAGCATGCTGGGAGTTGTAGTTTCCAAACATCTTGATACCACCCTCACTTGGCATTCAAGATGCTTGGAAACTACAACTCCCAGCATGCTTTATTAGCTGGGAGTTGTAGTTTCCAAACATCTGAATGCCAAGTGAGGGGGGCATTCAAGATGTTTGGAAACTACAACTCCCAGCATGCTTTATTAGCTAGGAGTTGTAGTTTCAAACACCTTGAATGCCCCCTCACTTGGCATTAAAGTGTTGGAAACTACAACTCCCAGCTAATAAAGCATGCTGGGAGTTGTAGTTCCCAAACATCTTGAATGCCCCCCTCACCCTCCCACCCAGTTCAGTTTGTACCTGTGGTCTTTTCCCTGTGGGCTCTCCTCCATCCAAGGGCTTCCTGGCAGCATTGAAGGTACGGTATCCTTAGCATTCCGGTAGCTGCGCGCTCATTCCTTTACTGGTGTGCCGGCTGACGTCACTGCCCGGTGCCGGGCTTGGCGCCGGGCAGTGACGTCAGGCCGGCGCGCCAGTACAGAGAAAGATCGTGCGGGTGCCGGAATGCTCAGGTAAGCTGTTGACTCGAGTATAAACCGAGTCCAAGTTTAAGGCTGATTTTCAGCCTGAAAAACTCGGTTTATACTCGAGTATATACGGTAACTGATACAATATTCAGGACCCGCTGATTTAACGGTGTCACTTGCCTTCTGAGAAATTCCTACACAGAAATGCAAAGACAGGAATTTACTCCCCAGACATGCTCAATGGCCGATTCAAAACAGGAGACGCATAGTATTGTTGGGGTAAATATGATCTTTTTTTAGCCAACCAGGTACCTATTAGCACTGGTAGTTATCTGTGTAGGTGCAAGTGATATACTGTTGTCATAGAACATAAATGGGAAAATGATGGGGGCTACAACTGAAAAAGCAATTGAGGTTAGTGGTAACCATTTCGGTGTAGCAAGGGTTTAGGAGAATTTATTTTGCATAAATACATAAATGTTGGGTGCAAAAACACATTGTATGGACCCTCCGGAATAAAGCCAAAAATATCTTAATAAATAAAATGAATTTATTACACTTAAGAATAATCAAACGGATTTACCCTTTCTCCAAATCCAATCACTATTTGTGTGAAACGATGGAGGAATGGGAAAAGAAGGACAGATTCTGCCATGGACTTTAACATTTTGGTGGACTTTAAAATTTTGGTGTAAATTTAATTTAAAGCTTTGATTATAGTGGCAACGGTTTACTGACCAGCCTGTCAACCAGTACATTAGCCAGATTTTTGACCGTTAGAAGGTATCGAGGCCATAGATGTGTTCCATTGGAATCCGATCGTGAATTTGCTGCGTTCGTTTTATATATTCTTTATATGGACTAATCGGTCTATGTGGTCACACTCTGTACATTATCAGCTCTGTCTACTGTATTAATGGTATTTAAATATGAGTGGAGGTAAGTTTTCTTCTGATCAGGTCTACCACTGTCAGTAATGATCCCGATAGGTCAACCACTGTCAGTAATTACCTGATAGGTCTTCCACTGTCAGTATAGATCCCGATTGGTCTTCCACTGGCAGTAATGATTCTGATAGGTCTTCCACTGTCAGTAATGATCCCAATTGGTCTTCCACTGGCGGTAAGGACCCCAATAGGTCTACCACAGTCAGTAATCATTCTTTTAGGTCTTCCACTGGCGGTAATGATGCTGATAGGTCTACCACTGGCGGTAATGATTCCGATAGGTCTACCACTGTCAATAATTATCCCGATAGGACTTCCACTGTTAGTAATGACCCCGATAGGTCTACCACTGTCGGTTATGACCCCGATAGGTCTACCACTGTCAGTATAGGGATGGTTTTTTTTTTGTTCCATTCACTTGGCTAGTGTTCAGCAAAACATGACACGAATTACCAGATATCGGCCATGCATGTGGCTAGCTTAAAACTTATTGGGGCAGATTCAGTAAGATGAAAACATTTTGCTGTTTTGTTAATTTGAACCAAGCAAACAGATGTTAGCTTTTTACTGGGCTACTGCAGTTAGATGGCATCATTAGTTGCTGCAGATTAATAGCATTAGTAAACTTTTGCACCTTTTATTGCATCAGCACCATTATGTGCACAGAGCATTCCATAACATTTGTACTTCAACATATGTGTGGGAGCTGCCATACTATTTTGTCTGAGCCCAGTAACATACCCCTACAGAAGTTTATAGGAATAGAGCAAACACGTGGATTGGGTGAATTATGTTTTTCACCTCTGTGTTCTCTTTACTTTTATTTTCCACATTTAAGTCAATGTCCTTTTTAATTTACTTTTGTGTCTAGTCGCTGCCATGCTGCTATTTCCTTTCACTAGAAATCCTATTCCCCCCCACCCCAGATATAAACCCGCAGACTGATCAACAAAACACAATTTAATTTGCAGAGCAGATGGAATGGGAACAGCAGCCTGATTCCTCCCTGACAGCGAACTTCAGTTTTATTTCATTGCTGCTAATTTTAGCCACCCCTGCTGTGTATTCTCCATCCTGCGCCTGTTTATACTTAGTGAAATGGGTTTACCAGCAAGCAGGGAGTAGCTGGAAGTAAATAGTGCTGTGCACATTCAGAGGGAGACGGGTCTGAACTCTGCATCTAGTGGGATCCCAGTGTTAGACATCTGGTGTTGTGTGTTGGAGATTGTACCTACCTTAGGGTGCCATAGAACCAACCTGCATCAGCCATATCAATATTTCACTGGAAATAATTCACATTGATTAGGAATTTAACATGTACAATGCAGGTCTCCTGTGCATCAGGACTGGAGTTAGAAAGGAATTGTGTGCAGTTTTAATGGTAATGATAAACACAGGGCGATCATCTGGTTCAATTGGTTGTGTGATTGAGTGGAATTTACTGCATGGCCAATCATTTTGACCAATTTTGGTAGAATTAGTAGAAAACAATTGCATGTGTGTGTGGTCTTTAAAAGGCTGAATTATCATTGAAATATACAAGTGTTTGTAATTCTCAGCCGACAGACTACCTACCGATTGGTGCATCATTCAGTGCATCAGGAAGATAAGGCAGATGTCAATGTGATCAAAGGGATGCAGCTTAGAATGTGACTTATCACGCTCAAATCTCAACAACCTATACAATTAATGAGGTTTTCCTTACCATTTGCCTTTCAGAATTAAAACATCCCTCCTGTATCCCACAACAGCAAGGGGTTATTAGATAAAATGCTGCAGGTCCCTACACTCTCTGAGATAAAAGTTTTTACCATTTCTTTCCCAACCAGGGAGGCCCACCATACCTACCGGTACTTTCTTCCTGCTCCTTCTTTAAAGAGCAACTATAGCCTCCTAGCCCTTTAATACTACTGCCATTGAAAATGTAAACACAATACCTAGGGTTGTGAACTTGTGTTGGAGATCAATCAGTATTTATTACATTTAGTATTTATTATTTTCAGTATTTATTACATGGGCTTACATTTTATAGCTTTAAATTTCCCAATTTCTGTCCCATTGTAGCTTCATCACCACTGCGGCAATCTGGGATCTGACCTAGGGGAAGATGAACTTCTTGCAGAGCATGTCTTCTAATTTGTTAGGCGGCAGGCCCCGGACCAAAAGGGGGTTGTACTACAAAGATCCATCAATCTGGAAATTCAATTTAAGATTTCAATTAAAGGGAAACCTTGGGGTTAGGACATTGTGATTGAGGTCCTCACCCTGGGTAGTCTTAAAGGGTATCGCTACTAATTTTTTAAATTTAGTTTTTTATGTTTAATTGAAGAACAGGAGATAACAGAGCTTTGTCTTACCCTTGAACGGTCCAGCGCTGGCTCAGTGACAGGTTTCGACCAGATCTATGCTCCCTTGTACTGTGTACGCATGCACACACAAGGAAAGGGACTGTGGATGCATCGGGGACTGTCAGTGATAAGCCAATGCTGGACCGATAGTAAGATCTCTCCTCTTTCCTGTTAGTTTAATTGAAAAATGGGAGGTAAGACAAAGCTCCTTTACCTGCTGTTCTTCAATTAATGGACGAGAGCTTGGTGGCTATAGTTGTCCTTTAATCCCAACTTTCCAATATCCCTGCCCTGTAATTACACAGGTAGAGCCAACCCAAAGCTTGTTAACCTTATGCACTGAAGCTTCAGTAGACTGGACATCCTAGTAGGTACATGGGGGACTGACACATTCATAATTCACCCATTCAGTCTCAAGCCCCATGGAATAAACAAGATACCCTGTTTATTTGGGTAATAAGCAGATAAAAAAGGCACCTCCCCTGGAATTATAGACATTAACTCTACACTGGGCAAGTCTACACATCCATTTACATAGAAATATTATACAGCAAAAACACAGTCCCTTTCATTGTTCCTAATGGAAATGACCAAGTCAGAAATCTAGATGAGCGGAGAGTGAGACCCATTGTGTTGCCAGGACTTTGGAATTCCATTGGCAAGATCTTGGAGATATCAGACTATGATCTATAAGCTTCTGTTTGGGTGTCCAACCCACTTATCACCACTTTGGATGTGGCTTATTTTCCAGTAACGATAAAGAAATTCGGTAGTTCTGACTGTGTGGAAGGAATTATTACAATCTGATCCTACGTTTACCTGCAGTGATCGGAACTGCCCACAGAGAAGGGGGTGAACGGTATAACAGAGAGGAGCCAAATCCCATGAATGACATTAGCAGATGGGCTTTAGGTAACCACAAACTTCTCTCTCGTTAATGCGTAAGCACATTACTGATCACTGAGTCATTTCGGGGGTTAAGCGTGGCTTGCTGTCTTTGGGAAGCATGCCAAGCCATTGGCTACACTTTAGCATTAACCTTTTAACTGCCTAGGGTTGTTTTTTTCATGATATTAATTACAGATTAAACATTGTATCATTTTGTTTCAACACAAAGATATATCTTAATGAAGTCCATAAAATCTTTTCTACACTCCTCATAATCACGTTTTAGATTAGCGTCTCTTTTAGGCTAACAGCCAGGATTGAGTTATTCTATTGAAAATGGTGCTAATTTGGCCCCAACCAATCAGATGTTCGCTTTCAATGTTATATAAGATCTGATTGGTTGTTGCAAAATTAGCACCATTTTTTAACGATAAGAACTTTTATTGAATCTCCCTGAATTTATATCTGGATCTGCTTCCCTATAGAGCAGGTATGTCTAAATCTTTCACTACAAATATCTGGAGGATTGAATTATTTTTGCACAGAGGATACATTGATCTAATTCGCACATTTTACGATATGAAAACAGATGTAAGGTGGTAACTCTCTTTTAAATGTCAAGTTTGGCCTCCCGTCCAATTTACCAAGTATGGCTTCAAGTCATACTTGCCTAATATCGCAATGTCCCTGTAGTCCACTACTCTGCACGATCTCTGCCAGTGTCTGTGTGTTCTTCACTGTTATAATCTAGAGAACAATACTTACCTATCCATACTCTCGATCTTAAAGCCCCCAGGGTGTGGACCTAAACCACTGGCTCCTCATCCTGGGTTTTCAGTAGCTCAGCTGCAATAATGAAATTTTCCTCTCTGGTCCAGTTCAGCAATACGCCCTTCTTCACTCCGAGATGTGGCCAATGGTCATTGTTGCTTTTACCCAACCAGATAATATGATGCAGATTTTTTCTATGAAATACCTACAGACTTGTTTCATATTCCCTATAGAATATTATTTACAAAAATCTGGGCTAATCCAATTTTATATTCGGAGAACAAACATATTGCTTGTTAGGAATTATTGCTTGGGTTGCCATGTTTGTTGTGCCCAAGGCGGTGGAGCATGGGAGTTTAAGTACATATAAACATTCAAAGTAATCAAACCTCCAAGCGAATGTAAGAAGGAAAGGCTTAGAACCCTCTGGCTCATTACCCTTTAGATGATGTGTAGAAGTGGGTAGTGTTGGGGGTTTAGCAGTAGAGAGGACCCACCACATAAATACCATTTATTGGCCGGGACAAATGTCTGTCGGTTGCAGCAAAGTTGGCCGCGGCCAAAAATGCAGTTCCCATCGGAGCGATCGATAGTAATTTTCTGAACGAACGATAGAGGTCGGGCGCGGCCGGCCACCCTACTCCAGCCGATATTTTCGGCCAACCGAAAGTGCTGTGAATCGGTTGGTCGGCCGAAAATATCGGCTGGTGTGAACCCAGCCTAACGGGGGAATGTGCTCATCAAATAAGAACTTTTAAATGAAAATCCTCTCTCTCACCTCCAAAATGTCCCATCCATCACTTATATGCCTGTAAGGATTTAAGGGAAACTATGCTGAAAAAAACCCAGACTCCTTCTTTTAAACACTCCTTCTTCCACCTGACCAGACATTTTTATTAGGGCAAGCATGCTCAGTAATCACTATGAGACTGCACACAGCAAAAGGGCTCACGCAAAAGAGTTTATGATAATAAGGCACTTGATTGAGAGCTGAAATGCGAGATATTTTCGATTGGGAAAAAAATAGTACAGTGGTGGTTGGGAAGAATTAGAGTTTCCAATAATGGGCAATTTAAAATAACTTTTTGAGGGGACAATAAAGTCAAAGATGTCATGTCTGCAGGTTGGGTAAAATGTCTCTATAACTTTAGGCTGTATTGAATGTTATAATGGCAGCAGTTCTGAATACATGCATTGGCCAAAGGGAGGACACAGTGAGTGACCAATAAAATTTGTAGTAATGTAATAAGACCTTTTTTGTGTATATACTGTAGCATGTTTCTGTCACCTCTCTGGTAATCTCCTGGTGGCCTTCTGCTGTTGTAGAGGGTTTGGAAGAGAATGCTGGGAGTTGTAGTTTTTAAAACATCTGGAGGCCCACAAATTGGAGACCCCTGTTAATGTGCTTTCTGTTTTAGGAAGACTGTTAGGGAGATGTAATATTTGCCTTCTGTGCTCCTCTTCCTTCCGGATTCTCGCGATGGAGTGCTCAGGGAAGGTTAGAGCGTGGAGGACACGCCGTATTTTAAACGTTTGTTTTTGTGCTACTAATTAGAGTAAAAACGAGCATTTTGCGTTTTACATCAGGGGTCTGTGCTCTTAATACAAAATGGTGCAGGCATTGGAAAGATGTAAATTATATCTCCCTACAGCATTTCCTATAAATCTTAATGCAATATGGCCTTAAAACGTCTGCCCATGTCTCCGTGGTGTGAAGAAAATATTAAAAAAAGTGGTGGGAGCTCAATTTGGTCAAAGGTATGCCATGTTGAATTATTTCATTGCGATTGACCAAAATATTGCAGGTGGTTGGGCATGTGTTCTGGACCTAAGCCAGCATGGGAGTAACTACCAGGAGAGCAGGGGGGGGCCCATCCTTATTCTTCCTTTGACAGATATAGCCTAATCCCAGAAAACCACTGTGGATGATGCACGGATAGGGGCCCCATCAGAGTTTTCCTGGGGGGCCCAGTGATTCCTAGTTACGACACTGTCAGACTTGACCATGTAACTTTTTAGGTGGTAGTTGTAGTAATATATACAAATATACGACTAAAGGATGGACATTCCACACTTAATATAACTTATGGTTCACACTGTACCAATCTGTAAGATTCTGTCTGTCATCTTTGATAAATGAGAGTACATACAGCAGTGGCGTAACTACTGTCCCCGCAAGGGGGCCCCGGACGGTAGTAGGGCCCGCCACAAGCCCCTAATCCGGAACTGAACCTGAAGTTCAGGTCCGGTCTTTTAAAAAGCTCATTGCGCGTATGTTTCATTCATACGCGCGATCAACTGATTAAACCTTCACATCGCCGCACAGATCTTGCAGTCTGCGGAGGGAGGAGGGAGTTAGGGCCCCAGCCCCCAAACTCGCGGGGGGCCCCTTTAGGTACGCCCCTGACTCACAGTCACAATCATTCTCCCTATATAAGGTATATATAAAGTACAGGGGGACGTCTGCAACTGAGGGAAATTTTCCGGTTGGAACAATCGTTTCTGATGCTGACATCGAATGTTTGTCGGCATCAGAAACGAGCTTTACGGCTGTACACACATTAACGACATAGGGCCCTACACAACTATAGTCACATTTATGGCAGCCATTATACTGTATGTCTGGTTCTCCATTATCCATTAGATATTCCTGGTGCATTGTCACTTACAATGTCCTTTAATCCTATATTATTTTAACATTACCTTCCTTTTCATTGTCACCTTCCAGACCTAGTTTACCCATAATATCATTTGATATCATTTGCTATTTCTTTACTTCTCTCTGTGACTTTCGACCCACCAGTTCCAAGAAGTGACCTCTTGTCCTTTAACTTCTGTATTTTGGGATCAGACTTGGCCAAGTCACCGTAGCTTTTCAATTCCTACTTCCGCATTGATTTTCAACTTTAGAACACATTCTGCACCACGTGGTAGAGAATTGGCCAGTATTGTTGTTTGAATTGGTAACCAATGAGGCTACCGGGGACGTATTACCAGGGTGGGATATCTGGGCTTAGGCCAGATCAACAGTGTGGTTGGACTCAAAGGTAATTGATATGAAGTAAAACTGGGGTTGGTTGGGTTGTCAACAAGGAAATGCGTTTTGTTCTGTTGGATGCTTAGTAATATACTGTATCTAACCTTTAACCTATCATATACTGTAGATGGTTTATGGTTTATCTCAAAATGAACGTTTAAGTGTCTGTATACACATCCAATGCCATGGACGCCCGAGTAGGTGATACACGTGAACACACACACACATGCAATTATCGTCCGAAACGGCCATTCGGCGCATGTGCGTATGCCATCAGGCATTGGGCCTTATCAGTGTCGTTGTGTGTACTAGGCTTCAGACAATGATTTTTTACACCATTTGCAAAAGATCTTATTTTTCACAAATATTTTCTAAATTTGCATATATTTGCTTTTATTGCATTAAGATTTTGCTCTGCTCTTCTTTTATAAAAAGTGATATGCTTGTAAATGACCCACCAAAACCACAATAGTTAGTAAGATCTAACGCTAACCTGATATGCAGACCAATATACCCCTCCCCCTTTTACTGCCCCCTAGTTCTTTCAGCTCCTGATAGCAGTCGCTACCAGGAACTGAACCAGTCGCATAATGGAAAATAACTGCTCTTCCTGAGACACTATCTTTGAGCATGTGTGAGCTTTTAACACACTCATAAACCTTAATACTATATTTATTACTATACAAACTCTCTGACTAGTATCAGCCAGGTTTAAACTTAAATACTGATTTGGCTGGAAGGTGTTGCCAGCAGCAAAGGAGTTTGGAATGGAGAAGCAGAAACAACAACATTTTTAGGTTTTAGAATGTTTAACATTTTAAAGGAGAACTTTACTCATTCAGTAAGGCTGAGTTCCCACAACAATGCACCGAAGCGCACGCATAATTGCAAGCGTGTGCGATTCTGGTGCATTGTCATGCGTTGTTCTGAGTTTGCAATTTTGCAATTTAACATTATGGAAAAGCAAGAATCACGCATCGGAAATCGCGTGAATTTTTGTGTTCCCGCAATTTCCATTCTAACCAAAATCGCAAGCAAAATCACATGAAAAACGCGTTACTGTGGCCTAGCCCTAACTGACAGATTTCTCACTGAAACTGACTGCTTTTAAGTTTCCCCCCTCCCCCATATGTTTTCCAATGTGAACAATAGGTGAATAGTCAGTGACAATCACAGTAGGAGGAGCCAGAAAGCAGTCAGTTACTTCTTTAGTATAATTTTCCTTTACAAATCTAGAAGTTTAGCCTAGTTTAGGAATCATATTAATTTAATAAGAGGCGCAAACATTTTCAGGAACCAATCAGGTGTAACCTTCTTACTGGTCTACTACAGTTAGAAAACATTTGATAACATCGGAACATCTGGTTGCTGCAGTTTAACAGCAGCACATGTAAGATTTACACCTGTTATTAAATAATCCCCTTTATATCTCTTTCTTGTTCCCTCACACAGCTGCCTCCATATGTTCATCCATTAAAACTGGCCTGGGTTTTATTGGCGGGATCTACACATCTGGGACCAAGTGCGTCACGTTTTATTTTCAGCTATTTTTGAGCCACACTAAAATAGGTTCTCACACCAGGTAGAGAAAAAAAGCTGTTTTCAGCAAATAAATGATTAAAGAGTTCTTGTTGTGGAAAACTCTGTAAAAGGTAATCAACACCAAAGTTTCACTGCCTGAATTATATGAATCTAATACTTGGATTTGCAAGTGATGTTTAAATCCATATTTCAAATGTTTAAATGATAGGATGACTCAAAAACGGGAACCTATCATTTGGCTCATAAACTGAAAAACGGGAAGTAAAGGAGCTATGTCTTACCTCCCATTCTTTAAAGGGTATGTCCACCCCTAAAACACACTTTTAATATTCTGCTCCCCCATGTCCCCCAGCCCCAACCGCATGTTTGTTTTTTTCAAAAAGCTCCCCAAACTCTTACTTACCTCCCCTCGATCCTCCGCCGCACTGCCGCCCCTCTGCTTGCGAGAATGCAAGCAGAGGGGCAGGACCGGCAGTCCGGTCATTCAGTGCAGCGGAGGAAAGCGGAGAGGTAAGTACGAGTTTGGGGAGCTTTTTGAAAAAAAACAACATGCGGTTGGGGCTGGGGGACATGGGGGAGCAGCATATTAAGGGGGTGTAACGCTAGGGGGAGGGATAGTAGAACGGGAGGGAGAGGGAGGGAGAGGGAGGGGGAGGGAGGGGGGAGAAGGGCTGCAGTGCGCATGGCAAATATCTACCGGAGGCTAGATAGCAGGCAGAGACCTGCTATCCTCCTGGTGGTTAGTTTTGAGACTTTGGGGGGGGTTACAGGAGAACCCTATGGAGCTGGGATGTGAGGTAAGGATTAAACTACACTACATGGTGGGGCCAGTAGTTGGGGGGATTATAGTTTTGGGGGTGGACATGCCCTTTAATTAGTGTAAGAGAAGTTGGGAAAGCAGTGTGGCAACTTATCCGTGAATACGATCTACTATGGTAAAAAAAATAGTCACTTTTTTTTACCATAGTTACCCTTTAAATATGTCTGCCATGGAAATGGAAGGGTAGGTCAGTGTGTGTGTGGGGGTTAAAAAAAAACAAACTTTGTTGATGATTAGTCACATTTCTTTTACCATAGTTACCCTTTAAATATGTCTGCCATGGAAATGGAAGGGTAGGTCAGTAGGTGTGTGTACCTGGGGCAGGTTGGAAGTTAAAAAAACTTTTTTGATTATTGATCAAAATTAGTTTTTTTAGAATTAAGTTACCATTTAAGTATGGCTGACGCTAATGGAAGGTAGGTTAATAGGTGTGCGTACCTGGGTCTGGTTGAGGGGGTATGTCTTTTTTGTTTTTACAACCATAAATCTAACTTTTATTGAGACTATATCAAAATTCTTTTTTTTTAACTTTATTTACCCTTTGTAAATATGTATGTCTGCCACAGGAATAGAAGGGTAGGTCAGTAGGTGTGTATACGCGTGTGAGGTTGGGGTATGTGTTTTTGCATGTATGACCATAGAACTAACTTTTATTGATGATTGATCAAAATTATTTTTTTGACTATAGTTACCCTTTAAGTATGGCTTCCATGGGAATAGAAAGTAAGTGGGTGTACCTGTGTCTGTGTGGGGAGTTGGTGGTGTCAGTGTTTGTGTTTTTCACCATGAAACAAACTGTTTTGATCTTATGACCCCCTTAACCTCAAAATATCCACATTTGAGGATTGTTATCCTTATAGTAAATGTCCCGAAATTTGCCGATAACACAGTAACGCTTCCACGGATTTCTTAGCTAGGTAAAAGCACACTTCTCCTATATTCCCCGTATGTCTGTACTGAATTTCATGTCTCTAGCTTAAAAACTGTGGGAGGAGATACAGGAAAACAGTAATTTGGCTCTTCAAGTATATATATACTGGTGAAGCAGTAAGGTGTGACTGTGATACTTTATATGTATTACTATTACCTTAAAATAACTTTTTAACACTTATAACAATCACAACTTTGAGACTGTATGAGTGTGTGTATGTGTGTGTGTGTGTGAGAGTGTGTGTTCTAGCCACATGGCAACCCTCTGTTCTATCTAAATGGTTATGGTCAGGCTTGTTAGATCCTGGATATATGATTATATGATTGTGATTGCACATACTAATCTATCTGATATGATTGTGAAAGTTCTCATTCATCCAGGTCATGGTATATCTGTAATATTTGTTCATCCAGGTCATAGTATATCTGTAATATCCATTTATCCAGGTCATGGTAATATCTGTAATATTCATTCATCCAGGTCATGGTATATCTGTAATATTCATTGATCCAGGTCATGGTATATCTGTAATATCCATTCATCCAGGTCATGGTATATCTGTAATAGTCATCCATCCAGGTCATGGTATATCTGTAATAGTCATTCATCCAGGTCATGGTAATCGTAATATTCATCCTCCAGGCAATGGTATATCTGTAATATTATCCATCCGGGTCATGGTATATCTGTAATATTCATTCATCCGGGTCATGGTATATCTGTAATATTCATTCATCCGGCTCATGGTATATCTGTAATATTCATCCATCAGGTCATGGTATATCTGTAATAATAATTCATTCCAGGTCATGGTATATCTGTAATATCATCCATCCAGGCAATGGATATATGTAATATTCATCCATCAGGTCATGGTATATCTGTAATATTCATTCATCGGGGTCATGGTATATCTGTAATATTCATTCACCGGGTCATGGTATATCTGTAATATTCTGTGAAGGTTCTCATCATCCAGGTCATGGTATATCTGTTGTATTCAATTAGATCAACTGGACTTGAAATGTAGTTCTTGAAGACGTTTCGCTAGTCATCCGACTGGCTTTCTCAATTCAGAATGACTTGTACAAGAATCTGTGGCAATTAGTACCCTGGAAAATCCCAATTGCATATCACAGCCAGGTGTTAAGGGGTGTGATTAGATAGTGGCTAAGGGTGTTATAGGAACGCCCAGAGTAAGGTGTTTAAAACAGCATTGATCATGCGACAGTTGGTGTCGAACCCCCCCCACCTCTATTTAGGCTTGGTTTCTTTATTTTCACATAAATGGCCTCCTTAACACCTCTCTTGAACCAGTCACGTTCCTTCGCCAGTATATTAACATAGCATATTTCTAATCATTTTGGGGAGAAAACCCTCAAACTTGTACGGCAATATGAAAAGACAACAAGGAAATTGGCAGACTACAGAAACCACCTGCGATTTAACCTCCGATGCAGACAACAAAGGCTAGTACCATGCAGTATACGTCTGGATTCCACGGTTAAAGGCATCAGAGCCAAACAGATACTGCAAAAGGCTCAAACACAGCTCCTAAGTGAACGGGTACGACAGACACATTTTACAGTCGATGCTTTAATGCACAACATTAGTCAACTAGAACAGAACCTGGCCTCACAGCTACCTGTGTCCATCTGGGAAAGAGTGATGGAGTTCACCAAACAAGCACAGCTTTCTCAGCACTGTAAGGGCAAACAAAGGCAACAGAACAAGTTCTCTATTCTGTCATCCCAGAACAGCCCCAAAGGAGAACAACTACCTTGGATACAAAAGGAGGGAAGTGTCACTTCATCAAACAAGGAGGAATGGGTGAGAAACAATCATGGTATATCTGTAATATTCATTCATCCAGGTCATGGTATATCTGTAATATTCATTCATTCATCCAGGTCATGGTATATCTGTAATATTCATTCATCCAGGTCATGGTATATCAGTATTATTCATCCATCCAGGTCATGGTATAGCTGTAATATTCATTCATCCAGGTCATGGTATATCTGTAATATTCATCCATCCAGGTCATGGTATATCTGTAATATTCATTCATCCAGGTCATGGTATATCTGTAATATTCATTCATCCAGGTCATGGTATATCTGTAATATTCATCCATCCAGGTCATGGTATATCTGTAATATTCATTCATCCAGGTCATGGTATATCTGTAATATTCATCCATCCAGGACATGGTATATCTGTAATAGTCATTCATCCAGGTCATGGTATATCTGTAATATTCATCCATCCAGGTCATGGTATATCTGTAATATTCATCCATCCAGGTCATGGTATATCTGTAATATTCATTCATCCAGGTCATGGTATAGCTGTAATATTCATTGGTATATCTGTAATATTCATCCATTCACTGCATCGCCCTGCTTGAGTCAGCCCTGCTGTGTTACAGTAAAACCTACCTGTACATCCAGTGATAAAAAGGAGCTGCGCAGTGTGTAAAGTTATCTAACATTTGCAAGGTTTGCCAGTATAGCCAGTTACTGTGCTGTTGTTAACTTGTTTATTTCTGAACATTGTTATAATTCAATACATGGACTGTTAAAACCAAAAATTAGAGAATTACTGGTATCCCATTGCAATGTTTATTTTCAGGACTACACTTGTTATCAAAGGAACACTAAATCACCAAAATTGTTGTTTAAAAGTATATTCCATCTGTTTCTATTATTCACAGGGAGGTAATCTCACCTCCCTGTTAATAATAGTATGCTCTGGGGACACTGGAACTTACCTTGCTGCCGCTCCTCACTCAAGCTGCTTCTCCATGGACAGCCGAGCTGCCCGACCAAGCACCTATCTTAGGCGCATTCGCGTCAATACAAAAGATAGGGCACGCGATCGGGACAGAGCAGCTTGAGTGCGGAAAGGTTAGTTCCAGTTTCCCCCGAGCAAACTATTATTCACAGGGAGGTGAGATTACCTCCCTGTGAATAATAGAAACAGATGGAATATACTTTTAAAAACGTGTTTAGTGTTCCTTTAATAAGACCTGATTGAGTGGAGGCACTCAATACAATTTGTCCTGCACTCCCAGAAGCGGAGGCTCAGCTCTTCAGTTACCACATGGGTGGCGCCACAGTGCCCTTGTTGTTAGCAGAGCTCAGCTAAAGGGTTACAATGATATATGATTATAGCCAGCATATCTGATGGTATCTCTTTTTATCTACGGTATCTATCTATCTATCTATCTATCTATCTATCTATCTATCTATCTATCTATCTATCTATCTATCTATCTACGGTATCTATCTATCTACGTTATCTTTCTATCTATCTATCTATCTATCTACCTACGGTATCTATCTGTCTATCTACGGTATCTCTATCTATCTATCTATCTATCTATCTATCTATTATGTCTCTATTATCTATCTCTATGTATGTATCTATATCAATATCTATCTATCTATCTATCTATCTACTGTATCTATCTCTATCTATCTATCTATCTATCTATCTACGGTATCTCTATCTATCTATCTATCTATCTATCTATATCTATCTGTCTATCTACGGTATCTCTATCTATCTATCTATTATCTATCTATTATCTATCTCTATGTATGTATCTATATCAATATCTATCTATCTATCTATCTATCTATCTATCTATCTACTGTATCTATCTCTATCTATCTATCTATCTACGGTATCTCTATCTATCTATCTATCTATCTATCTATCTATCTATCTCTATGTATGTATGTATGTATCTATATCAATATCTATCTATTTATCTATCTACGATATCTCTATCTATCTATCTATCTATCTATCTATCTATCTATCTATCTATCTATCTATCTATATCTATCTATGGTATCTATCTATCTATCTCTATGTATGTATGTATGTATCTATATCAATATCTATCTATTTATCTATCTACGATATCTCTATCTATCTATCTATCTATCTATCTATCTATCTATCTATCTGTCTTTCTCTTTTTATAATTACTATTAAGGATTTATATAGCAGCAACATCTTCCATGGCGCTTTACAATATGATTGTAATTCATTACATACAGGGTTAAAACAGATTATGCAAAGTCATACATATTACATACAATGGTAATGCATATACTATAAGTACACAAAGTGATAAGTGCATCTTTTATTAGGCAACTAAAGCTGCTGAACAATATTGAAAATAGAGAGAGAAAGATTGCTAGATAGAGAGATATAGATGGATATAGACAGACAGAACGAGATGGAGAGAGATTGATAGAGAGAGATAGATGTATATATAGAGATAGATAGATAGATAGACAGATAGATAGGGAGAAAGAGAGAGATAGGAAGATAGATAGTGGATATAGATATACAGATAGTGATACATAAAGAAAGAGATTCAGACAGGGGTAGAGAGAAAGAAATAGATAGAGATACTCAGGATTAACTGCAGGGGCCCAGGCCCACCCACAAGATTGGAGGCTGGGCCCCTGAATCACCCTCCTCCCCTTCCCGGGTCGGTTCCGGTCATTTAAACAGCTGATTGCATGTATGTTTACTTCATATGCATGTTCAGCTATTTAAAAAGATGATTGTGGGCCCAGACGGTACGCCACTGCAGAGATAGATAGATAGACAGAGATGGAGACAGAGATAGGAGATGAAAGATAAACAAAGATCATTAACTAATCAGATTATTGTTATAAAAATGGGAGAGATGGTTCAGTTAACTGGTGTATATCAGCTGAATGGCCCCGGTCGTGATCACATTGCCAGATGGAACAGACAGCCAACCCAATATATATTTGTTGGTGTTCTTTTAGCTCATGTTCTGTGAGTAAGGAGCATAGAGGTGTGTGAGGATAATGTGAGACCATTAAAGTTCTAAAACATTAAAAGTCATTGGGAGTAATTGTGCTAAATGTTAACTAGATTGCACCAGTGACGCGTGTCTCTTGTGAAACCCACGCAGCTCCTAAAATAAGCAGAGTAACTCGTTTTTTGACCAGAGTTCCAAGAACCACTAGAGTTCCCAGAGAGGTTGCTGGGGTTTCTCTAGGATTTACCCTTGTGATGCATATGTACAAACATAGAAAAGCTAATCAATGCACATTCCTAGGCCCCATACAATATCATATTATCTGCACACTGGCATACTTTATAAACAAAGGGGTTTTAGTATACATGACTGTGATCACATGAATGAAAAGCCTTCCAACCACGTCAAGGTAACCCCAGTCTGGAAGGTCCTAACTTCTAACCTTTTCAATTTCTTTTACTTCAATTACCATTAGCAAACTTCTACATTTCTCATAGTTGTGCCCTGTGATGCATATGAGTGCATTTTGTACTGTAAATACAGAATATGTATGGCTATATTTTCTATGAATGTTAATGAACGAATTACTAAGAAAGACATAAATAAATAAAGATATAATAATCTTTTATCTTGGGGAACATGAAGAAAAGGGTTCAGATAGGAAACAGACAATTCCCTTGTTAGTACTTGTTTTTATTACCCATGATGATCCCCTATTAGAACTGTCCCTGTGGCCCTATTTATATATGTTACACCCCATATCTGATCTTTGCCATATTTTCATTCGAATTTATGGGAATCCACATTCCCTGGGATTCTGTCTCACTCCCATTTCTGATGCATTGTTCATACTTGACCTTAGAGTTAACTCAGCCTAGTTAGAAAGGGAACGTATGCAAATCTTAAAGCCACACAATGCCTGGGTCTCTTGTATCCTTCTATGATCTCTATTAAATGGCTGTTGTGTCAGATAATGAGGTTTTATTTATGACACGTGTCACAGAGATGGCAGGTCCCTTAACAGTCAGTCAGATCCCTAGTTAAAATACAAAAAGAAGGGGATTGGAGACAAAAAAACTCCCGTCCCACAAAGAACCCTAAATAACAGCACTACCATATGCCATAATGAAGTAAAAAGCCCTAGCGAAGCATATAGCAGAAGAGCACAACAGTAAGAAAAACATCAAATGGATGTTTATGGGATTGGAAGTTGTCAAACTTGGCATACGAGGTGGTGATTTGGAGAAAGTCATTCTCCAGCGAGAACTACGCTGGATCTACAAATTGAATACCATGACCCCATCCGGTTTAAATGATGACATTCAATTTAATTGCTATCTATAGTTGTTGGTCGCCCCTATCATGTTTTTACACTTATGTTAGGGGTTCTTTATGGGAGGTATTATCCTCCATGTTTTGATTTATTGGCTCTTGGTTACAGTTGTGTATCTTGATGGGAATGCTATGTTTAGAAGTGAAACATTTATAATATTGTGTTTTGTGTATAAAGAATTACATTGAATGATGATTTTAGATCTCTATTTTTGTAATCTTTTTTAATTAATAAAGGTATGTGTCTTTAAGAGGCGGACTATTTAAAGGGGTTAAAGTGGAGTGTATCATGTGACCCTGAGGAAGCCGTAGTAAAATGGAAGGTACGGCGAAACACGTGTAGGTCTGGAAGTGTGGTCTTGGCGTGTATCTCTACTGTGCTTATTGGCGATTCCCGGTGAGGAGCGGAACTTTGTAACAACCAAGGGTGGATCCACGAGAAGGCGACAATACCATGAATTGTTGGACATTAGAGCTCCATAGGTATTTTTGATCGCTAGGGTGAAGAGTGTGGTGTCCTGTGAAGAGGTCGGGTAAGTCGGACTTGGCTTCTCACGCTAAGCCCTTACGATCGAGTTTTTCCTGGTTGATGGGCTTGTGCCACTACGAGATATACGCTATGTTTGATAGCCTTTCTTGTTTGGTACACCGGGGACGCCCGGTTTTAGGTTTAGTTTTTTGTACAACTTAGTGTGGGGGGGTTTATTTATTTATGTAAACCTAATAAATCGTTTTTTTTTCTTACTTATGGCATATGGTAGTGCTTTATTTAGGGTTCTTTGTGGGGATGGGAGTTTTTTTTGTCTCCAATCCCCTTCTTTTGTATTTTCGCGAGTTTTTTTTCCCTTTAGCACCACTGTATTCCAGTGATCCATAGCCTGTGTTAATGAGTAGTGCACCTGTCTACCCTAATTTAGTCAGATCCCTAGTTGCCTGACGTGTTTCATCAGTGAATGGGCACAAAACGCGTCAGGCAAATAGGTATCTGACTGACTCTGTTAATGGAGCTGCCATCTCTAGCAGAGATGTTTTTAATACTTATAAATAAATGTTAAGTTTTATCTGTGACCAAGCGTCCGGCTCCTGATTGACATCCCCAGAGGCGGCATACTCCAAACAAGTTATGATACTAGCAGTAGGTGTACCATGGCGCTGGGAGTAGGTGTACCATGATACTAGCAGTAGGTGTACCATGGCACTAGGAGTAGGTGTACCATGATACTAGCAGTAGGTGTACCATGGCGCTGGGAGTAGGTGTATCATGATACTAGCAGTAGGTGTACCATGGCGCTGGGAGTAGGTGTACCATGATACTAGCAGTAGGTGTACCATGGTGCTAAGAGTAGGTGTACCATGATACTAGCAGTAGGTGTACCATGGCGCTGGGAGTAGGTGTACCATGTCGCTAAGAGTAGGTGTACCATGATACTAGCAGTAGGTGTACCATGGCGCTGAGAGTAGGTGTACCATGGCACTAGGAGTAGGTGTACCATGATACTAGCAGTAGGTGTACCATGGCGCTGGGAGTAGGTGCACCATGGTGCTAGGAGTAGGTGTACCGTAATACTAGGTGTAGGTTAACCATGACACTAGGGTAGGTGTACCATGATACTAGGAGGAGGTGTACAATGGTGATAGGAGTAGGTGAACCATGGCTCTAGGAGTATGTGTACCATGGCACTAGGAGATGTACCATGGCGCTAGGAGATGTACCATGACACTAGGAGTAGGTGTACCATGGTACAAGGAGAAGGTGTACTATGGTACTGGGGGAAAGTGTACTATGTTGCTAGGAGTAGGTTTACCATGTCACTAGGAGGTTTACCATTTCACTAGGAGGTGTACCATGTCACTAGGAAAAGGTGTACCATGTCACTAGCAGAAGGTGTACCATGTCACTAGGAGAAGGTGTACCATGTTTCTAGGAGAAGGTTTACCATGTTGCTAAGAGAAGGTGTACCATGTTGCTAGGAGAAGGTGTACCATGTTGCTAGGAGAAGGTGTACCATGTTGCTAGAAGGTGTACCATGTTGCTAGGAAAAGAAGTACAATGATGATAGGAGAAGGCCAAATATAAACTTATTCTATATCACCACCCTGACCCCTGACTAAATCCACTCACTAGGATACTGTCTTGTACTGTTTAATACATTTCAAAAGACACTTTCCATTTCAAAGGACATTGTTCTCACATTATTACAGCTATCTACTTGTGCCCATTTCACACCTCCACTACTGTTTTCAGTCTGTATCTGTACCTGGTCTCTGTTCAATTTATTTGATGTTTACTGTCCCAATGTGTATAGAACTTTGTGATTTCTCAGTTTATTTTATAACATCCAGTCTGATGAAGGGGGCTTAGGACTCCCGGAAGCTTGCTTAAAGGGCATGTCCACCCCCAAAATACTAATCCCCAACTACTGGCCCCACATGTAGTGTAGTTAATCCTTACCTCACATCCCAACTCCATGGTTCTCCTGTAGTCCCCCCAAAGTTCCAAAAAACGCCCACCAGGAGGCTAGCAGGTCCATATAGGACACTGCCTGCACCTGGCTCAGGTAGATTTTTGCCATGCGTACTGCAGCCCTTCTCCCCTCCTCCTCCCTCTCCTCCCGTTCTACATACCTCCCCTAGCTCATATCCCCCTTAATATTGTGCTCCCCCATGTCCCCCAGCCCCAACGCATGTTTTTTTTTTTAAAAAAAGCTCCCCAAACTCTTACTTACCTCTCCACTTTCCTCCGCTGCATTGAATGACGGCAGCCGCGTCCGTGATGGCTGCCGCTCAGCCAATCACAGACGCGACTGCCGGTCCCGCCCCTCTGCTTGCATTCTCGCAAGCAGAGGGCCGGCAGTGCGGCGGAGGATCGAGGGGAGGTAAGTAAGAGTTTGGGGGGCTTTTTAAAAAAAAAAACATGCGGTTGGGGCTGGGGGATATGGGGGGGGAGCATAATATTAAAAGTGGTAATTTAGGGGTGGACATAGCCTTTAATTTTTTTATTAGTATCAAGGTATCACAGCGCTATTTTTCTTCTTACGGCTAATACAGTACAAACCTTAACTATTGATGGGAGAAGAAGTGTATAGGGATAAAGCCTAATAAATAATTTGGTAAAACAAGTTTTTAGATATTTCTCTATAAACTGGTATTTCCTATAAGTATATTTCCTAAAATAAAATTTGAATTGTCCTGTATCCTTTGCACTTGTTATTAATCTTTTGGCTGCCCTTTATAGTACACAGTGGTTTAGTAACTGCAGGTTAACCTGACCTTTTGTTATAACAATGGGCAATAAAACGCTAGAAAATGGGTTGATCTGCTGTTTTTCTGTATGTCCCATTGATGGTTTATGTGGTTAAATGCTACTTTCATAGAAACAGATTTCCTTTTTGACTTCACCAATTCTGCAAAGCCTAACCACTGAACAGCCAAATGTTTGCATCATTGAATAGCTTTAGTGGGCTGGATACATTTCTAAAACTAAAAAAAAAACAAAAAATATTGAGCATTACTGGTATTAAAGGGTAACTGCAGCCCCAAAATGAAATTTTATATCCTTGTTTTAATAACTCGGCGTGGGACCATCGGATCAAGATAAGGAAATAAAATGAAAACAGGGTTTCGGGGGTGTTTTATCAGAATATAATACATAAGTGTGATATTTTATAATGGGAGCTGCAGTGATATATATCCTTATAAAAATCACTCAGCTATGTCACTAAGTGACTCATTTCTTATATTTCTTATATCCCACTGCTCCTCCCATTCCAGTGTTCATGCCTGGACAAAATTTTTTGCTGTGTTTAACTTCACTAACAGAACCTGCTGGAGCTGCCACCTGTCACTTCATAACCAATGTCTCTCTCCTCCTCCACAAAGATTTGTCTAACCGTATAGATGCTGGGCTGGGATGTTCATTTCTACTGGGTTTAAGTTACAGAAGGTAGCTTGGGGGATTTAAGGTGGAAATAGGGACAAGGCTAGAATTTAAAATGTGAATGGGGTGAAGGAAACCTGCTGTAACCTGCAACATTGTATCTAGTACAGAGCCTGAACTCCACACACTCTACATAGCAAAAACTGTTGCAATTTGCAAATGAACTGAAGGTGAAGGAAGGAGGGGGAGGATGATCCCAGCTAATAGTACTGAGCAGTGGCGTATCTACGTTAAAACATTCGGGGCACGTGCCCCGGATGTTTGGCAAAGTGCCCCGAATGTTTTCGCCGCCTGTGCCCCTTGCAAGTGCCCCGAACTTCCGGATTTCCCGGCTGCGCGAACCTCTGGGAACGTTGCGCAGCCGGCGCAGTCGCACACAATGACGTCATGCGCAATGCTGGCGCGCCGATGTCACGAGCGCGCCGGAGCGAGAGAGAGCTATCGGAGGGAATCCAGGGACAGGTATGTAGCAGTGCAGAGCCAAGCCAGATTAGATAGATAGATAGATAGCAGTTAGATAGATATATAGATAGCAGTTAGATAGATAGATAGATAGCAGTTAGGTAGATAGATAGATAGCAGTTAGATAGATAGATAGATAGATAGATAGATAGCAGTTAGATAGATAGATAGCAGTTAGCTAGATAGATAGATAGCAGTTAGCTAGATAGATAGATAGAAGTTAGATAGATAGATAGATAGAAGTTAGATAGATAGATAGATAGATAGATAGATAGCAGTTAGATAGATAGATAGATAGTGGGAACATTTTTCATTTATAACAAGGTAGTGTATGCGTGTTCCTGCCTTGGGAACCTTTATCATTTATAACAAGGTAGTGTATGCGTGTTTCCTTGTTGGGAACCATTTTACATTTATAACAAGGTAGTGATGTTGTGTTTCCTTGGTGGTAACCATTTTATCATTTATAACAAGGTAGTGTATGCGTGTTTCCTTGTTGGGAACCATTTTATCATTTCATAACAAGGTTAGGTATGTGTGTTTCCTTGTGGGAACCATTTTATCATTTATAACAAGGTAGTGTGTGTGCGTTTCCTTGTTGGGAACCATTTTATTCATTATAAAAGGTAGTGTATGTGTGTTTCTTGTTGGGAACATTTTATCATTTATAACAAGGTAGTGTATGGGTTGTCTTGTTGGGAAACCATTTTTCATTTATAACAAGGTAGTGTGTGTGTTTCCTTGTTGGGAACCATTTTATCATTTATAACAAGGTAGTGTATGTGTGTTTCCTTGTTGGGAACCATTTTATCATTTATAACAAGGTAGTGTGTGTGTGTTTCCTTGTTGGGACCATTTTAGCATTATAACAGTGTGTATGTGTGTTCCTGTTGGGAACCATTTTATCATTTATAAAAGGTAGTGATGTGTGGTTTCCTTGTTGGACATTTTATGTGCTTTTCAAGAACAACATCAAACTCACTTATTGCCTCAACAAATTTAAGAAAGTTCTATTATTTCTTTCATGCAGCTTGCTAGATGTTCACGGAAGGCAATGTTTTGTGTAGCAGAGTTCGGATAAGTATGATAGTCTTGTAAAATATTTCTCCAGTGGAGTTTCTGATTTGAGTTGTTCTCTATTTGTGTCAGCAATCGTCAAATGCAGATGTAATCTTGTCTCCAGGTCTTTCCATTTAAAGCATGCTTCGTGTGGTAATCTGCTTTCTCATGATTGGCCATTTATGGGTCTATTTATATTCCTCCAGTCGTTATACCCGTTGGCACAGGACTGAAAATGCAGATTAGTGGAAATATTTACAGCAGAAGCAAAATACAGCACTCATCTCTGTCAGAGTACAGGAGCCATGATCTGTTGGTTATCTTGAATTGGCATTTCCGTCGATAATATTTACGGTTAAAACCTCTTTTGTGCTGGTCCTTTGGAAGTTAAATCTGTAACTGCTGTGGACCTTAGACACAAGGAAATGCCTTATTTCATTAGTCATATCCATCCATAGGCCAGGGTCTTCAGTAGGATGGACTGAACTTGCATGGGCGACTAACTGGCTCATTTATTTCCTCCTCGGGCACGCTTGGCAATACATAGCTGTAGCTGTAGCTCCTGGTTCCATTTCCACTTCTATTAGTGAAGTTTCCTTGGCATTGATTGAACTTCTTCGATAGTAATATGGGAATGTTGTGCTACCAGGAGAATCTGCAACAGTTGTGTTGGTTCACTGACCAAATCATGGCTACAACCTGCTTTCGGTCTAGAGGTTCTACAGATTATCTTCAACAGGCTCTGCCTCTGAAAGAAACTCAGGATAGCTCCTTTTGTTTGGATAAGCAGGATCGTAGCAAGCCTCTTTT